>LR750559.1:76581-244952 GCA_902729485.2 Mus minutoides | reverse complement strand
TGTATAGAGTCAACTGGCATTAGTGGCCACTCCCCACTAGACACCAATTGCAGAACCCTCCACTCAACAATTTAAAATGGCTCCTCTGGTCATTACCCTCCGTTCCCAGGAAGCAAAACTGCACCATTTGAAAAACCACTATTGTAAGGTACCACTTATGTTGGTGTTGGTTGTTGGTTGCATTTCACCTACAGTCAGGTGCTCACAAACCATAGAACAAGGTAAAACACAGCTTTATTTGCTAATATTGTGGCTGATCTTGCTTTCACCCTTCCAGTCTCATCACAAGAGAAAGCACTTCATCTGGCTCTTGAGGAATACCCCACTCTCTTGTTTTCAGATCTTTCATTGCACAAAATCTGAAGAATTTCTTCTAAAATACAGTGTCATGTTCCTTCCTGACTTGCATCTGCTCTCGAAAGCTGTTCCCTTTTGAGTAAATATGGAAAAATATCCCTTTTGCTTCAGAGCACATACACATCCACAAGGGCTATTTTGGTTTGTGTCTCAGGGGAAGTGGGGACAAATAAGCTGAATATTTGTAAGGTCACAGATTCAAATCCAGGGCAGTGGGCCAAGAGGGGGACATATTTCTGGCTGTCTCAATTCTTTTGCAGCTCACTGTCTGTCTGTCTTAGGGTTTTACTGCTGTGAAGAGACACCATGACCAAGGCAACTCATAAAGTCAAACATTCAATGGAAGCTGGCTTATAGTTTTAGAGATTTTGTCTGTTATCATCATAGAAATAAACATGGTAGCATCCAGGCAAACATGGTGCTGAAGAAGGAGCCCTGGAGACAAGGCCAGGTGGTTTTCCCTCCACTTCCTTGCTGCCTCTTGTTGGACCTTTATGGGCTTGGTTTTCCTTTTCTTGCTTTCCTGGAAGGGACTTCCTGGTCTCTGGCCTTGAAACTGTCCGGAGTGCCGTGTCTGTTCCCTTCCTGGCAGCCATCAGAGCAAAGAAGCTTCAGGGAAGAATCTAGGCTTGCTGCTGTGATGCCATTTTTATCTGATTACATTTAATCACCCCTTTCTTATTTGAGTCCCTAGGACAGGGCTGTGCTTGCCCCTTGGGTCCTCACATCCCCAGCACTTGCATGGTAGGGCATTCCAAATTCCCAGGAACATGGCAGCTTGGAATAACAGGCACTTGCTATTTACTGCTTTTGCTTGGAGTCTAGGCATGGCAACCAGGCTCCTGCTCGGGCCTCACAAATCTGTAATCGACGTGACATCCACCATGGAATAGGGTCTCATTTGAGGCCCAAGTTACTTCCATGCTGTTGACAGATATAAGTACACTGTAACTGTCTTCAGACTTTTCCTTCTCACTCCGGCTCCACTCGCTTGCTGTAGCTGTCTTCAGACACCCTAGAAGAGGGTGTCAGATCTTATTACAGATGGTTGTGAGCCATCATGTGGTTGCTGGGATTTGAACTCACAACCTTTGGAAGAGCAGTTGGGACTCTTAACCGCTGAACCATCTCTCCAGCCTTCTTTTTTACTTTTTTTTTTTTTTTTACTCCAGATAAAAGAACTTGCTGCAAGGCCAGCAGGGGAATTTATGTTTTGAAAACATTCATTGGTGGGGCAGGAAATGTCTACTTTGCATTCCAGGATAGCTGTGAAAATTGACACATCTGTAGACCACAACAACATGTCATAATGTCAAAAGCTTGGACTCTCAGAATTTCAAACAAGTGTGATTTCTCTTTCATTAACTCAAATTCAACTCATTAAAGCTGTTGAACCTTTGCTGTAATATCCAACCTAATCGCAGAAATGGTGTCCACCACTTAATAGATCCTGCGCACATCCAAAGGGTAGTAAGGAGCATGCAAAGCTCCAAGTCACTTCGGGTCGTCTTAGAGTTTTGACTACTCCTAGTATGGCACATTCATTCAAACACACACACACACACACACACACACACACACACACACAACCTTTAATTCAGAGTGTTTGTGAGCTGGGATATCTGTATTATATCCTCTACCCCTAGGTTCAGGGATCATTACAGACATTGGTTCCCAAAAATTGAGGTCAAGGGGGACTGGGGTGAAGCAGCATCTCCTAGACATAACAGGACATTGCCCTCATGAATTCACAGCAGCCGTGCAAGACAGTCAACATTGCAGCATAGGTTTGAAAGGAGCATATAAGATCCATTCACAGCTAAGGAGCTACTTATAGTTGATGGCTGCCAGAGGAAGGAGCATAGACTTTTCTCTAGGGATATGTTTTCTGGTAGGTTGGCTATGCCCCACACCCATGAGTTTATGGCTATATGGGTATATGAGTATATGGATATACAAATATATGGGTATATGGGTATATGATTAGCGCTGATTGGACTTGGTGGGTTATACAAAAAAGGACATGAAATTGAGAAGGGCCAGGGTAGAACCCAGGAGAAATTGGAGGGGAGAAATGGGGAATTAAACAGATCAAAATAATACATTGTATGCATGAATAAAATTATATATATATATATATATATATATATATATATATATATATATATATATATACCTAAGTAATGTTTGTTCAGTGACTGCACGAGAGCCTGGATGAAGGTATGCATCTCCTCTGTTCCCCACCAGGTCTCTGAGACAATAGTGGCATCACTTGAATTAACAGAGGAAGACAGTCAATCTCAGGACAGAAAATAATTCATCTTTGTTCAAGGAAGTAGAGATTGCAGGATATGTTCCAGATGAAGTCCTCGGCCCTTTATCCAGGAAGAGACTCCTTCTTAAAACTTCGTCTGCCATTCTGCCTGTGAGTGCCCCGATACACAGCTTCTGCTGCCCTGCTTCCCAGCCAAGCTGCAAGATGGAGGTGGAGCCCACAGGACTTTCAAGCCTTCCCTGGTGGAACTCCTGAGCTCTGGGTTGTCCCACAGGACTCTAGGACCTATCCTGGGTACAGAGCCCTGAGCGCTAAGGGAGAACACGGATCAGTGTCTTCCTGGCAAGGGGTCTTGCCTGAAGAGCTGCTCTCTCCAGGCATGGAGAACCGGAAACCAATCACGCATTCCTTTCCTATCTAAGTAAGCTGAGCCCCTGCTATGGTCGGGCTGTGTGGGTGGTGGTGACAACTCACAGACATTGAAAAGTTAAGAACCCTGGTAATTCTTACGTGAGGTCTCAGGACCTGTTTAAACAGCACCTTTACACATGTGAAGAAAAGATCTGGGAGAAAAGCAACAGACTTCTACTTTTCAATCTGCTTTCCCCCACGTCCCAGAAACTATTCTCCATCCTCAATGTGTCTGGTACACAATGGCCGCTTTGGCCTCTCTGCTTCTTTTTCTGTTTTGTTTTGTTTTTAGAGACAGGGTTTCTCTGTGTGCCCTGGCTGTCCTGGAACTCACTTTGTAGACCAGGCTGGCCTCGAACTCAGAAATCCGCCTGTCTCTGCCTCCCGAGTGCTGGGATTAAAGGTGTGCGCCACCACGCCCGGCTTGGCCTCTCTGCTTCTTAATCTCTCCTAGTTACACCTAATCTTTAAAGGCCAATATTGTTCTCATCTGCCTTTGTGTTGACACTTTGATTTCTTTTTTTTTTTTTTTTTTTTTTTTGGTTTTTTCGAGACAGGGTTTCTCTGTGTAGCTCTGGCTGTCCTGGAACTCACTTTGTAGACCAGGCTGGCCTCGAACTCAGAAATCCGCCTGCCTCTGCCTCCCGAGTGCTGGGATTACAGGCGTGCGCCACCACGCCCGGCTCGACACTTTGATTTCGATTGCTCTGAATTACCTATTAACGTTCCCCCACTATAGCGTAATAAGCAGGATGCCAGTCATCCTCACAGCATGTCAGGCATGAATCCGAGGTGGGAGATATTTGTTGGTATGTTCATAATCCACTTAGGCTTTAATTACAATGAGGCAATAAGAGAGAAATATGAATACATTAGTCTTGTGGCTGGCGTCTTCACCATCTGTTCTGTGTCGACTTGCCCATTGAAACGGAGACATTATCCTCGTTCCCTGCCGCTCCCCTGCCTTCTGAGAGAACCCAAAACAAGTTATCTGGAACCTTATGAATAAATATCCAGCTCACTCCATCCCAATTCCTTCTCCGGAGCCACAAAACAACAAAATCATTGGGCTGGGTTTTTTTTTTTTTCTTTTTTCTTTTTTTTTTTTTTTTGCCAAGAGACACAATGTATCACTTGCTCAGATGTGAGCAAGCTTTGAGCTCGACAGCATTTCGGGAGTGAGTAAAGATGACATGAGCTTTTCAGAGGGATCTTTGATACATCCTACAAAGAAACTTAACTGCGTTTAACAGAAAACCAGGTAGAGTAACAGAGCTCTCCAGGGTTTATCTCTGTTGCCCAAAGGAAGCTTATAGTGCCTAGCTGAACATTGGCCTCCTTACAGCAATCACTGCGTCCTGCGGACCTCTCTTCCAGGACTAAACTTGATGGATGTTGAAGCGGTGAGATCCAGGGAAATGGCTCAGTGGTTAAAAGTGCTTGCTGCCTGGCGACTCTGAGTTCGATTTCCTGGGACCTACAAGGTTGAAGGAGAGAACCAATGCCCACAGGTTCTCCTCTGACCTTCGCGCTTGTATGTGTGTGCTCACTCTCTCTATATGAATATGATTATGATAAAAATAAGTATGACTAAAATCTTAGAATTGACCCTCATGTTCGAATCTCCCTCCACTCCCTGACACTTAAGCACGGTTGTGATAGGAGATTAAAAACAGATTCAGACAAGGCAGCCCAGTTTGGGGGGAGGGTTTCCTCCTTCTCAGAGAGAAGGGGATGGGGTGGGGGAGGGACTGTGTGACCAGGAACTGGGGGCTTCAATGTAAAGGATGTAAAACAAACAAACAAACAAACAAACAAACACACAGGGAAAAACAGATTCAGGTTGCTCCCTTCCCAAGACCCAGAGCAGTACTTTCAAAGTGCATCATCAGTGGCAGCCCCTCCCCTGATCCTGGCTCCCCCACCCCCCACCCCCTGCTTATCCTCACCCTGTTGAAACAACTCATGAACGCTGTAATGCTTCCGCCCTGGGAGGAAGGCCAGCATCCATCGTCTCCCTGAATCTCTAATAGCAGGTTAAGTTAAATACACACATGAGGCATAGCTGATACAAGGAGACTGGGGTTCAACAAGCTGTGGAAAGTGCTGCTCTCCCTTCCAGATCCTTTTCTTCCACGGTAACTGGGCTCCCTCAGTGGCATCAGCTTCTGGAATGTTCCTTCCAGAGTCCCCATGCCACCTTTCAACTCCTACTCTCCTACCTGCTTCTGTCATCTGCCCCAGGACTTACTCTGAATTGTAAGCTCAGCAAAACAAGAATCCTATCCTTCCTTGGGTTCTCTGTTTTGGGACATCAGTCATCTCCCAAAGGCCTGTGTGTTGAAGACTTTCCCAACTTTTGCACTAGGAAGAGATGTTGGAATCTTTAGGAAGTGAGGACTTCTGGGTGGGAAGTTGTTGTATCATTGGGCAGCATGTTCTTCAGGGGAAGGGTAGAACTCCGACCTCTCCTTCTTCTCTTTGCTTCCCAGCTAATATGAAGTGAGCCACTTTCTCCGCCACATGCCAATCCCTTCCACCAGGAACAGGACAGTGTAGCTTCACCAAAGGCCCCAAAGCAACAGACCAAACTGGCCAAGCACTGAAACTTCTCAAACTGGAACAGGCCCCCAGATCCTAGCACAACTGGCTCCACGATAGAACTACCATTCAGGCCATAGAACTCAACATGTAACAGCACTGCCTGCCACCACAAAAACAAAGACCTAATCCATCAAAGTCCAGAGTTCTGAGAAAGTCCCCCAATGGACTAACTTTGCCTTTTTGGCTTCTGTAGTTCCTCTTCTGACTAACTGTTCTTGTTAACTGAAGTGTGTCGACCCAGAATAAGGTCTTTGTGCTCAAAAGTTCATACCATGAAAGGCTCGGGGCTACACTGGAATCTTGAACATCCAGTGTAGTCGAAAGCTGGCTAGTAGGACATTCTATCGACTTAAACCCATGTCTGAGTAGTCTCCTCTGGTGAATACTCCACAACAAAACTGGAAGTCAAAAGAAACTTTTACTGTTTTTAAGTTGGTTGGCTCCCAAGTATTTTGTTCCATTAATGAAAGGCTAACATGTCCAACCCTTTCCAGATGGTACTCACCCCTTAGCCCAAGGAGCCCGCTCAGGCATTGCACTGAAACATGACTCTTGCCTTGATAAGCCAAGGGAAAGCACTTCTGTCCAACACCTGAAATAAAATAAAAAAAAATTTTTAAAACTTCATTTTTTTAAAATTTTGTTTTTATTTTTTTGAGATAGGGTCTTTTTATATAAGCTCTGACCAGTCTGGAATTCACTATGTAGACCAGGCTATCCTGTAACTCACAGAGATCTGCCTGCCTCTAGCTCCCAAGTGCTAGCACTAAAGATATATGCCACTCTGCCCCAATATAACCTTTTAAAAAATCAAATAGAAATACACGAGGCTGAGATATTGCCTATTGATAGACATATGTATCAGAACGATCTTTTAGGAAGTTGGTTTATGAGGCTCTGTCCAGTACCCACAGATGTACTTACAAGGTAGTGGAATGGTGGAAAAATACCAGGTGGCGACTGGAAATAAATCAGCAAATGAGCTGGGCAGTACGCCTTTAATCCCAGCACTCAGGAGGCATAGACAGGTGGATTTCTGATTTCAAGGCCAGACTAGTCTATCAAGAGAGTTCCAGGATAGCCAGGACTACACAGAGAAACCCTGTCTTTAGGGGAAAAAAAATCAGCAAATGGTTAGATTGTGACACACAAGGAGCCTTGCAGGCATTGCAAGGCATGCTCAGAAATGCACCTTCTGGCCAGAAAAATGCTTACGATAGGTTCTTGAGTGTCACCTGTATCAGTGTCTAAATTCTATCACCCTAAATCTAAACATATAAGTAGCATAATATTCTACTAGAAGCCAGGGTAGACCTGACCTGATGAGCTCCCATCACCTGAGATGGTAAGGACAAAACTTTACCCCAAAACCACAATCTTGACAGAATCCAACGATCTTAGTAACTATTTTAGTTACCAAAGTAGAATACGGTAGAGAAGACGAATTACTAGATACTGATCTGTTGATCTGCTCAGTGATTTACTTAAAGCCCTGATTGTCCCGCTTGTTGCTAAGCATGACTTCACCTTACTACCTGGAACAGACTGACCCAGAGAAATAGCTAAAACAATAAGTCATTGCCCATAGCAACCCGACCGCAAAGCCTACCCCCTATTAACTGTAGCACATACCTTTGAAAAACAAGAGCCCCCACAATGGCTGTCGTGTGTGCTTCTGGGAAACGTGCCATTTGCTTGCTCGTTCACCCCACTTTGTATTTTTAGAATATAAAGTGAGACCCAAACTGGGCCAAATCTTTCAGGAGCTGTCCTGGCTCTGGTCCGCCAGTGACATTTCCTCTCGTCTACTCTTATTGGTGTCCAGAGATTCCCACAATATTACACTCATCTTGGTAACTTGAACAGATATTCTAATTTCTCTCCAAAGAGGGTGCTGGATATATGGGAAAGGGTATGGTTTGGGGGAACCACCTGGTCTTGGGAAAGCAGAGTTTGGACTCCTGACTGGACCTTGTGTGCAGTCTGGGACGTTCTGGAGTGTGGGGCATACAGTCCGAATCTCTGAGCCTCTGCAGTTATTAAGGCTCATACATGCTGTGCTCTGAGTGCATCCCAAGTGATCTTTCCAAAAAAAAAAATGCAAATCTAATCACCTTTTCCTATTGTCCTATTGTTTATGTCCTATAAACATCCGGAGGCGTTGTGTTTGCCTCCCCTGACTTTCTTTGCTGACACATTTGGTACTGCAGCCAGCGCATGGTCCTTTCCTGAGTTTCTTGAGTGGGTACAGCTTTTAGATCGGACACACACTGTGTGCTCTTTATTAATTTCTGTCATTTCTTCAACCCCCAGGGCTCCCTTGTTTTACCCCTTTGATATTCTCAGCTCTCCCCACTGTGTACCACAATACGCATCTCTGCAAAGCCTTACTCAGGATTGGCAAGATGGTTCAGGAGCTAAAGACACTTGATACCAAGTCTGATAGCCTCAATATGATCCTCAGGACCTGCCTTGTAGAAGAAAGTCTATTCTCATGTGTTATCCTTAAATAACATATGTGGTTCATGGCATATACATAGGTACACACACACACACACACACACACACACACACACACAGCCCACACATGCTGTCTTAGTTATGGTTTTACAGCTGTGAACAGACACCATAACCAAGGCAACTCTTACAAGGACAATATTTAATTGGGCCTGGCTTACAGGTTCAGAGGTTCAGTCCTTTGTCATCAAGGAGCATGGCAGCATCCAGGCAGACATGGAACTAGAGGATCTGAGAGTTCTACATCTACATCCAAGGCAGACAGGGTAAGACATCACACATGGCTAAGAGGAGGGTCTCAAGCCCACCCCCACAATGGCACACTTCATCCAAGCCCACACCTACTCCAAAGGCCACACCTCCAAATAGTGCCACTCCCTGGGCCAAGAATATTCAAACCACTACACACACTAAATAAATAAATAAATAAATAAATAAATAAATAAATAAATAAATAAATGCTAAAAATAAAGCCATTGGATCTGGAAATCAGAACTCAGTAATTAAAATCACTTACTGAAATTGCAGAGTACCCAGGTTCATTTCCCAGCACCTACAGGGCAGCTCACAGGCACCAGTAACTCCATTCTAGGAGATCCACTGCCCTCTTCTGTAAATTATTTAAAGATAAAGCTCTTATCCAATTTAGGTTTAAGTGTCTTTCTGACAGGCACGGTAGTGAAAAAGATGCTTGGACAATATTAGTGTCTGTTCTTCATTTTGGCTCTCATTTAGGTCTGTATCAGGCTAGCGCTCCCTGAGGGAATGCTTGTAATCTTGCCAGCTAGTTTCCACAATGCAACAATAATTTAAATTTTAAGTTGATAAAGCAGTTGGAAAATGCTAGCTAAAATGAGTCAGTTGCCCAAGGCCCAGATGTATGAGGCTGCATTGTTATATTGGTTTCCGGGTCTGCCAGGACAAATTGCTATAAACCTAGATGGCCAAAATAAATTATTCTCTTATAGTTCCAGAGGCCAGAAACCCAGTCTGTGTCCCACCGTGTCAGCAGGGCACACATCCTCTGAAGTCTATAAGAGAGGTCCTTTTTGACCTCTTTCTAACATCTGGAGACCGCTGGCAGTGTTTAGTGTTCTTCAGCTTGAAGACATGGTACTACCATCTACTCAATATCTATGTTTAAATTTATCTCTTCTAAAGATACCAGTCTTGGGACTGGAGAGATGGCTCAGCAGTTAAAAGTACTGGCTCTCTTCCAGAGGACTTAGGTTAAATTCCAAGCACTGACATAGTAACTCGTCACTATCTGTAACCCCGGTTCTAGGGGATCCAATACCCTCTTCTGGCCTTCAGGTACACCAGATACACACATATGATACACAAACATACATGAAGGTAAAACACTAATAGACATAAAATAATGATGATGATGATGATAGCAGCAATAATAAAAGACACCAGTCTTAGGCTGAGGCTTCATCCTATCTAGCATGACACTATTTTACCCTAACTAATTACGTAAAGTTTTTATTTCCAAAAAATGGTAATGTTTTAAAGTTCAAAGTAATAGCAATTCTGGAGGGATGCTATGCCACAAAGTACAACTGTCCATTGCTTACCATGAAATGTGCTTAATGTCTAGGCTTTTAAAGAAGCACACGCATGCAAACGTGTGAACACACACACAGAGCCCAATGCCAAGCAGGAAGAGCAATGCTGAGAACATCTCACTCAATATCTGACCTCAAATCATACTGTAGAGCTGTAGTAACACTTGTAACCAGCATTGAACTCACACAAAAACAGATGTGTAGACCAAAGGAATAGAAAAGAAGTCCTTGGGCTGTAGAGATGGCTCAGTGGTTAAGAGCACTGACTGCTCTTCTAGAGGTACTGAGCTCAATTCCCAGCAACCGCATGGTGGTTCACAACCATCTGTAATGGGATCTGATGCCCTCTTCTGGTGTGTCTGAAGAGAGCAATGGTGTACCCATGTACATTAACTAACTAACTAACTAACATAAATAAATAAATAAATCTTAAAAAAAAAAAAAGAAATCCCAGATATAAACCCACACAGCCACAGTTACCTAATTTTTGACAAAGGTCAAAATGTACATTAGAGGACAAATACCCTTTCAGTTAATGGTACTGAGGACGTTGGTGACCCAACTGTGAAAGAATGAAGCTGGATCCCTATCTTTTACCAAATAGTAATTCAAAATGAATCAATGACCTTAAAGTAAGACCTGAAATTCTGAAAGTATTTGAGGAAAAATTGGAGAAATCCTTTAAGATATAAAAGACATTCTGGAAAGGACTCCAAAGCCTAAGAAAAGAATGCAAAGGATCGATCAATGGATTATAGGATATTAATAAGCTTCTGCACAGCAAAAGAAAAAATTCTGTAGGTTGCATGTGCACATGCATGAATGATAAGGAAACAGAAGGGGAACGTGTTGGGAACAGGAACCAGGAGTAGGGGAAGAAGAGGGAGGAGAGGGGAAGGAGGAGGGTGGTGGAGAGTGAATATGGACCAAGGGCATGCTATACTGAGAAAAACATTTACTATGTAGCCCATCACTTTGTACATTGAGTATAAATTTTAAAAAATAACATGTTCAAACTAAAGCCTTTCTCTTCTGTGACTAGAATACCCATTATCACATTCTCCGTACTTCAGCATTTTTTTCTTGCAGCTTTGAATATAATATTTTAACATTTGTATCCAACACTTTCTATCTCTACAGTGAAGAAGTTTTACTTTAACAAATTCCGGCAGTTAAGGGCCATCCTATTTGCAGCACAAAAGAGAAAGTTCTGGCTAGAGGCAGTGCTGAGGTTGACACAATTAAACAAGTCCCCGGAGACACGCTCAAGCAGCCTGATTGTGAGTCACCTGCCATTCTGCCCTGTGCTGAGGGTTCCAGACCCTGCCAGGCCTCTGACCCATTGGAACCACCAGCAAATGTTTCTTCTTGGCAGAATTTCAGGATGAGTATACTGTTTCTTTCTATTCATCAAAATGATTCTTTGAGATAAACAAGGTTTAGGCACACAATGGTCAGTTGCAAATTTCAGATTCTACGTAAAGCCCTGGTTTGGAAAAAAGATAATTGTAAAAGAAAACATCTGGAACAATTAGGGGAAGTGACTGTGGACTGAATTTGGGTCTGAACCGTCCTCTGAGGCCCATGTGTTAAAGGCTCCGTCCCTGTGATGGTTATTCTCGGCTGTCAAGTTAACTACATCTGTAGTAAAATCATTTGTGGTGGGAAGACACACAATTTATCTGGGCCACACCTTGTGATGATGGAGCATATACAGGACATGGAAGAAGGAAGCTGCTCTCTTTGCCTGCTTGCTCTCGTGCTTGCTGGCAAGACCATTTCTTCTCTGGCATTAGAGCGTACTTCTTTGGGATTCTGGTGTATACTGATGACCAGCTGGGACATTCATCCTCATGAACTGAGCAACTACTGGATTCTTGGACTTTCCATTGGTAGACAGCCACTGTTGGATTAGCTGGACCATAGCCTACAAGCCATTCTAATAAGTGTCCTTTTTATATCTGTAGATAGAGTCATTGTATCAGGTCTGTTCCTCTAGAGACCCTGATTGCTACAGTCCCTAAGGGTTAATACTACTGTGAGGAGCAGAAACCTGGGTGATGTTCAGGCCCCCTTGAAAGGGTCATGAAACACTAGTCCTCTCCTCTCTGTGTTTCCTGGTCTATTGGAGAGTGACTTTGCTCTAAGATGCGGTCCCACCACAGGCTCAAAGCAACACAGCCAGCAACCTCAGGCTGAAATTTCTAGAACAATATAACCAAATAAACCTTTTCTTTTCATAAATCAACTATCTCAGGTTGTTTGTTATAGTTTGTTATAGTAACAGAAAACTAATGAATCAGAGAATTATTAACTTTAAGGTGATTGTTTTGTAGGAAAAGGTTCAAACATTTATCAGGACAACCTGAAATAAAAATATTATTTTTGAACAGAGTTTTGCAGTCCTAAAACTTCAAATTGTCGATAATTGTTTATGGTGAAGGGATTAGAAGACACAGTTGTTTACTTCTCAGTATGCCTTCTTCTCTATTGTTGAGATTCTTTGCAAAAAAAAAAAAAAGCAAAAGACATGTACTTCTGTTTTTAATTTATCTTGTTTTTATTTATGGGTATGTGTGTGCATGTGCATACAGGCACCAGTAGAGGCTGGAAAAAGGTGTCATATCTCCAGGAGCTGGAGAAATAGGAAGTAATAAGCACATGACATGGCCACTATGAATGAAACTTGGGTCCTTTCCAAGAGCAGGAAGTGCTCTTAAGCCCAGTACCACCCCCAGCCTGAAGCATGCTTCTTTTGTAGAACTTGATTGCTATTTATGAAAGACAGGGAGAAGATAGAATTTCACAACCCTTTCAAAGGCATATTCCCAGTGACCTGAACATCACCTAGTAAATAGTATATATATATATATATATATATATATATATATATATATATATTTTCCATAAACAGACTATATATATATGATTAGATTATATATGTATATATGCATATGTGCATGTGTATTTCCATAGGTGTTTAGATTATAGATAGATGGATGATCAATAAATATATGATAGGCAGATATATGGAGATAATAGAAAAATAAATAATAGAAAACAACACAAATGTACTAAGATGCTAGTTTTTAGAAACTATGGGCAAATACCATACAGTAATAGTTCCTTGTACTAGTGCTGCAACTTTCCATTTAAAAAGAGGTTTCTATTGATCTCAAAGCTTTTCCCCATCTTCTTAAGAGATTATAAAAGTGGCTTCCTCAATCTACAAAACAGAAATAAATAAAACGCCTGCCTCTGGGTCCTGTTGTAATTAAACCAGATAATGCAGGTAAGGGACTCACCACCATGTTACAAGATTAAAAAACTATATTGGCCAGGTTGTAAATTATTGAAAGTAGAATCCATCCACTAGCTAGTTTAAGCAGGAAGACATCTATCAAAGATCATAAAGAACTCACAGACATTCAGAGAGTGGCAAAGGCGTGAAACAAAATCTATGCTCACAAACAGAAGCAAACTGTGCCAACTAAAGAAGAGGCTTGCAAAGCTGTCTGTCTCTGCTTGGCTACTGTGGCTAGGTGGCCCCTCCCTCTCCTCCCCTCCCTCTCCTCCCCTGCAGCCTCTTTCCAGAGTCCTCTCATCAAAAGCAAAGTTCCACATGAGTTCATCTCAGAAGGGAAGCTTAAAGTGCCACTCATCCCCAGGCACAGGATAGACTATGGCAAGCCATGCCTGCAGGTGGCTAGGTTGGGGTGGAGAAACTCTACCGTTTCAACAGTCATAGCTCAGTCTCTAAGCTGCTTCTCATGTTTAATTTCCAAACAGCAAAATCCCTACTTGATATAAAACAAATGTCTTGGGGGCTGGTGAGATGGCTCAGCAGGTAAAAGCAACTGCTCTTCCGAAGGTCCTGAGTTCAAATCCCAGCAACCATAGTGAGATCTGACACACTCTTCTGGTGCATCTGAAGTCAGCCACAGTGTATTTATGTATAATAATAAATAAATCTTTGGGCTGGAGCAAGCAGATACAACTGGGGCAAGTGGGGTTGACCAGAGCAAGCAGAGGACCTAAATACAATTCCCAACAAACACATAAAGGCTCACAACAGCTACAGTGTACTTACTCATATACATGAAAATAAATAAATAAAGTTTAAAAGAAAATGTCTTCTGTAGAGACAAAAACTGTCCCTATCTTCCCACAATGGGAAGCTTGGGGTCACAGGAGTCCCTGTGTCCGTGCCTGTGTCGGGTAGATGCATTCCTCTTCTGGATTAGTCATAACTTATCTTGACATCTTGAAATCTGTGGTCTAAATTAAAATCTAATTAGAACCACCACATTAAAAAAAGTGTGGGGGTGGGAGTGGGAGGAAAGGAGAGCATGGAGAGGGGAGAAACACACACCCAGCAGATGGGAGCAGCAGATGAGCGTACTGGCAGAAATGTTTACTGGCCAAGAGTTAAAACAATACATCGACGGAGGCAAGGTCAAAGCTAAACATTAACAGCATAGATTTTCTAGAACATAACAGTGAATCAAAAACATTACAAAATGCTCCAATTATAGTTAACTTCGGCTGTGTATTGAACTGTGGTTACAGTTCTGAACGGCACTGGCCCCTGAGTTGCTCCTGTGGTCATCCTAGCTCCGGGTTAATGTTACTAAGTTACACAGTTGTCACTGTGCAAAGCAAAGGAGCAACAAGGGCTTCTTTGGCCGGCTGGGTTGTCATCTCAGAAGCCCCTGGCTGCCTTTCTCCAGCTGTGGCAGACTCAGGTAAAGACTTGTCTTCAGCCCCAGGTCTTGAAAGCCCCTAGATCACGATGATGAAATTTCACCAAAGCAATCTCACAAATGGAAGCACCGTGAGCTGCTTGTGAGTGTTCTCTGCATATTTCCCCGAAGCGACTCACGGCTGTTACCATGATTTATATTCCTCCATTCCTAACGTCTTAAACTTACAGCTTCCCATACTCGGCTGCCAAAATGTGTCCTTAAATCCTACAAGCATAAAGCTTGAGGCAGTACAATCCGTTTGATTAGTAAGAGTGGGAGAATGTCTTGGATGTTTTGGTTTCTTCCACCATATTCTGTTCTTCGTATATTTCCTGTCCTTTAAAACATCTGGGCCATAAATGCTGGTAGGGCTCTGTGGGGCTTTGGAGTGTTGTTTTCTCTCTCTCATAAAGGTTTGAGTATCCACTTGGAAGCAGGGCAATGTGACCCTGCAGCAAAGACAGGAAAGAGAGAGAGAGAGAGAGAGCACCTGGGAAATTGGGGCTTGGTAGAGACTGGGGAGGCAGGTAGGGGGATCTGCATAAAACAGGAACAGGAGACAGGCTGAAGCTCCCCACAAATACCAGTTGCTCTTGGATCCTTCTCCCTAGCTGCTTTTAATCCTGCCCCCAAATAACTCATTCTCTACACCCGCCAATGCTATCATTTTTGGATGTCCTTTCCTTTGTTTGTTGGGGGAGGGGGGGCCCCTGTTTCCTAATCTCATTTTTTTCCACTTATGTGCACTAGCCAATTTTGGAGCAAACTCTCCAAAACCTCCCTGAGGAAGTGTGCACAGGAAGTTAATTCTGAGGACTTTATGAGGCTGAAACAGAATTTTATCACCAAATTGTTGATAATTGGGATGGGGCCAGATCTCCAGGTTGGAGGCTCTGTCTATGGAATGTTGAAAGCAGCGGTCCATTGTCTCCTGCCTCCATTGTGGTTGTTACAAGCTAAAATAACATTTAAAACAATTTCTCATCCTTCCTGTTCCTCAGCCCTTGCCCTTGCCCAGAATCTTAGAATTTGCTCATGGTAGATATTTTTCTGTATTTACTGTGCTGTGTAAACTGACAATGGTAATAAAGATACCTGGAGCTTTCTCTTGGATCCCCTCCGTGCTATTTTTTTAAATCTCTATCTTTATGCTGGAAGCTTGAGAAAACTGCATGGCGATCCCCAATTGCACAGACAGAGTCACTACACAGCTAGCCCCAGTTGTCCATACACTTTATAGAGAGTCACTAAAAGTCTCGGTGGTTTCTTCCACTGGCAAGACAAAGAGGTAACTGTGGTCAGATTTTCCCTTCTGCCCAAGCAAAGACACCCAAAGAAACAAAAACCAGAGACAACTATGGAAGGATAGTGTTTAGACCTTCAGTATGGGGAGCACGAGGCAGCAATTCCTGAGCATGGGGACAAATGAGAGATGTGTTACCCATGGTGCAGCTTGCAGGGATTAGCAGAGTTTGCTGTGTACACACTCAACACTAAAAGAGGCTATATTCATACCAGCTAGAGTCATAGTAAGTGTCAAAGTATGTTCAAGGCCTTTATGTCAAAAAATGGAAAGAGAAAGACATAAACAAGTGAGAGGGTGCATCCTGTTTATTGATTGGAAGGCTTTGTATAACCAGGAAAACAATTCCTTAAAAATTAATGCATAGGGGCTGGAGAGATGGCTCAGCGGTTAAGAGCACTGAGTGCTCTTCCAGAAGTCCTGAGTTCAATTCCCTGCAGCCACATGGTGGCTCACAACCATCTGTAATGAGATCCGACGCCCTCTTGTGGTGTGCCTGAAGACAGCTACAGTGTACTTACATTAAATAAATAAATAAATAAATAAATAAATCTTTTTTAAAAAAAAAATTAATGCATATAGTCAATGTAATTCTAATTTAAAATCTAAGCTGAGTGGGGTTATTTATTTATTTATTTATTTTACAGAAATGAGCAAACTGTTTCTAAAAGTTATATGAACCACAAAGAAGCTAAAGTGTTCGGAACAATTTTATAAAAGAACAAAGTTGGAAGACAAATTCTTTGATCTTAAACTTTCTACTAGTCGCCTGATTATGAGGACACAGACATGTCTGTCAAATAGGCAAATAGGTACAGTGACTGTATAATCATACGTGAGTTTTGGTGTTGATTCTTCTAACACTTGGTATGAACTCTCTTTAAGCTATTCCTGTAGGCGTTGTTGTTGTTGTTGTTGTTATTGTTATGACAGGATCTTGCTACATAGCTCAAGCTAGCCTTGAATTCCTGACCCACCTGCCTCCTGAGTCCTGGGATCAAAGGCATGTGAAACCAGATCCAGGTCATAGGAGAAAGACATTTAAGAGACGGTCCAGAAGGTAGAAGGTATAAAGTAGAAGGTAGAAAGCTTTGGTAAAAGCTTGAACACATACAAATGAAAGACACTTTGGTCTTCAATTTTTATCCTATTCATTTATTTTGTGTGTGGAGATACAAACTTTCAGGAGTTGAATCTCACAGTGGATTTGGGGACTCAGTGGACTCAAAACTCAGGTCGTCAAGCATAGCAGCGAACGCCTTTACACAGTGTGTCACCTCACTGAGCCAAGGTCTTTTGGTTCTCAAGAGACACTGGTAAGAAAATCAAAAGCAAGCTTCAGACAGAAATAATATTTTTAGAGCCCAAATTTGATGAGGATTTGTATCTAGAATATCTCAGGAATACTGAAACGCTATACAAGACACTCAAACAACAACAACAACAACAACAACAACAACAAAGCAAAATATTTAAACAAGTGCTTCACAAAACAAGATGGCGAATAAGTGCCTGAAACTATATTTAGCATTGTTATACTCTATTAGCACTAGGATAGTCAGTATTCACTAGGAGTGGTGACGTCTCTGTAATTCCAGTGCTCAAGTGTCTTAAGATAGAAAAAAATTAGGGATTTGAGGCTATCCTGGGCTATATAGCAAGATCCTGTCATAACAAATGACAGAAAACAAATAGAAATACCAGTAGGAATTCTGTAAAATGCTAAGAGTAATCATACCAAGTGTTAGGGGAATTGCTTATTGCAAGCCAGGACCTGACTTGGCTTCCTCAAAACTTAAGCCTTTGGCCGAGTTATTTCACCAAGTTTTCTTCTTCACTAACTTTAAACAGAAATTGATAGTGACCAACATGAGTCACTTGGATGTTCCCTTTCTCTAGCCAGGGATCCTTTAGACTCCTGTCTGGGTGGTAGACGCGACTACTAGCATGCTGGGATACCACTGTCCCATATGCAACCTGGATATTCACTCCTGTCTTTTGTGGAATCTGTTGTGTCGGATGAAGAGCTTCTCCTCCATAAAGGGAGTGAGGGAGACAAGGCTGAGCTGGCAGAGTTGATTAGGAGGCAGGGAGTGAGTTACCTGTGCAGTCCTAGGGAGTTTGATGTCACGGGTTTTTTGGTTTGTTTGTGTTGGTTGGTTGGTTGGTTGGTTAATTTTGTTTCCATTGCAGACCTGTGGGGATGGCTCTGTTGGTAAACTATTTACTCTGAAAGCATAAGAACCAGAATTCAGTTTCCAGAATCCATGTTTGAAAAAAAAAAAGAAACAAATAAAAAAACAAAAAAAAGGGAGGCAGGGGTGGGAAGGCTGGAGAGATGGCTCAGCAGTTAAGAGCACTGAGTGCTCTTCCAGAGGTCCTGAGTTCAATTCCCAGCAACCACATGGTGGCTCACAACCATCTGTAATGGGATCTGATGCCCCCCTATTCTGGTGTGTCTGAAGACAGCTACAGTGTACTCATATACATAAAATAAATACATCTAAAAAGACAAAACAAAACAAACAACAACAACAACAACAAAATAGGAATAGTGTTGTGTGCTTGTAAGGGCAGAGACAGGTAGATCCTAGTGCTCGTTAAGCAGTCAGCATATCCTACTGGGAAAGTTCCAGGTTTAATGAGAGGCCCTGACTTAAAAAAAAAAAAAAAGAAAGAAAGAAAGAAAGAAAGAAAGAAAGAAAGAAAGAAAGAAAGAAAAAAAGAGGGGTAGAATGGAAAACAATAAGCACACACCAGGTTGACAAGGATGTCCTCTGGCTTCCACATACATGTTAACTCATGTACACACACACTCATACAATTACAAGTGATTCCATTCTGTTCATCTCTGCACCCTGCTTTCGTCTGTCACTTAGGCCTTTCTAGCAAATCACTTACCTTTTGGGAGGTCTTTGTGGCTACCTGTGGGGAGCGAGCGTGGCCGCATGGGCCAAAGATGGCGCCCTGGCTCTATGCTAAAGCCCCATGACCTCGCTTGTTTACCTCAGTCTCAATCATGCACAGTAAAAGCAGCACGTGTACCTCGTTGGAGAGGTTAGTGCAACATCTCGTGAGACCATTCTATCAACCAATCCTGCACGCTGCCTTGGATGTGTGTGTCTATGATTGGGTGGTGTAAGGTGACATGAGTGAATGGAAGAAGATAAGTGTGGATAGTCCCAGAAGATGATTGATATGATTGAGGACTGATGACTGACTGAAGCTGGGGAAGCTTCGAGAAACCTCCTAATACAGAGAAGCGGCGGCAACTGCTCTGAACCTGCTTTTGGAGTTGGTGTCATTTATTCCCACTCTCTGCTGGTCAGAGATTGGGGCCTGCGACAGCTACCACTGTCAGGCACCCACATCAACTGCTCTCCTGTTCCCTGCTCACTGAGCATGGGTTATATTTCATATAGCCAGGTGCTCAGCCTCAGGTACTCTCTCCTACTGCTGAGTCATAAACAGAAGTCTGCCAGACACACCTTGAAACTTGCTTAAACCCCCAATAAGAATATAAGTAGTGAGTTGGGGCATAGCTCCCTTGGTAGAGCACTTACTGAGCATGCTCAGGGCTGGGTTTGATCTCCAGCACTGCATACACTGGACATGGTAGTGCATGCTTGACATCCCAGTTGTTAGGAAGCAGAGACACAAGAACCATAAGGACAAGCTTGGCGGTTTGGGACTGGTTTAGAATACACGAGACCCTGTCTCAAAAAAAGAAGACGGTCACAAAGCTTATTTAATTATTGCTTTTCAAATGCAGATAATATATGGTACAGAGACCCACTTGTGACCATAAGACAGACAGAAGTCACTCATGCAGTGGTTCTCCACCTCCCTACTTCTTACTCTTTAATGTAGTTCCTCATGTTGTGCTGAACCCCAACCAGAACATCATTTTGTTGCTACTTCATAACTATAATTTTGCTACTGTTATCTGACATGAGGCCCTTGTGAAAGGGTTGTTTGATCCACAAAGGGGTTGAGATCCACAGGTTGAGAACCACTGCACTAACATATGGCAAGGACTTCTGAGTAGAGAAACAACCTTGTTCACATCTGAACCAAGGCCAGCAATCATATTCTACTGTAACCAAAAGCAAGGCAGTGCATACTGAGGCCTTGGCTTGTTGCATTACTTGCAGCTGAAGACATTTCCAATTGAGGAATACTTCCTTCTGCATGCACTGAAACTGTTCCCAATTCCTTCTCTTCCTCTCCCCTCCCCTCCCCTCCCCTCTCCTCCCTTCCCCTCCCCTCTCTGCTTCTGACCTACCATGACAGATTCTGCACAGGCTCTTGCTGCCAAGGGATATGGCTCCATCATGGGTCTAGAGTCTATGAAGCCAGAGACTCTGGAGTCAATACTTCAGAAACTGTGGACCAAGATAAACAAGCCCTCAAAACTGGTTATGTCAGGTATCCTGAGATAGCGATGAGAAAACTCAGATAATACCTCAGGAAATATGGTGAGCCTGAGTTCCAAAAGAAAGACAACCAGAGAGAGAGAAATCAAAGGCAATAGAAGCGGACTCTGTGGTTTCCGGAGCAGTTGTAAAGGTATGACATCAGTGACCTACTTTTTCCAACCAAACCTCTGTCCCTGACACTTCCTTCAACTCCCACAGCTGTTTCAATAGTTGGAGAGCAAAGCTTCAGATGCCTGTTGAGGACAATCTTGTGTTCAAGCCATAATGCCTAGGCGATCGTCAGACTCACGGGCTAGACTCAGAGTCAGACACACCCAAGCTCAGCATTCTGGACATGCACCCCGCCCCACAGCCAGGCTTACTCTCTTCTATTACCAGCTTTGAAAATGGCACCGGACTCTTTCTTCCCATGCGGTTTCCTCTGCTCTTCTCTACATGTGAAATCCTTCCAGTGGGAATTTGGAAGAAGAGGACATAAATATGTGCTATGCCTTCCACGTTTAACTGGCAGTCCTTCGATGGTCTTGCTGTTTCTAGCCTTGGCTATCTAATCCCCTTTAACTGTACAAAATACTTGTAAACTGCACATCTTACCATGACGCTCCTCACCTTAAACATGACATTGTTACATAAAGGGAACAGTGAGGGCTCCGGAGGACTTGAAAGAGATCAATTAATTCTCCATAGAAGGGATGCCCTCAAGGAAGGAGTAGCCCATTACCTCACCGCTCACCACCTCTGTAGGAACACTTTGATGCAAAGGGCACCAAAACTAATATTTGTGAACTTTAGTTCTGCGTATCTTGCAAGTGAAAAGAGATTTAAGAAGTATTGTTTGGGGGGGCTGGAGAGATGGCTCAGCAGTTAAGAGCACCGACTGCTCTTCTGAAGGTCATGAGTTCAAATCCCAGCAACCACATGATGGCTCACAACCATCTGTAATGAGATCTGATGCCCTCTTCTGGTGTGCCTGAAGACAGCTACAGTGTACTTACGTATAATAAAAATACATAAAAAATAAATTAAAAATTAAAAAAAAAGAAGTATTGTTTGAGGTTGGAAAGATGGCTCAGTAGACCTGAGTTCAGATTCCTAGCATCCATATAAAAGCCAGCCATGGGCCGGGCGTGGTGGCGCACGCCTTTAATCCCAGCACTTGGGAGGCAGGGGCAGGTGGATTTCTGAGTTCGAGGCCAGCCTGGTCTACAGAGTGAGTTCCAGGACAGCCGGGGCTATACAGAGAAACCCTGTCTCGAAAAACCAAACCAAAAAAAAAAAAAAAAAAAAAAAAAAAAAAAAAAAAAAAGCCAGCCATGGAGACATGGATCTATGGCCCCAGAAACAGGCAGAGGAGCACAGGCTAGAACAGAGATAGAGGGGTCCTGGGAGCTTGCTAGCCAGGCAGTTTGGACCAAACAGGGTTCAGTAAGAGACTACATCTCAAAAAAATAAGATGGAGAAGTTACTGAGGAAGACATCCTGACATCAATCTCTGGCCTCCCACACATCTGCATAGGTACAAACACACACATATAGCACCCACACACACCCACACACACCAAATGTGTGTACATTCTTGGAGAGGGAGAGAGCTAGGGAGAGAGGAGAGGGAGGGAGAAAACTATAGTGGTTTGTGCAAAGAGGTGAGAAGAATGATGAGAGAAGTCAATGCTGCACATGTTGCATCAGATGGAGGGGTTGGTTTGTTTTGTTGTGGCTAGGGAGGATGCTGATCTACCCTGTGTGTAATGTGTCCCACCTATCACCTCCAGTTTATCAGGCTTTTCTTTTTAAAGATTTATTTGTTTTATGTATAGGAGTACACTATAGCTGTACAGATGGTTGTGAGCCTTCACATGGTTGTTGGGAATTGAATTTTTAGGACCTCTGCTTGCTCCAGTCAACCCTGCTCGCTCAGGTCAACTCTGCTAACTCAGTCCCTGCTCTCTCCGACCCAAAGATTTATTTATTATTATGTATAAGTACACTGTAGCTGTCTTCAGACTCACCAGAAGAGGGCATCAGATCTCATTACAGAGGGTTGTAAGCCACCATGTGGTTGCTGGGATTTGAACTCAGGACTTTGGAAGAGCAGTCAGTGCTCTTACCCACTGAGCCATCTCACCAGCCCCTATCAGGCTTTTTTCTGAGATAAAGTTCATGCATCTTCCTAGAACAATGTGCATCTGTTATTGATGGGGTTGTTGTATTTTAGATAAGGTGCTATAATAAAAATACCATTAGGCCTGTTCTTTGTAGAGTAGACCATTCTCACTATTCTAGAGGCTGACTTCAGAGGTCAGCATGCCAATGTGACCAGCTTCCTCTTTTTTTCCACAATGTATATGAGTGTTTTCCTTTCACTTACGTCTGTCTACTATGTGTATGCTGTGCCTACAGAAGCCAGAAGAGGGTGATGGATCCCCCAGAAGTAGATGTTTGTGAGTTGCTTTGTGGGTACCAGAAACAAAGCCCAAGTCCTCTGGAAGAGCAGCCAATGCTCTTTTCAACGGAACCATTGCTGCAGCTCATAGTGAGACTCTTAGTGTGGTCCTCTTCCTCCATTGCAGATAGCTGCCTCTCCTGTGTGTCCTCTTAGGAAAGAGAGGCCTAACAAGGGTCCTTCCACTCCTTGCAAGAGCACGAGTCTCATCGTGGCCTCACCCTCATGACCGCATCTAAATCTACTTCCCAAAGTCTCATCTCCAAACACATTCTACTGGAGTGTGTAGAACCCCAATATATGAACGATGGGGGTTAGCTGCACATTAACGTCAGTCAGAGAGAGAAAAGTCTGCCTCACTCAAGACAATTGAAGAGACATTCTAACTTTAGAGTTTACCAGGAGGTTGGTGAAGGCTCTTGTATCTGTTCCCAGCTCCATTTCTCCCCTTACTCATCCACCTTCCTTCTCTGTCTCCTGGGATGAGGGCTGATCCTCGGGGACCCCTTAACAGGTTGCTAGATTCCTTGTCGTCTGTCCCCTGGAGTAGCCATATGGCCAGCAATGCTAAGCACCACCTTGCAATTTACAAGATGCTTTCGACAGCTGTTTTCATTATCTCCTTTAATCTTCACAAACAACATTGCAAGCTTTCTGCTTTCAGGAAAAGAAAACCGAGGATTAGAGAGAGGATGTTTGCCCAGAGCTATCCAGCTTATTAGGCGGAGAGATGTGTAATTATGAAAGTATCTCTTGCATTCAAAGAGACTGGAACTTTTGCTGGACCTCACAGCCAGAGTTAATGATACTTTGAGGTCACTTAAGACTGCCAGCCTACTGTGAACTGTTTAACTTGCCTTTATCAAAACAACAACCAAGGATCCTTGCCTGGATCTTCCCACGTAATCAACTTTATAAGCTAAGCTTTATAAGCTAAGCTAATGCGTGTTGAGGGGTATCCACCACAGAAGACTACTCACACACAGGTTTAAGCCAATAGAAGGTCCTTATTAGCTGGCCAGGGGCTATACTGTGTTGGGGATCCCAGTTGGGGAACCTGAAGCCTTCCTCATGCTGAACTTTTGAGCACAAAGACCATATCCAAGTTTGACATACTTCAGTTAACAAGAACAGTTGCCCAGACGAAGAACTAGAGAAGCTAAAAAAAAAAAAACAAAAAACAAAACAAGGTTAGTACACTTAGGGACTGTCCCAGAACTATGGACTTTGATGGATCAGGCCTTTGTTCTTGTTTTGGCAGGTTGTGCTGTCTACATGCTGAATGTTTTGGTCTGAATGATACTCTATCAGGGCTTCAGCCGTGCTAAGGTCTGGGAGCCCCTTACAAGGCATAGCAGTATTTTCAAGTTATGTACTTTTCTATGCTCCTGACCCATGAGTAATGTTTGTTTGTATGTTGTGATAATCATTTGCTGAAAACAGGAACTAGGACAACAGCAACCGTTAAAAAAAAAAAAAAAAGAATATCCTCTAGCAGGGACTGGTGGTGCACACCTTTAATCACAGCACACAGGAGCCAGAAGCAGGCAGATCTTTGAGTAAAAGGCCACCCTGGTCTACAGAGCGAGTTCCCAGACAGCCAGGGATACACAGAGAAACCCTGCCTCAGAGAGAGAGAGAGAGAGAGAGAGAGAGAGAGAATCCTTTATACATGTTGGATGCAACCTATGAATATTGCGTGAAAGCATTAAATTGTTCGTTATCTGAGTCAGTTGAGGTCAATTGGAGACAATGACTTCATCCCTTATAAAACTATTCAAGATTCTTGTAACGTGTTTCTCATTCCTTCTTCTTGTAAAGTGTTTCTCATTCCTCCTCCAGGTGATGCTTCTGTACTGTTCAATAAAAGAGAGGGAAAAGCCCCTTGTTAGAGACACACATGGACACAGAGAGACGCAGACACAGGAACAGATTCACAAGACAGCACTCAGGCAGCTGCAGATTTGGACTCATACAACGGACAGAAAGGGACACCGGAAGTCACAGAGGGGCAGAAGTAGGGAATTCAAATCCAGGATTACTCTTGGTTAATGACACCAAGGAGAAGGGCTTTTTAATTTATTTTCCTTAATGTGACACCAGAGCATCACTGATAACTCTGTTAGAAACAAGACTGCAGTTTGGTCTGCATTCAGATGTTAGGAGGAGGAGTTCTCTGAACAAAACAGAATAGAATTGTGCCACAGGCCCGTGCCAAACTCCAGGTCAGAGAATCTGGTCCCCAGAGCTTGGTCCCCTGTGTCTTTCTTTCTCTAACAAGCTACGCTGTCAGTCCTGAAAGCATACCCGTTTGGATGTCAATATGCCCACAAGTTCCACTCCAAGGCCGGCAGCGTTCCAAACAATAAAGAGACCAGTGGAATCTTGAAATGTTGGCTTCCCTAATGAGTTTTCAGGTTTTTCTCTCTGGGAGAGTAACAGGCAAAGCTGCTGTAATTCTTTCCAAGCAATAGGGCACACAGGACACGGAGATGTCAATAGTCTCCTTAGCAACCATCTGAAATCGAGTTGCTCTCAGATGAAATCCTGATCTCTATTCATGCGGCAGATCACATGGGGTCAGGTACTGTTTATCTCTCTGGCAGAAACCACCAGGCACAGGGATTTTAATTGCATCCTTATGATCTGAAGAAGAAGAAGAAAAAAAAAAAAGAGGGGAGGGGGAGGGGAAAAGGGAGACATAAATAGGAGAAACGAGAGCAATTCCTAATGAGCAGGAAGGGAACATAAAACATTTAGCTAGCTTCTTTGAAGCCTGTACTTTCTTATGGTGTGCTTCAGAAATCACACACACACACACACACACACACACACACACACACACACACCCTTTAGGGCTTCAGATGCTGGCTGCTCTTCGTTATAATTCACAACTGGGAAGCCAAGCTCATTATGTGGATGTTGATTTGGTTTGGGGGGACTTCTCAGCCAACACAGCCATTTGACAATTGCAGGCTTGCTGCCCTCAGCATTGCTTCGGAATAGTCTGGACTCAGAAAGACCCGTCATACTGAGCAATCCTGGAAGCAAACAGAAACGAAGGGCTGTAAATCAATGCTCGCCCTTTTTATTAAAAGAGCCTCCCTGGGAGAGCAGGTGGCGCTTGGCCGCGTAACCAACTGCAGAGTCCTCAACAGATGGGGGCTGGGGGAGTCTAGATGTTTTCTGAACATTATCTCATTTATTAACCTCACAAATATTTATTATATGTTTGTGATATTTACTCGTGTCGGGCACTCATTAGGGCTTAAAAGCACTGGTACACAGTGGTATAATTCATTAATTAATTTTTTCTACCAATAAATAGTCTGACTATATTGTTGAATCACATGGGCATTTATAAGATTAAGGAGGTTACTGGCAGACTAGCACCCCTTCCTCATATGCAAGAAGCGTGATACTCTTCTCAGTGGCCAATAAAGGAGACTTGAGTTTGGATCCTTGGCACCCATTTAAAAATAGAGCATGTCTGTGTGTGCCTGTAACCCCAGTGGTAGGCAGGTGGAGACCTTGAAATCCCCAGAGCACACCAGCCAGCCAGCCAGCTTAGGTAGGCAAAATGACAAGCTTCTGACACTGCACACTCATGGGTATGCATCAAACACACACACACACACACACACACACACACACACACACTCACTAATGAAAGCTTTAAGCTTTCCTTTACTGCTTGCTAAATGAAGCTCTCAACAGAGACTGGTATCCAGAGATAACTCGCCTCACCGACAAAGAGTGAGGTTGGTCATACGACAGTAACAGGCTGGATCTGTCTTCCCTCTTGCCTTAGCCTCCCGGTTTTTGCTTTTTGCTTTTCATTTTCTCTCTTCCTGCCCACGGGCCTATTAGTGGAACTTAAAAGATTAAAAGATTCTAGCTCCATGGCTGGTGGCAAACGGCAGTGAGTTTTGACTTAATCTTCCTAACTGGACCTCTGGCACTTTTCCCAGCATGCCCCGAGGGTTACTGTGGGAGACATAACTGGGAAGAGGCACAGTCGATGCTTGACATGCTGTCATTAGAGCTCACTGTTTCTGAAACGGTGTGGAAATTCCCAGTGACTCGTGGAGTCAAGTCGGAGAGGCACAGAAGCATCACGGAGTGGATATGCCTCTGAGAAAGGCAGATGTTCTCCTAGCTGCAGTTTTAAGTCAATAGGCTGAGATAATGTTTTCCAAGTTCTCTAGCATCTTTCTTCCTGTTCAGAGTTGCAGGGTACTGTTGGCATTTAGTCTAGGCACCGCCCCACAGTTACCTGGCAACAGCCAGGTGTACCCAACTCACTATAAAAGGGGCTGCTTGCCCCCTACTCCCTCTCTTGCTCCAGCTCACCTCTGCCCCATTGCCCTCCCCCTCTTTCCCCATGTGCTCATAGCTGGCCTCCTCTTTTCTCTTCTCTTCTCTTTTTCTTCTCTTCTCTCTCTTCTCTCCTTTCTTCTCCTCTTCTCCTCTCCTCTCTTCTCTCTCACTTTCTCTGTCTCTATTGACCTTTCAACAAACCCCCCCCCCTGCCCTGAATAAACTCTATTCTATACTATACCGTCATCATATGGCTGGTCCCTCAGGGGGAAGGGATGCCTCAGCATGGGCCTGCAGAGTCACCCTCCTCCCTACACTTGACTGCACACCCACCAAACACATCCCTGATTTCTCTTTGTTCTTATAAAAACACAACAGATACCATGCGATGGTGGGAAGGTGGGGAAATGGTCAGAGGAAAACATTTCTACCTGTTGAGAGGTAAGATTATAGAAGTGTAAAACGTTAGAGTTTTACAACTCTAACAGCAAAGGAGAATTAAAAACTTGGCTTATTTGCTTCCCTGATCTGCCACCAGAGCAATTAATGTGTGATTGAAATTAATCAAGCAAGCAGATGTGTGGACGAACCTCCCCTCTCTCTCCTGTGTTAGGACTGAAACGTTAATCGACAGGGGGAATGACAGGCAGCAGCTTCACAGTTGAGTGAGTTAGGAAAGAGACTCCTTCAGCTTCTGCAGGCAGAGGATTCATCTGGGATGTTGCTTAGATGCAGATTCTGATTCAGAAGCCGGGCTATGCTCCAAATTCCGAATTTCAAGCAAATCCCCAAGGTAACAGCGGTGTTCTTAGTCCAAGATCTGTGTTTCGCTTTGGTTTGGTTTGAACTTTTAAAAAATCAGCCATACTTTGCTTCCTATTACTTTGAGAAACACCAAATGTAACCTGGGGAGGAAAGGGTTTCTTTGGCTTATCCGTCTCAACAGTTGATCATGGAGAGAAGTCACAACAGGAATTTAAGCAGGAACAGAGACAGGACCCAAGGAAAACACTGCTTAATGGCTTGCTTCCATGACCTTTCTAGTGTAGCTCAACACCTCCTGGGTAGGGTGGCACTGCCCCAGTGGGCTGGGTGCTCCCATAGCAATCAGTAAAGACAATGCCCACAGACCCATCCAATGGCCAGTCTGATGGAGGCAATGGCCAGTCTGATGGAGGCAATGGCTAGTCTGATGGAGGCAATGGCCAGTCTGATGGAGGCAATGGCCAGCCTGATGGAGGCAATGGCCAGTCTGATGGAGGCAAAGGCCAGTCTGATGGAGGCAATTCTTCAATTAAGATCCCTTCTTCCCAAGTTGATAACCAAGTTTAGCCATCATAATCAGTATTTATTCATACAAAAGAATGGGTTTCATTATGAGATTCACAGGAGTGTGTACAATATATTCTGATCATATCCACCATTCCATTCCACTCTCACTTTAGCTGGTGAAGATCCCAAATTTTCCTCTTTATACTTCCTCTTCCTCCTTCTCTTCCTCTTCCTCTTCTTCCTCCTCTTCCTCCTCCTCCTCTTATTTTTTAAAGAGTTTGTTTGTTTGTTTTTGTTTGTTTGTTTTGGTCATTTTTGTTTTTGTTTTTAGACAGGGTTTCTCTATGTAGCCCTGGCTCCTGGAACTCACTCAGGGTGGGCTCAAAATTCAGAAATTGCCTGCCTCTGCCTCCCACGCACTGGCATTAAGGATGTGCACCACCACCATTCCTCGATTTATTCTGTTTTCAATAGTGTGTCTGTGTCTGTTTCTGTGTGTGGCTAAGTGCAGGTGAGCTCAATGCCCACCGTGGTCAGTAGAGGGCATCAGATAAAGGTTGTGAGGACCTGAACTCTGGTCTTCCTAGAGTCTAGCAAGCACTGTTTACTACTGAGTCAGCTCTCTAGCTCAGTTATGTATGTTTTAATATGAAAACCTATGAAGATTTTGAAAGGTCTGGTTTAGAACCTTGGAACTGAAAGTGTGGTCCCTGCAGAAGGAGCCCTTAAACACCGTGAGTGGGAATGTAAATTATTCCAGCCTCTGTGGAAATCTGCATGAAGCCTCTTCAAAAAAAACTATCAAGTATATGATCCTGGGCATGCACCTCAGAGAATCTACGTCAGCACCTAACAGAGATGCTTGCCCCTTGTGTTTATCATGGCGGCTTTCACAACATAGCCTAGGTGCCTGACAGTGTCTATAGAGATAGAAAACGTGGCTTAGAGAGAATATAAAGACCAACACAAAGTATATCTCCTTCAGGAAAACAGGTTAAACTGGAGGTCATCAGATAAACTAATATTTTATGGTTTCCCTCATAAGTGGAGTCTTGATTTAAAAAGAAGAGGCCACCTGGAGGGCAGCTAAGTGGTTAAGAGCATGTACTGCTCTTTGCAGAGCACCCAAGTTCAGATCTTGACACCATGTAACAAGCTGGGCGTATCTGCACACCCTGTAATCTCAGCACTGAGGACACTGGAGACAGACACTGGGGATTATTGGCTTCTAGCTTAGCTGGGGGGTCAGTGGGGAGAAGGTAAGTTCAAGGAGAGATTCTGCCAGAAAGGAGTAGGTGGAGTGGGAGAGACTGCCTGGTGCCCTTCTCTGGCATCCACACGTATACACGTCACCACGCATGCTCACGGGCACACACACATTATTTAATATCATGGATGACTGAATGTTCCTACGATAGTAGCTATTTTATTTTATTATATAGGGATTCTTACATTATGATGATTAAGGACTATATTAAACGACCTGACTTATTTCACTAAGAGGCATTGTTAAAAGGAGACTTAATCTGTTTCCATTTATCAATGTCTCACTTTTTTTCATGCTCAGCCCAAACTTTGGCTGGTTCAGGTCCTGCCAGCCAGATATTCCTGGTGTGAGAACATCATTTATTTTCTTAGATGCAGCTGTTTTGTTTTATAGGGGTCCAGAATATGAGAGGGGGAGGATTGTGGTATTACATTTTTAAAACCTTTTTTTTCCATATTTTTTGCTGATTCTTTAAGAATTTCACTTCAAGCCGGGCATGGTAGCGCACGCCTTTAATCCCAGCACTCGGGAGGCAGAGGCAGGCAGATTTCTGAGTTCAAGGCCAGCCTGGTCTACAAAGTGAGTTCCAGGACAGCCAGGGCTACACAGAGAAACCCTATCTTGGAAAAAAAAAAAGAATTTCACTTCATGCACCCTAGTCCCCCTTATTTCCCAGTTTTATATCTGCATCCACCCTTGTATCCTGCCCCACACCAAAAAAAAAAAAAAAAAAAAAAAAGGTATAAATCTTTTGCCCTAACAGCTTTACTGGCAAATGCTCACTTCAAAGAGTCATTGGTTTGGTTTAAGGCCTCTAGGGTCTGCTTCATTATCCATACTGGCTCCTCCCCTGGACTCCTCTTGGTCATCCTATTGTTGCCACGTGTCACTGAGATCCTGCAGCTGTGTATCTGCAGGCCCAGCCCCTTCCTGAGCTCCAACAGTTGGAGATTAGATGTTGGGGTGGGCCAACTCAAAGCCCTGGTTCGGGGCCTGGGTGGTAGCTGCATTGGTCAGCCTGCCAGCTTTCACGAACCCATGCCACCAGGGCCAGATCTCCCACAGCATGGGCCATCAAAAGAAAACTTTTTTTTTTTTTTAAGATTTATTGTATTTATTATATGTAAGTACACTGTAGCTGTCTTCAGACACTCCAGAAGAGGGCGCCAGATCTCGTTACGGATGGTTGTGAGCCACCATGTGGATGCTGGGATTTGAACTTATCACCATCGGAAGAGCAGTCGGGTGCTCTTACCCGCTGAGCCATCTCACCAGCCCCAAAAGAAAACTTTTAAAGAGATATTTGCAGTCAGCAGTGACTGTAGAGGCTCATAATTGATCAAATAGAGAAAGTAAAGGGCCACTGATGCCTAGTAGGACATCTGTGTCACCACTTCCGAGGTTCAGGGAACACTTCGGTAGAAAGAGGAAAGATGGGCTACGGCAGTGCATACCGTTGGTCCCAGCCCCTGGGAGGCAGAGGCAGGCTGCTTTCTGAGTTTTGAATCCATTCTCGTCTACAGTGTGACAAGGAATGTGAGAGCTCAAGAAAGGCGCTGATTTCCAGGCAGGATAAACGTTGTATTCTTGAATTCAAGTAGGTATGACCACCTCCACAAGATCTCTACAAGACTGGACTTGTCGAAACCGGGTTCGTTACAGATGTGAAGGGGGCTCCTCCCTGCTCTTCCCTCAAGATTTGTTTACCATCACCGGTCGATGGAAGAGTGAGAGAGTTTTCTTCAGTGGTGCCTGTGCTTCTGTAACAACCCTAATGATACCCACTGGGTTGCACACTCACACACAGGCATGAAGTGGGAGATGAAGTTGGGGGAAAAGGAAGGGATCTGGAGTTACGGGGGAGCAAGGGAGGTGAAGGGGACCCCATAGAGGCAGAGACGTGAACTGTGGAAAGGCAAAGGACAAAAACTCAGCTCAGACTGATGCCTTCGGCCTGGACCAGACTCCGGGTGGTTTGTTGTCAGCGTATTTAAAACAGTACAATTCAGGAAGCAGTTTCCAGGCAACAACCTTTCCCCTTCCAGGTTTCCTGGCAATGATCATTCCAATTCTAGCTGTGCATTAAAGTTAAAGGTGTGACTACTTAGAAACTCCTTTACAAAGTACATATGTATGACCACAGGGTGGGTTCTATAACTAAAAAGCCCAGAATCTAGTGTGGTCTCTGACTGGTAGTATAGAATACAGCAATCTATAAAGTACATGTGATACCCCCTCCCCACCCCGACCCCTAAAGATGATTTCCATTAACTAAGAGCTAAAAATAATGGTCTAGGGGCTGGAGAGATGGCTCATCAGTTAAGAGCATTGGGGCTCTTCCAGAGGTCCTGAGTTCCAATTCCCAGCAACCACATGGTGGCTCACAACCATCTGTAATGGGATCTGATACCCTCTTCTCCTGTGTCTGAAGACAGCGACAGTGTACTCATATAAATAAAATACATCTTTACCAAAAAAAAAAAAAAATGGCCTAGGAGAAAGATATGTCCAGAATAAATGGTCTAGGATAAACATTCTGGGGAATTGGGGTGAGGTCTGCCTCTACAGATAGCAAAATGTCACCAGCTTATTAACAATATCCACTCCCAGACTTCTGGGTGGAAAACAGATAATTCCTCCTTGAGGAGAGGCCCTTGTATATTTAACATTCCTAGTTCCCTAGTGCTCTGTGGACACAAGGACCTTTGTACCTCCAACAGAGAGGGTAAAGAAGGGTAAATATGATCAAACTGCACAATGTACATAGATGAAAATGTCCATCATTATGGTCATTATTACATGACATTTGCTAATAAAACACTCAGAAGTAACACTCTAGAAAACTGTTTCTGATACATTAAGTGGAAATGCCAAGTTATAAGATAGTCTTAATCCAGTTTTGAAAAAGAAGAATAAACATAATTATGTGGAAGACAAAAGAATGAGAAGCACAGGGAGATTCAGCCACCGTAATCATGGTGTGAACTTTAAAAATGCAAGCAGGATCCCAAGTGGATAACTGGGTTCATGATTCAAAATGGGTGGAGCCTGACAGCCACTATGCTGACCGTAGTGTCACACAGTCACATATATTCTTTTGCACACACTAAACTTTGTGGTTCTTATGTAGGCATCAACCTGCCTGTACCAACTTTCAAAATAAATACCTCCCTGTAAGCCTCACTTTGCTGCTTGGAGCTGACCAATCTGAAGCATTATCTATAGTCATGTGTAAATGTCAACCAATCAGGAGACAGGCATGGCTGCATCTCCCATTCGTTCAGTAGACAGATGGTAAGAACAGCCTCTGTGCCAGCTTTTGAAACTGTGGGCATGATCCCATATGGGATCACATAACTCAATGTTCAGGTCACAGAAAAATTGACAACAACAAAAAGTTTCCACTGAGCGGTAGTGGCACATGCCTTTAATCCCAGCACTTGAGAGGCAGATGCAGGTGGATCCCTGTGAATTCGAAGCCACCTGGACCACAGAACAAGCTTGAGGGTAGACAAGGGTACACAGAGAAACTCTGTCTCAAAAAACAAAACAAAGTTTCTGAACTTACAACCAACTACCAAAAATAAATGAATAAATAAATAAATAAATAAATAAATAAAACATGTAACGAATCCAAGGCGTTCACGGCAGAGCTCAGCCCTGTTGTGAATCTCAATTCACTGTAGCCTTGGTTCTGAGCACATGGTGTACACATACTACACACACTTTGCTAACACATGCTGCTAACACACTTTGGCTCAGGTTCAAGACTGTTGCTTTTACTGCCCATACAAGTTTCTGTACTTAGAAAAATGTAACTGTTAAACTACGAAAAGCTAAAGACTTACTATTTTCCCTACCGTCATTTCTCAGGCTGTAAATATCAAAGCGGCGTCTCCCTGGATTGTATTCTGTTAGAACGTCTGGGTAGAAAAGTTGCTTCTTGAATTGCTGACTTTGAGATTCATTTTTAAAAAACTATTGAGTGGACTTGGCCTTGGGGGTTGGACATTTCCATAAGCTTTGGCCATGGCCCTGAACATACACCTGTCATTTCACACTATATACATATGTTAAGCCGTGAGTCCCATGCGTTGACGGTGATAAAGATTAAATATTGGTCAATTCTGAAAAATTTTGAAGATACCCTACATTTTATAATATTCCACTAGGATGTCATTCATAGAAATACAAACAGGCTGATTCTCTTTGATGCACCGTAAGATCATTTGCATATCAAAGAATTGTCTGGATATTAATGTCTGTACAATTTATTATCCAGGAATGTTTGCTCTGTTTCATATATCTATACATCTGGGCTTACAAGAAAGTGTCTTGAGCCTACAGATTTCAAGAACGCTGAAGAGATGCTTGGCAGTGAAGGACCCTTACTGTCCTTCTCTGGGACCTCAGCTTGCTTCCCATTACAATCCCGAGTTGTTCAAAATGGATTGTAACTTTAGCTCCAGGGGATCTGCCTGGGACCCTCTTCTGGCCTCCACAGGTTCCTGAGTACACAAACACAGCACACACTATACCTAGCTAACATAAAAATAGATTCAAACAAAAATATTAAGTTTAAAAGGCCATGCCCTAAGGGTGGGACAGTTCATACGTGTACTTCCTGTGCTTGGAGGGCTGAGGTGAGAGGATTGCCATGAGTTCAAGGCCAACCTGGGCTACATGGCCAGTTCTAGGTCAGCCTGGGTTACAGAGGAAAACCCTGTCTCATACAACCAAACCAAATCTCACAAAACCTTGCTTCATCCTTGTGACCGTTTCTCTTGGCTCTTGCAAATGGTACATTTTCCTTTCATACTGAAGGCTATGTCTGTGTCTTTCTGGCTTCCACACTGCCTGTTTTGTAGTTGTTTTTAAATAGAGGCTCCCTCTGTCATAACTTTTTTTCTAGGGAATTTTTGTTGACAGTTTCTGATTGTTGCTAGTTTCTGTTCTGAGCCTGATGGATGAAATCGCCTAAACGCTTGACTTGAGGTACAAGGAGCTATTTCTAAGGTTGCTTACTCAAAAAGCTGGCTCCTGAGAGGTAGCAAGTGGGCCCCTTCCCATCCGGCTTCTTTCTTTCTTCCTTTCTTCTTTCTTTTTCTTTCTTTGAGAGAGGATTTCTCCATGTAGGCTGTCCTGGAACTCACTCTGTAGTCCAGGCTGGCTTCAAACTCAGAGATCCACCTGCCTCTGCCTCCTGAGTGCTGGGATTAAAGGTGTGCACCACTGGGTTGCTTAAACAAGTACATCCCTAGTAAGAATGTGTCAGGCCTGTGTCCGTGGTTGGCTTCTTGTGCGGGTGGGTGGGGGGATAAACCGACCTTTCTCCTTCAGCTGAAGGTGCTGCAGACAAGGAAGACCTCCTCAATAGAGCCCTCCGACTCCTGGATTTTCATCTGGGGATTGATGTGTTACAAATTAGTACTGTTTCTCCTCTTAGAATAAGCCAGTCACAGTGACAAATGTTTGATCCTCCGAGCTGACAAACACTCGGCTCGAAACGCAAGCAAACACATCATCTCGGCCTCTGAAACTCTAAATCTTGCCATCTGTAATTTGTTTATGCACCAAGAAAATCTCCAAGGTCAGGCAACCCTACTAAGATATTTGTCTTCAGAGCCCGGGTCTTCTAACGGTTGCTACACCCTGCAGGAAATGGCCTGAGATAGAATCTGGTAGAAAGCCACCCTCTTATGACGGACTTTTGGAAGTCTCGTGACATCACTACCACTGCATTCTGTTTGAAACGAATCGCTAGGTCTGCTTTCCATCCGGGCAGGGGGAAACCTGACGTCATATTTTGAAGAAAGGGCTTGAGACATATTTTAAACCTACTGATGTGCTGAGATGTAATTCAGCTCTCAGAGGCCTTGCCTAGCACGCATGAAGCCCCGACTTAGCTCTCACGCACCATGCAAAACAGACCACGTGAAGTCGATGACGTGGAGCTTGCCTATAATTGCAGCATTCAGGAAGTGAAGGCATGGGAATCAGGAGTTCAAGGTCACTCTCAGTTACATATTGAGTTGGAGACCCATTTGGGATACATAAGATACTCTCTTAAAAAATAAAAATTGTATGATAATCAAGCTACCCAGAGCAACATCTGGAAAATGCATGGTAACTGGAGGATCTGACTGCGCATGTCTTATCGCCCCCCCACCAGCAACAGGAGTCCTCTGGAAAATGCATGGTAACTGGAGGATCTGACTGAGCATGTCTTATCGCCCCCACCACCACCAGCAACAGGAGTCCTCTGGAAAATGCATGGTAACTGGAGGATCTGACTGCGCATGTCTTATCGCCGCCACCAACACCACCACCACAAATACAGCTTTTTGTAGTCTTTCTCTAGAGAGGTTCATCTCAACCCACACAGTGCTAAGGCAGGTGCAACCTATTTGCTCTGCCTCCCTCCTTCCCCAAGAGGGTCCTACCTAAATCCACCTGGATAGAGAAGGGAATTTAAATCTTCACAGTTGTCTCTCTAACACATGCTAACCTCAGCACAGAAGTCTGGATCTGCTTTGGAAAATCCCCGTGATTTATCCTTTATGTTAAAAGGAGGGAGGGAGATGTGTTTTAGCTTCTAAGGGATTCTGTGAAGGAAGCTTCAAGTCCATAATGAAGAAGCTGGGCCTAAATATTCACAGCAATTATTTCCTTCTGGACAAGTTAAGAGAACAGAGGGGAAAAGAATCGATTGAAAACAAATTTGCATTAGAGTTAAATGTTTAAAAAGCTCAATTTATACCTCTTGTAAGACTAACAGTCAGTTCCTCCTGGGGCGGGAGGGGGGGGGACGGGGGGGGGGTTCAGTGGCTACTGGATTCACGATTTACAAAGAAGATGCTTGACCCGAGGGAAAGCAATTAGCTTCTCTTTCACAGCTGAGCGTTGGTTGCCCAAGGTCTGGCACGGCTGGGAAGAATTGTAAAAGACTCACTAAGACAAAATCAATTTTCAAATGTGATGCATGTATGCACTCTAGACTTAGGAACTAGGCAACTTCTGAGTATCTTATTAGAGAGGAGAGCACAGAAACAAAAGAATATAAAGTGGTAACTGCTAAAGGCTTTCGCTCCTGCCATAGCTGAATCTAAGCCTCGAAACCAAAAAAATAAATTGCAGTGGAGCAGAAACATTACTCATCGCTTCTCTTCTCAGGAGTCCCTCCATCCTGATTACTCTGTTCTCCCAAGAGTAATGTGAATGCCCCGATGCTGAGAGATCACACAGATGTGTCCAGATGGGGAACATGTATATTCTAACTGCAAGTACCTGGCACCTGATTGTCTCATTTTAGCAATCCCAGAAGAAAGATGATCCCTCTCCATCCAGAGGCTTGCGAGGTTGAGCGCCACAGAAAGCTGCTGTCGCTAGGCATCAAAACAATTTGGCAATCAACCAAATGAGTTTTCTGGGGCTTCAGCTTCAATGGGTTTTGGAGGTTTTTCCTGATGGATGATAATGGGATGGTGTGTGTGTGTGTGTGTGTGTGTGTGTACACCAAAAAGGCTCTGGTTTTGTGGTGAAGAGTTAAAGAAGGTCCTAGGAGTTGGAGACTGAACCTCCTGTGGCCCTCTCTGGCACTCAACATGGTGTGTGTGTGTGTGTGTGTGTGTGTGTGTGCTGTGTATGGTGTGTGTGTTATGTATGTTGTGTGTATGTGGCATGTAGTTTTTAAAAGCACTTTAGCATATATTAATCACTCGTATTAGTGGCTTTCATTATGCCATATTCAAAGGTATTTCAATCACATTTCCCCATCCCATTACCCTCTCCTGTCTCTTACCACTGATCAATATGCATTTGAAAATTTTTATTTAAAGGTTATTTATTTTTGTATGTGTATAGGTGTTTACACTATTGTCTTAGTCAGGGTTTCTATTCCTGGACAAAACATCATGACCAAGAAGCAAGTTGGGGAGGAAAGGGTTTATTGAGCTTACACTTCCATACTGCTGTTCATCACCAAGGAAGTCAGGACTGGAACTCAAGCAGGTCAGAAAGCAGGAGCTGATGCAGAAGCCATGGAGAGAGGTTCTTTATTGGCTTGCTTCCCCTGGCTTGCTCAGCCTGCTCTCTTATAGAACCAAGACTACCAGCCCAGAGATGTCACCACCCACAAGGGGACCTCCCCCCTTGATCACTAATTGAGAAAATGCCTAACAACTGGATCTCATGGAGGCATTTCCCCAACTGAAGCTCCTTTCTCTGTGATAATTCCAGCCTGTGTCAAGTTGACACAAAACTAGCCAGTACAACCATATACATACATACATACATACATACATAGGTACCACATGTGACCCTGGTGCTTGCAGAGACCAGAGGCTTAAGATCCTCCTGGACTGGAATTATAGGTGATTGTAAGCTATCATATGGGTGCTAGGAATTGAACCTGGGTTCTCTGAAAGAGTAGCAAGTACTTTTAACCATGGGGTCATGCCTCTAGCCCCTCAAGATTGTGTTTGTGTGTGTATTTTTGTATGAGTATGTGTGTGTGCGTGTGCATGTGTGCACATGAGGATACAACATTCAAATCTAAGGTCCGCTGGCCAACTGTAACCTCCTCAAGCCTGAAGCAGGCCATTCAGACTTTGCTGCCACTGTGGTGTAGCCTTCCTACTTAGTAGGCTCTATTGTTATGTCAACTGCCGCTATACTTTTCCAGAATTCTGCTGCTGCCTGCTGATACACCCTTGAGACATTGCAGAGACACATCCTGCACATTGTATGTAGTCCTCTTCAGGCTGGACCCAGGTGCAAAGAGTGGACTGGCGAGGGATGGGCCTACCCTCTTTATAAGCATAGACTCCCAATAAACTTTGGGGTCTTGATCAGAGTACGTTTGTCTTGGCCTCCATATTCCTCTCGACCGTTCTCTCCCATACAGCTCTGGCCTCCCCCCCCAGGAACCCAGTTAGCGTAGGCCGCTGGTGGCTTACAGCCAACCACTCTTCTCTATGATTAAAGACTCTCATTTCCTCTACTCAGGTCCTCATGCTATGCTGTATCGCACAAGAATGAGATGAAAGTTTCTCTACAGAAAGCATGACAAAATCACAATATAACAACTTGGTGATTCATGGTGAATTACTGGGTCTAGTCAACACATCCATGGCTGTGGTATCGTTAATGGTTACTTACTTTTGTGCTGCTGTGATCAGAACACCTGACAGAAACAGCTCGAGGAAAGATTTATTTTGGCTCCTAGTTTCAGAGGTTTCAGTCTATCACATTATGAAGGAAATACAGGAATCATGGTAATGGAAGCTCCTCATATCACTGCTGGCTAGGAGGCAGAACGAGTATCAGAAATGGTAGCCTGCTTCCACCAGCTAAGCCCCCACTCCCTAAAGGCCTCACACGTGAGTCTATGGAGGACATCTCTGATTCAAGCCATTACAACTACCACCACTGTAAGAAAAGTGATACCAGGTGGTCACATCCCTCATGCTCGGCAGTGCAAAAGACTACGTGTGAAGCAAATCATCTTTCCCCTCTCAGCCCATCAAAGTCAGAGCTGAGCCCCATCATGCTTGGAGACCTAACGATCACTTAGAAAATACAAGAAACAGGATATCCTAGAGACACAATTGAAAGATTGGGGACATAGAAAAACACATAAGACAAGTAAACCAGACAGGAACAGGGGTTGGGGGGAGGTGAAAAAGAGGGCAAGTGGAGCGGAGATGGGAAGGGGAAATGGGGAGGGGAGAGGAGGTGAGGGAGGTGAGCAGGGAGGAGATAGGATGGCTGGGATTTGTTTAGATCACAGTCAAACAGATTGAAAACATGATTGTTTTTAGGAATAAAAAAATTGCTCAGGGGTTAAGAGTGTTTGCTGCCCAATTGTGAACTCTGGAGTTCAGATCCCCAGACAACACACAAATCATATGTCCCATAAACACCTGTGGCCTGAGTCCCTAATGACAGGAAGAGAAAAGAGGATTGGTGGAGCTTTCTAGCCTTCCAGCCCAGCTCAGGGGAAAATGAGGTCCAAGTTTAGGGAGAGATGCTGCCTCAAAGAAATACCAGAGAGTGTGGGAGAGAACCCCTGACTCCCAATTCTGGCTCCCCTCATGCACATAGGCATACACATCTGTGCTCAAGTGAGATAAACGGGATATGTACACCCATACACAAATAAGAAAATACCTCTTTAAAAAGCTGTTTAGAGCCGGGCGTGGTGGTGCACGCCTTTAATCCCAGCACTCAGGAGGCAGAGGCAGGAGGATTTCTGAGTTCGAGGCCAGCCTGGTCTACAAAGTGAGTTCCAGGACAGCCAGGGCTATACAGAGAAACCCTGTCTCGAAAAACCAAAAAAAAAAAAAAAAAGTTGTTTAAAAGCTTTGATCACAACAATGAATGGTCTTTTCATTCTTCACCTTTTCCTACCTGCTGGAAAAATGCAGACAGTGTGGTCCACCACGCAGCTAGGATGGCACACTGGGACTGGCATAAGAAGAAGCTGGAAGTTCCTCAGGCCTTCAACAGCCTGTGTGGCAGAGTCACCATGGCAGCTCAGTTGTTTACACCAGAGACGGGTGAGCGTCATGTCTGTAGAGCCATGGCAAGGGCCCCTCTCATAAGAAGGGCCAGGAACAGAACTGCCTGCCTTTGCACATTGATCTCTGTCCAGCACCTTAACCTGGACATGATGCTCTTCCTGCCCCTGATGTTTCTGTATTTGGTAGGAATTTGGGTAGGAAGTCTGGGCTTTAGAAGGGGAAGCCCTAGTTTTTGCTCTTAAGGAAATGTGGACACGACTCCTCATTGAGATTCAGCACGCATGGTTTCCCTGGCTTGAAGAGCTGAATGCCAGCAAGGATCCATCTGTCTAATACGGTATTTTAGGACTTGCTGTTTTTTTGTAATTTTTATCTGGACGCTTTGATCAAGTGTTTCAGTACTGTTTCCTAACTCTAATTTCATTTTATATAGAAAGTATGATTTAAATGTTTTGATAAATTATATAAAGAAATAAATTGTATTTTATTACAGCGATGACAAATTAAATTTTCTCATGCTTTATTTAACACAGTATTCCCACAGTAATCCCTAACGGGCAATTAAATTGACTCGCTGAGAAAGGAGGCTTCTTGCAGGCCACGGAAGCCATATGTTACATCAGACCCAAGCCACTTACCAGGACTAACTCAGTGGACTCCTGTCATTCATCAGGAAAAATACATGCAGAGTCCTGTTTTATTTTCCAGAAGGAAAATGTTCCAATTTGTTTCCTTGAGCTGAGTTGTTGCTTGCTAGATGGTCCCGTTTTGCGGCACAGCTAAGAATCACAGAGACTTAATCCACTTCACAAAGCCTGTCTCTGCTTTGTTTCTGGACTCATCTATTTCTCCTCTTCTCTCCACTATTACTTTTCTTAACACAAGCCCTTCCCACTTATGTAGCATAGTGATGTCCCTCAGGCTGCTCTGATAGTGCAGTGGGTAGAGGCATTTCCATGGTGGAAGGAGAGAACCCCCCTGCAAGTTATCTTCTGACTTACACCCCCCCCCCACACACACTATGAACACACCCACAGAACATAAACCGGGAACTAGACATGGTGGTTCATCCCTATCGTGCCAGCATTATGGAGGTTGAGGCAGGAAGTCATGAGTTTGAGGCCAGCTGTGCTATCCAGAAAGACCTTGTTCAAAAACTAAAATTAAAAGGAAAAAAAAAGACATTTAATTATTTTATACTTGAGCTTTAAATTTTCCTTCCGGTTTACCTGTTCTTTGAACATGCCCCCCCCCCCATGGTTTTGCCTGTTCTGGCTTCCCATTCCTCTCCTGCCAGTGGTCTGTCCCAACCTTGTCTCTAGTTCATCATGTCCTGCCAGTGGCGTCTGCTGAGTGCCACAGACACTAACACACAATAACTTTCCACCCTGGGGTTTGTGTGGCATTCTCTCTTCTCAGAACACTCACCATTAAATCAATTACGTTAAACACAAGCTCAGTGCATCAGCCCCTAATTTTTGTCTAGGAGTTCATTTAGCAGTGTAGAAAAGAAAGGTATCCATGTAATTATGCATCCCATGGTACGGTTAGCCAGCCCCAGATAAATGCTTTCCTTTATAAGAGTTGCTGTGGTCATGGTGTCTCTTCATAGCCATGGAAACCCTAAGACAACCTGACAGTATGCTTGCTCCTAAGTTGATGCTCTGTGTTCAACAAACTAGAACCGGTTGAGAGAGCATGCTCTTTGTGAGCACACAATGGTAGAAACCAGGAACATGCCTTCCAGGCAGGCTCAGGGGCAGAACCCTGGTGTAGTATTTCCAAATCTTCCGACTTCATTCAGAAGAGGTGGGTGGAGAGGAGAGAGGAGAGATTGGGGTGGGGGTGTTGGGGCACACACTAGGGTTGACTAGAAGACAGGAATTCTGTAAAGATGTTATGAGATTCAGAAACAAAATTATCTATGACTTCACTAATGTGGGAAAATAGAATAATTATCTTTTTTTTTTTTTTTAACAGACTCTTGAACCAGGCTGGCTAGAACTCTGTACATGGTTGAAGATGACTCAATTTCTAATCCTCCTGTCTCCACCTCCCAAATGCTGAGCTGATGGGTCTGTGCCACATCCAGTTTTATGCAGAGCTGGGGATCTAACCCAAGGCTATGTGTATGCAAGGCTAGCCCTTCACCAACTGAATTACACCCGCACCTTCAAATTCACGTATAGTTTTTATTTTGAGACACAATCTTGTTATGTAGCCCTGGCTCGCCTGCTACTAGCTATGTAGCCCAGGCTGGTCTTGAACTCCAGGAGATCCTCCTGCCTCAGCTTCACAAGTGAAGAGATTACGAGCATGCACCACGTTGACAGTTTTTAGTTGTAATTTTTTGACTAGTATTTCTACTACTGGCCAATAAATAATAAATCTATCCATAAAGAATGATTTAGCAGGGCAAGCCTTTAATCCCAGTGTCCAGGAGGTAGAGGCAGGCAGAGATCTCTGTGAGTTCCAGGAAAACCTGGTATAGATAATGAGTTTTGGGCCAGCAAAGACCCTGTCTTTAAAAAAAATCTAATTTTTAAAGTACTTTATAGTGGACATTTGAAAAGAGGGAGGCAGAGATGTGAATTTTCCTCCAAGTGATGGTCCCTCTAGCTAGGATGTGCTCAAGTACGCATGAACAAAGAGCATTTACCACCTGGAGAGGCACCAGACTGTGCGTGAGAGTCAAGGACATAATTTGAGAGTGGGCTCAGCCACCTGTTAATGCCACTGTGATTGCTTCAACTCACTTATTACATCTTTATTAAAGGCTTTACCACGCATACTGTAATGGCCACCTGACAGAACTGTACTGGTCTGGATTTACAAGGCACAGGGGAACTCTAGCTGTATGTCAAACAAAAACAGAAAAACTGGTCGCTTCCTGTCATGCCTCTGACCTTTGCACCCCGCCCAGGCTCTAAGGAATTCTCACAATGTCAGATTAGAAGAATTATTCTCAGTAATGCAAGTAAGTAAACTGCCAGTTTCCAGACGCGTGCCTGGAAATCCTGGATTCACTCGCCTCAGTTATAGCTCGGCGGTTATTTTTAGAATGTCCCGCGGAGAATCCTGCTGCCCTGTGTCCAGGCACCGGACATTGAGAGCTCGAACCTAGTATGAACCATGCTTGGTAGTGGCTGTGGAGGTTGGATTTGTTCCCATTCCAGCCACTCTAGAAGACTCAGGATGATTCTAATTTTCCCTTTTAAGCAGGTAGGATCGCCTGAGTGTGAACCAGAATCTGTGTATTATCCGATCTGTCCTAACATGGAGGAGGTCTCGTTCACCTTAGAAACTGAGGAAGTTTTTTGTGGATTTTTTTTTTTTTTTTTTTTTGGATATTGGTTGTGAAGTTCTGACGCATGAACTTTGTTAAGTGACAACGACATGCTGCATTGTTCAGAGACTGAACATGCTTGAACGGGGTCACAGCTTGGTCTAAGCTCTCTAAAGAACGCTTGGAAGAACGCTGCAGCCAGAGAGAGTCTTGGGCTTTCCCTCCTGTGACATAGTTTCATCTTAACTTTTTTTGAGCTGGGCGTGGTGGCGCACGCCTTTAATCCCAGCACTCGGGAGGCAGAGGCAGGCGGATTTCTGAGTTCGAGGCCAGCCTGGTCTACAAAGGGAGTTCCAGGACAGCCAGGGCTACAAAGAGAAACCCTGTCTCGAAAAAACCAAAAAAAACAAAACAAACTTTTTTTGATAAGAATTTCACTGGTCAATTATCTGGAGAAATAAAGAATTTTAAGAGTTACCTGTTTTTATTACCTTGGTATTCAAATGCTTTGTGTGTGTGTGTGTGTGTGTGTGTGTGTGTGTGTGTCGTGGGTGGGGGGTCACAACTGGGACATGGACTCAGCTCTTAGAAGTTTCAACTTTAATGATTATAGAGTCCTAGTGAAGACTAACAAATGGCTCCCACTGGAGCAAATCCTCATGAGGACTCAGAAGGACAATGCCAACAAAGTAGCCAGCCAATTGTCTGACATCTAATAATGTCAGCTTGGCGAAGCATCTGGCCCAGTGACTGTCACTTTGTGGTCTCCCAGGTAAATCTGTAAGACAGAAGTGCTGAATATTGTTTTCCATTTTCTACCTATAATCATTTTCAAGTCCTTTATTTTCCTTTTTGTTCTGTAAGGCTTCTTTAGCCACTTATCACCTCTTAATGGCTGTAATACCTCTCTCTCTCTCTCTCTCTCTCACACACACACACACACACACACACACACACACACACTTCATTTCCCATAACCTAAAAATCAAAGCTAAATTCCTAATCTTTTTTCCTTTTAATTGCATTTACTGTATGCTGAATTTATTCCCATGCTGTAGTGGTTATCCCTGGTTGTCAATTTGACTATATTTGGAATGAACTACAATCCAGAATTGGAAGGCTCACCAGTGACCCTAACCTGGAGGCTGGGAGATAGAAGTTTCTGATCTAGATCTTGGTATAGAGATCTTGAAGCATAGTGGCTATGGATTCCAGAAGATTAAGACAGGGAGATCTCTGAGTTCAAGCTCATCTGGGATTAAAGGTGTGATGGCACACACCTTTAATCTGGGCTACACCTTCTGCTGGAGATCATATAAGGACACTGGAAGAAGGGAGACTAGCTCTTACTCCTTCGCCTGCTCACCGTGTGGGACTGAGTAACTGCTAGATCCTTGGACTTCCATTCACAGCTACTACAGAACCACTGTTGGGAATTGGACTGCAGACTGTAAGTCATCAATAAATTCCTTTACTATATAGAGACTATCCATAAGTTCTGTGACTCCAGAGAACCCTGACTAATACACATACCATAAGCATTTGTTTCTTCAGTTTCCGGGATGATTTTCTTTCTTCTGTGTAACCTCCTCTTCTGTCTTAGGAACAGTTTGTTCCATCTCAGCAAAGACCATCTCAGTGTGACAGGGGGACCCCCTGTATGAGTTGATCCAACGAAACTTGACTGATTCAATCTGGCTTTTCTCTTGGCCGCTGAATTGCTCTGTTTTGCTTCAAAATAACTCTAGAAATCTTTTCTAATCGTCTGGCTCCTTCTCATTCTCTTGCTTGTTGTTTCTTTACCTGTGTCTAGCCTGGTCTCTCTTTAAACTGTCTCTGTAAAACTCTCCCGGTAACACTGCCTCCTTTTCCCTCTCTCTGCTCCACTCTGTCTCCCCACTCTACTTACTGCTCTCACAAGCTCTACTGTATCCTGTACTGTACTCTCTTCTTCTTGTTTTTTTTTTTTGTTTTGTTTTTTTGTTTTTTTGAGACAGGGTTTCTCTGTATAGCCCTGGCTGTCCTGGAACTCACTCTGTAGAACTCAGAAATCCGCCTGCCTCTGCCTCCTGAGTACTGGGATCAAAGGCGTGCGCCACCATACCCGGCACTGTACTCTCTTCTTCCTGAGCTGCCTGTCTCTCCCTGAAGTAGCTTCCTTCTCCCCTCTCTGTGAGAGTTGCCTATATCCTATTCTGTCAAACCGCTCTTGGACACATCACCTTGTCTGCCACTCATTTAGACATCACTTCCAAGCATGGCTACTTCCTTCTCCAAACTAATTTACCTTCATTGTTTGGGATTAAAAGTGAATACTAAGGGTTTGTCTGTATTCCAGCCAGAGGGATTACAGGTGCATGCTAAGGGCTGAGTCACACCACAACCAGAAACAGGTTCAAATATCCTATAATAGTGGTCTATGGGGAGACATCTCATCCAAACCATTATATCTCTGAGCCATTAGAGTCATGAGCTTTGTAAGTTGGACGGTTTTCCTGGGTATGTTCAATGTAAATACTTTATCTTTAAAGCCATTCCTGGGGTGTGCCAGGCTCCTTTGTGTTCTTCTCACATATACTTGAACCAAGACGAAAGCACTTCTCATATGCTCACCTTTTAACACTTTAGGCCTGTTTCCAAGCTGTTACGAGAGATGCAACTTTTCTTTCCAATGAGTGCCTGGTCTTTCCCTTCACATTAGTTTTGCCAGTAGATCTCAGAGACCTGACAGTTTTCCCAGCCCTTATGCTGCACAGATATAGACTCTCTGCAGTTGTGTGCATAGCATAGCTCTGGTGTGTGATTCAATAAATTACTTGCCATTCTTCCAATACCTTACTGTTTGTTTCTCTTCAGCAAATGTTCATTCAACCAAAGCCTACTGACATCCCACAGTATGTCAGACACTGTGCTGGCTGCTGTGCAGATAAAATGAATAAAGCTCTATGCTGTATTCATCCATTCTGCTTCAGCAAATCTGGGGCAAAAGCAGAACTTTTGTCTAGGGGTTCAGTCAGTAGTGTAGAAAACAAAGGTATCCTTGTAAATATGCATCTCATGGTACAGTGTTAAGTATCACACACTATCATATGGGGAAATAGAACTTTATCTGGGGGGAGTCCCTTTTCCTCGTGGTCTTTATTTCATTTCCACTTGTCTTTGTTTATAAGTAGAAGTTTGCCAAAGGACAGGGCCAGCGTAAAGGTCAGGGAAAGTGGGGTATCTAAGGCACAGGAATTGGTTTGAAAGAGGCTCTGAAATGGTACGAGGAAGGTCCTGGAGTCTTCAAGCAGGTGGATGGGATTGGTGTGGAATACTGTGTGGAACAGAGTATTGGAGGATCAAACCCAAAGGACTCAGTGGAAGCACAGGGTAGAATTTCATTCCAAAGGCAAGCGGGAGAGGAAATTACCAAATGAAGACTCAGGAGCCAGAAGCTGTGGTGAAAGCCTGCTAGTTCAGAGAGGCAGAGAAAGCACCTGGCTGACCTTCCCACTCCACCGACTTCCCAGAAGGAAGAACCCCTTCTTCTTCATGCACTTTTAAATACCCTTCAACTCAAACTCTCTCCTTTCTCTTGCTCATGTTCACTCTCTTGTCAGCTGGCTACTCGCTCTGCCTCCTGATCTAGAGTTGACTTTATTTAGCTCTTGGATCAATGTGTGTGCTAGGTAGGGGTGAGCCCCACGCCACAAGTACTTGTTTACAGTAAACAGAAAGTTCTAGGATCAAAGGCTGAGCCACAGTTATTAACAGATTCTTCCAGTTCACAATCTCCGGGCTCATAATGTGATCAAATATCCTGCAACCGGAAACTGTTTAAGCAGGGCAGTTGGATAATCAGATTTGTTTCTTACATGGTGGGTCTTACAGACTCAATTAGATGGCATTCAGGTTTCAGCGTCTGAAAGAGTGTACGCTGCTTGCACGGTGTGAACTGATTTTTATGTCTCGAAAGGGCATATGTCCAGAATACTCACTTGTACTCTAGTGCCCACTTGTGCCGATGATATCGGGCCAAGAAAGTGACTTTCTACCTTGGGTCTGTCCTTAAGATACCTAGCTTCGTCATCTAGGGTTGGGTATAAATATACACAGCTTTTGTCTGTCTAAACCTTAATTTTTCCATTTTGACACCTTTTCTGTAAACCCACGGCTCAGGATTTGGCTCTTCCTTTTCTAGCACTGGAATCCCCAAATTGCACGTTGCCAGGAGTCACACCCATCTAAGAAATTGCCGGAGGAGGAAGTTTGTCCCTCGTGGCGCACTGTCCTGACGTAGTCGCGCGCAGGCGCAGTTCCTGATTCGGCGGCGTGTTCTCCTCGTCTTAAGTTCCTGGTTCCCGGGTGGTTTGCGACGCCGGCTTTTCGCGGTCTACTTTCTCCAGCGGCCGGTTCTGGACTGTCGCTCTCCGTCTTTCAGCCCCGGGGCCGCTGCTTGTGCGCGCACTGCACGCCGCCTCACGCGACAAACTCATGGCGGAGCGCGGGGAACTCGATCTGACGGGCGCCAAACAGAACACCGGCGTGTGGCTGGTCAAGGTGAGTGAGACGCGAGCCCCGCGGGGCGCTTCTGAAAGTTCTGGGTCCGTCTTGCCGGGGCCACCGCTGTCCTGAGAAGCGGGTCGCTGTTGCGTCCGTTTGCAGGTTGGAGAAGTTACTTTAGGGGACACAAGGCGTCTTTCAGGCCGTCTCTCAATTTCATCCGCCCACCATGGAACTACCTCTCTTTATCGCCAAGACCTGGCCTTCCTGGGGTCCTGACCTGATGGTCCCCGAGTGGGCAGTAAATTTTACCCCGGGCCGGAAAAGTCCTTGCGGTTTTCTTTTTGGTAAGGTTAACTTTAGTTATGAACGTGTATAAATTAGTTGAATAGATATTCCGTACAGTTTTCTGGACCACAAAGTGGAGCTGGTCCCTGTGTACTCTGTTGTTTTGAAACAGAATATCTCTATTATAGCCTTGGCTAGCCTGGAACTCGCCGTGTAGACTCGCTTTATAAGTGTTCCCTGGGTTGGAGCCTTCGAAAGACCTAGAAGTTCTGAATTCAAAGAGAAGTTGTTGACTTCGTATTTTTAAAGAGCGAGTTTAGGATTCGTGACACCAACCATCAGTAAATGTTTTAAATGGTCATGTGGCAGGCCTCGTTTGCCCCAGTGGTCGCCATCTATTCGGGTCACTTTTTTAATATGGGGTGGGAGGCTATTACTCTGTGGGGAATCTCATTCTGAAAAGCCATATTTAAATGGGATCATAAAAGTTTCCCAAACTTGGTTTATAAACGATTTATCTTTGTAATGAGTGTTTAAGTCCATAGCTGAGTTCTCATCAAGACAGAGTGTTTCTTCCTGTCCTTTTCTCTGAAACAGCTCGCATCGTTTGGCAGCACAGCCGACTATGTTAAGTTCTTCAAACTCCTGAACAGTTTCTAGTGATCCTTTGTGCCTGTTTGTATCCAGTGTTGATTGCTCCTACCCCCAAGTCACTTTTTTTGCACTTTGATTAGTGTTTGGCACATATTTTTCCAGTATGTGATGAATATAAGAAATTGGAAAGGCTGTATGTCACTGGGCAGTGGGGGCGCACACCTTTGATCCCAGCACTTGGGAGGCAGAGGCAGGTGAATGAGTTCCAGGACAGCCAGAGCTGTACAGAGAAACCCTGTCTTGAAAAACTAAAAAGAAAAAGAAAAGAAAAGGCTGTATGTCAAAGAGACACAAACTAAAGTGTGTGGGAGTTAGTCCTGTCAGTTTCATTGAGCGATTAGTGAAGCACACCTCTGGGTGTGTTTGTGGTGCTGTTTCTGGAGGCAAAGTAGGTCATGAGGGCTATGATCTAATTAAGGGATTAGTTACTCGGTTGGTGGGTTTATAATGTGGCTTCTCTGGGAGGCAGTGAAAGGTAGTGGGTGGGGCCTAGTTGGAAGAAGCAGATCCTGGCTGTACATTCTTAGGGCTGCCCTGGCCCTCTTTGTATCTCCTCTGTATCATGGCCATTGTGATGTGAGCTGCAATGCTCTTCCTTGCTTTTCCCACCATGACAGATAGAAACTGAGATACCCAGTGCAAAATAAATCTTTTTTTGTTTTGTTTTGTTTTTCGAGACAGGGTTTCTCTGTATAGCCCTGGCTGTCCTGGAACTCACTTTGTAGACCAGGCTGGCTTCGAACTCAGAAATCCGCCTGCCTCTGCCTCCCGAGTGCTGGGATTAAAGGTGTGCGCTACCACGCCCGGCGCAGAATAAATCTTAAAATGTTTCTGTCAGATATTTATTTGGTCACAGTGACTAAGTCTGATTAAAACAGATAATACAGCAAAGGGTTGTAAGTAACAGGAAAAAAGAAAACCTATTCTTTCCTTTCCCTTCCCTTCTCTCCCTCTGTCTTCATCTCCCCCTCCCCCTCTTCCTTTTTTAGTTTCAGGCTGGCCTGGAACTCTCTGTGTAGCCCAGACTGGCTGTAAACTCATGGTAATCCTCCCTCCCACCTAGGTGTGTGTTAGAGCACCTGTGCATGTGTGTTCATGTTAGATAAATACACAAATAGATATCTTAGATAAAGCAGAGCTACCAAATAGATACTATTGTGGTGGTACACACCTTTAATCTGAGTATTTGAGAGGTTAGCTTGGTCTACATTGAGTCAGGGGAGTGTAGTAAGACCCAGAAACCAGAACAGGGCATTGGATCCCCTGGTATTACAGGTATAGCTGGTTATGAGCTGCCATGTGGGTGCTGGGAATTGAACCCAGGTCCTCTGGAAGAACAGCCAGTGCTTTAAAGCTGAACCATCTTTCCAGCCCTTATCATAATTAAATAGCAAAACCATTAAAAAGCCTATATGGTATTTTGAGATGCGCTGTCCACAATCTCACCTGGCTTTATTTCTGAGTTACATCACTAGCCCTAGATTCAGTTTTCATATCTGTAGATGAGGAAGAGTACTTTGAGTTTGAAGAGTGATTGAAAGGATGAGTGGGTGGTGGGTATAGAAAGTCTACAAGGAGTCTGGCAGAATTGTCTCCTCAACCTTCCTCTTTTCCAGCCTCAGGCATATCATCTGACACACTTTGGTAGTCCAGTAAGTTAATATGATGAACATACAATCAGTCTTTTTTACTCCTTTTAAAAAAAAACTTTTAACTGTAATCAAGGTACTACCCCCCCCCCCCATAATCTTGCTAGACTTCCTTGTTTCCCCTTTGCAGTCCCAACACCTATGTCTCAATCTGAATTCATTGTATTGTGATCACGTTGTTATTCCAAGATTACTATGAGAACTAATGCTGACAACTGAGTCAGTGAATACTTACTCTCCACAACACATATGCTTCATGTTTTATTAAAAAAGTATCTTCTCTGCTTTTCATAGCTAAGGATAGCTGAAAGGTCTAAACTACTTATGTGAAGAACAGAGGCAGATTATTTATTAGAGAATTAATATTTTTTTTTCTTAGAGTTTATCCCCTGGTTACTTCTGTATTCGGTTTTAGACACAGTATTTTTATGGTTAAGAACAAAGTCTCTTGAGATGCTTGGCCTTGAATCGTGCTCTGTCATTACTAATTGTATAACCTCGGGAAAGGTATAGATACCTGGGTATATCATCTGTGAAATGTTTTGCTTTATTTTAGGTTCCTAAATATTTGTCCCAGCAATGGGCAAAAGCCTCTGGAAGAGGTGAAGTTGGGAAACTGAGGATTGCCAAGTAAGTTATTTATATATTTATATAAATATACTATATACAGACATATAGTTAGTTTATATGTATAGCACATAAACTATAAATTTTTTAAAGCTGTTTTAAAAATGTTTATAATGGCTTTTGAATGTGATTGTATTCTTAGGGAATTTACTTAGAAGGTGAGAGTTACTGGGCATGTTAAAGCAGGTTATGGGATATTTATATATTCTGTGAGGAGACATGCTTGTGCATGTGTGATAAGTAGTGTGATTATAAAGCTAAATTTATTGGTGAAGCTTACTGGTAGTGAAGAAGCAGATGATATGGTTTCCCCATCCTTCCATCTATTCGTGGGTGTGCAGAGGTGTGTAGAGGTGTGCTTGGGTTAGGCATACCTAGAAAGTACTTTAAAAAAAAAGATTTATTTATTTTATGTATATGAGTACACTGTAGCTGTACAGATGGTTGTGAGCCATCATGTGGTTGCTGGGAATTGAATTCAGGACCTCTGCTCGATCTGGTTATGCTCGCTCCAACCCCAAGATTTATTTATTTTTATATGTAAGTACATTGTAGCTGTCTTCAGACACAGCAGAAGAGAGCGTCAGGTCTCATTATGGATGGTTGTGAGCCACCATGTGGTTGCTGGAATTGAACCTCAGAACCTCTGGAAGAGCAGTCAGTGCTCTTAACTGCTGAGCCATCTCTCCAGCCCTAGAAAGTACTTTGATGGATGGACTTTGCCACTGTCGTTGTCCCTGGTTAAAGGGCTATGGAAGAACATAGGGAGCATCTAGTGCACCTGAGACTTTGTGTTCTATAAGAGAGATTGAACCCAGGTTCTCCATGTTAGAAAACATGCTCTCACTGGGCTTCTCCTTTATCCCTTATCCAGTCACTTCATTTGTTTGTTTGCTTGTTTAGGTTTTTTTTCAAGTCGAAGTTTTTCTATGTAGCTCTAGGTGTCCTGGCACTTGATCTGTATGTAGGTCAAGGTGGCCCTGAACTCAGAGATCTGCGTTGCCTCTGTCTCTTGAGTGCTGGGATTAAAGGCATGTGCCACTCACTATGCCTGACTTTATCCATTCATTTAAAAAAGATTATTTTATACATATGAGGTTTTTGCTGGTATGTATATCTGTGCACTAACTTGTTTGCCTGGTTCTTGAAGAGACCAGAAGAAGGCATCTGATTTCTTGGAACTGGAGTTATAGACAGTAGTTAACCACTGTGAGGATGCTGGAAATTGAACCCAGGTCATCTGGAAGAGCAGCTAGTACTCTTGACTGTTAAACTATCTTCCCAGCCCCTTGTCTAGCTACTTTTAATCCAACTCCACTGAGATTCTCAAGCCTAGTACTTCATTGAAATAGCTGTCATCTGTTACTAATGTCCCCCCCACCTTTACCAATTAGTTTTTGTTTCATAACAAAACTTAAAAAATTTTAGTCACTTAGAATAAAAAAATATTTTATTTGTTCACAATTTTCTGCATTTTTTTTTTTTCTGGTCAGGGCTGAGCTGGGAGGCCTTCTTGACTGGCCTGGCCTTGTTAAGCATTGAGTGGCTTGGTATCAGCTGGACAGGGGCCATCTATTTCATCTCCAGCATATTCTTTCATATGGTGGTGAGAGTTCACAGTTGCAAAAGAAAAGAGGGCCTACAAGTACAGGGTATTTCTGTCTGTTCGCTAAAGTCTTGTTGGCCAAAACCAAATTCAAGAGTTGGAAACAGATTTCAACACCAATTTTCTTTTTCCCTGTAAAATTTTTATTCCACATCTATATAGCAGCTGTCTTGATTGGCTGTAAAGCTGGTGTCCCATCCCATCCATCAGGACAGCCCTCTGCTGCTCTCTTCCTTCATTGTCTCCTATGGACCCCATCTCAGCATCTTAGTTTACATGATCCCTCCTCTCAGTCATCAGCTCTTTTCTCTTTTCAATTTGTTTTTTTTTTTGTTTTGTTTTTTGTTTTTAAGTGGCCTCATCTCTTCTAGCTTTAAATGCCAAATGCTCAATCTCTTCTATATTCTCACTTTGGTGTCTCAAGAGACTCTCAGGCTTAGTAATTACTGCCTGGTTCTGTCAGAAGTATCTGGGAATTCAACTTTTCAGGGACCATTTTAAAGCTGCCTCAAGAAAGACACATGGTTCTGTAGTTAAATTTTTTAACTTCTTTCTTATTTGATGAGACTTGTCTTTAAGAAACTTGATACTCTCCTTTTTTCCCCTAAGTTCTTTGTTGTAAATGCATTTTAAAAAGTGTTAAAGTGCCGGGCGTGGTGGCGCACACCTTTAATCCCAGCACTCGGGAGGCAGAGGCAGGCGGATTTCTGAGTTCGAGGCCAGCCTGGTCTACAAAGTGAGTTCCAGGACAGCCAGGGCTACACAGAGAAACCCTGTCTCGAAAAACCAAAAAAAAAAAAAAAAAAAAAAAAAAAAAAAAAAAAAAAAAAGTGTTAAAGTGTTTCTCTATCCTTGACTAGCTTCCAAATGAATGAGACAGACACTAGATTTTTTTTTTTTTCTTTTTGTCTGTGTAGCTTTGGCTCTCCTGGAACTCACTCTGTAGACCAGTCTGGCCTCGAACTCAGAAATCCACCTGCCTCTGTCTCCCAAGTGCTGGGATTAAAGGCATGTGCCAGCACTGCCCAGCGACACTAGATTTTTTTAAAATCAAGCTTTAATACATAATTCCTGGGTAGTCATTGATCTGTTTTAATCCTTTAAGCTAATCTGGCTCCCTCCCAGCCCAAATCCCCAAGGTACTTGGATTTTAATATTGGCTTGGCTCTCTGGGCTGTGGGTGTATTCTCCCATGATGTCTCTAGGACCCCTTCCTTCAGGATAATCCCAATCCCCACCCAACTCCCCACTGGTGGAAGTTCTGCCCAGCCATTGGCTGATCAGCTTTTATTGACAACTCAGAGAATAAATGGGGAGCAATGTTTACACAAACTTGAAACAGAAGATAGTTGGAATAAGCATTATAATGCCATGTCCAGATTGCAACAAGGTATGGGGCAGAGAAATCTGCATTTGAATGCTACAAGGATAATCCTTACATAGTGCTCTAAAACATTTTGCCTTCACTTTGTCTTACTTGAAGTTCTGTCTTGAAATTCTTTGTTTCTTCTGTGATTATGCATTTATACACTGAACCCCTTGTCCTCTGGTGTGACTTCACTAGACTTTGGACAGTTATGTGTAGTTGCTGGTTTTGGGACTTACCTTTAAGCCTTAGCTTTCTTGTGAAGTGTGAATGTTAGCATTAATGGTTCTCCAATCCATAGGGCAGGTTATAAGACAATAGAAGTTTAGGACTTTGAAAACTCAATGATTATATCCCTGTAAACCTGTACAAAGACCATGCCTGTTGGAGGAATGTCTGCTCTCTGTGTGACAGACTGACATAAAGGAACTAGGTTCAGGGAAGTCATGCAAGCCCCTAGTACTGCATTGATCACTGAAATGAGATGTTACAGGTGATGTTCAAGTAGAGATGGCTGAACTTCAGTTCTTCATTGGTATAAACGTCAGTGCTTACTTACTGAGCCAGGGGTAACTGATTGTGGTCAGAGGGAATGTCAATCAGGATAACTCAGAGGGATCTCAGCAAGACTGAGGCTGAGACAACTTTATTTCAAGCAATCAAACTTTTTTTTGTTTGTTTTTTTGTTTTTTTTGTTTTTTTGTTTTTTTGAGACAGGGTTTCTCTGTATAGCCCTGGCTATCCTGGAACTCACTCTTTAGACCAGGCTGGCCTCGAACTCAGAAATCCGTCTGCCTCTGCCTCCCGAGTGCTGGGATTAAAGGCGTGCGCCACCACACCCGGCTGCAATCAAACTTTTAATACACTTATCAAAACAAAATAAAATGGTGGTTGCCAGGATGCAAGCTACATGGGGCATTCAAGATTAATGTGTAAGACTAATTTTTTAGCCAAGCTTCTATATCAGTAGTTCCACCCTTTGAGGTTTGGATGATCCTTTCATAGGGATCACCTAAGACCATTGGAAATGGGTATCTTTTACATTACAGTTTATAACAGTAGTAAATATACATTTATGAAGATCATTTTATGGTCATTACAAAATGCGGAACTGTATTTTAAAGGGTTATGGCATTAGGAAACCTGAGAACACTGTTCTATGTGCTTCACCGATTTCACAGAGATACACAGGTGGCCTGAAGTCTTCACTGCCTGAGGCAGTGCCTTGCTTTTTCAGGAACTGAAAGGCCTAGTGCCCCAGCAGCCATGGAATCTAACTTGAAAAACCTATGATGCATGACTCTCAAGGCTGGTAGATCAGGCCAACTCCATAACTCCCTGCACTTTGGTAGAAAATTTCAAGTTACCTATTTCCTATACTTTAAAGCAGATTGCTTACATAATTGCATAGGTTAGCCATATCTACAGGCTTGCTTGGATCAGTCCCAATTGATAGCTTTCCCTGGGTAGTTTCAAGTGTCCAGTTTCATGCCCCTGAGTATCCTAGTTTTGATAATAAATGGTGGCTACCTAAATGTTATTTTGTGCATGTGTTACCAGCCCAAGTTTTTACATATAAAATGGTATTGTCGGCCTTTGCACACACAAAGTCCCATAGAAATACTGTGTATATGTGGTTTTTTTTTTGCATAAGTAATACATTCCCTTTTGTTGTATTTTTTAAAAAAATCACCTTAATACAAAATAAAAACTCATCTGTATTTCCCATTCACACTCTTTGGAGGTGGTGACAGTTTGGTGTGGAAGCGTCTAGATTGCATCCTGATTATTTTGGATGTGTAACATATGGATGCAATTTTGAAGCATCTTTGTTTATTCCACTGAATTCTCAGACTCCTTAGGCTTGGTGTTGCTAATTTCAGAACATAGCACAGAACTTGGATTGTGTTGTCATTCGCTGTTGAGTGAGGCTCAAGGCTTTGGTTTATTATCACTGTTTTCCTTTATCTCTTCCCTTGACTACATGACTAGTCCCCCTGCTCCTTGGGTCTTTTTAGAAAGAAATCCTTAGTAGAAGTAACTTGACATCACTTGAATAAATTACAGTGAAGAGAAAGCAAACATGCCACAATTTCCTTTAAGGGGCGTAGAGGGAATGCAGCCTTTTAGTTGGTGTCTATCTACCCAAAATGACACATAATCTTACCTTATAGCAGATAGAGCCTCTTTACTAATAGTATACCTACACTAAGTAGTTCCCTGGGATTGCTGGAGAGATGCTTGAAAACAGCTTGCCCCTAGTAGACTATATTCTTCTGTGTCCCTTGCTTATATTCCTAGCTGATGGCTTTTTTGCTGCTGTTGCTGAAGTACTAAGGTCATTCTTGGTAAACGTAGAATGGCTGAGGAGTAGCTTAACCGTGCGTGTGACTAACTTACCAGAGATTCAGTTGATATCCTGCATATTTTAGGTCATCAGGTTTTTATGGCTGTAAACTGACGTCTCCAATAACAGATTCTTGTTTAGAATGAATTGAGGTGATGACCTCACTCTTCTTTTTGCCAGTTAGCTCACAGTGCAGACCTCCTGTTTCCTTGCTCTTAGAGAGAAGTGGGCAGCTAGGTTCACCCAGTGGAATGGTGGGAGGAGCATGGGACATTTGAATGATTTAGGACTGTTGAGAGAATGTTCCAGGTAAGCTATTTTATTTTAATATTTTTGTGACTATAAGATGTATGATCAGTTATTGATTCTTAAGAGGAGACATATCCAGTTTACAGTTGCCTGTGTATATGTATTGGGGGATGTGTGGTACTGAATTTTAAAAACAAGAATAAAGAGTCTAGAAGGGCAGTATGGAACACTAGTTAGGTGTATGAATCCACCCAGAAGTCAGGTTGGAGGTTCAATTACACAGTAATGCTGTGCCCAACAAAATGGAGTTGTAAATCACTATCTCCTGGTAGGTACTTTATAGCTCGGCATTGTTTTTAGTTCTTATTGCTGCCATCACAGACAGACTCAGGCACACAGAGTGAGACAGAGTCAGCCACTGACTGACTCAGTTGAGGACTGGGATGAGAGTAAAAGATGAATAATAAAATATTCTTGCCCTGATCTCAGCAGTCTCATCAATTTCTAGGAATTTATCCCATGAACCAATGGCTTTTGAGCTTAATTGCAGCAGAAGCCCTCCAGTGTGGTTGATGATTTCATAGTATTTGTTTGGTTTTCTTAACTGTCTATCAATGACAGTAAGAACTTACGCCTTTTTGGTGTCAGATCCAAGAAATACTTTGAAAGTGAAGAATAGAGACATGATTTTTTAAAAAATTATTATTTATTATTATTTTTTATTTGGTGGGGGAGGTGTTGTCTTGAGTCAGTTTCTCTGTGTAACAGAGTCCTGGCTGTTCTGGACTCACTTTCTAGACCAGGCTGGCCTGGAACTCGAGATCCTGCCTTTTTTTTTTTTTTTTTTTTTTCAAGGGGAATGAGTGGAGCTTGAAGTGTTGTGGGTGTTGGGAAATGGCGCAGAGTAGTGAAGGAGGAAGGGAAATATGTAGTATTTTGATAAACTCTGAAGGTTGGACAGGTGTTTACCGCATTGCTTTCTGGAGATACTGTTATAAAGCTAGTTGGTGTTGTCCATTTCGGCCACAGATCTTTAGACAAAAGATAGATGATAGTTTTAATGTAGACCAATAAAGTCTTGTTTACTTTATTAACACATACAAAGGCAAAGGAATATGTATTTACTTTTTTTTTCAAGACAGGGTTTCTCTGTATAGCCTTGGCTGTCCTGGAACTCACTTTATAGACCAGGCTGGCCCTGAACTCAGAAATCCGCCTGCCGCTGCCTCCCAAGTGCTGGGATTAAAGGTGTGCATCACGACTGCCTGGCTATGTATTTTTTAAAAAATCTTTTCAACAATAGTTTTTGCTTCCAGTGAAGTTAATCTGTCAGAGCTCATTAATCTGTCCTCATTCTAGTTAAATTGCTGCAGTAATTATGTAAAAAGAAATTACCCCTCCTGTGTTCCCTAATTGCTTCTGGGTGGTTTTCTGGTTTTCCAGACTGGAAATGTCAGTATGGTCTTTAACCCACCCTTTTTCACCTCAGTCATTCCATCAGTTCTGACAGCTCCACAACTCATGTGCACTTCTTCCTCCATTTACCACCACCTGGGTCAAACCTTCATTCCTTTTTTCTGGGACTTTTGTGTTCAGAAAGCCACATTCTTCACTAAAATATCAAGAACAGAACAAGAACAGTCTCTAGGCCACATCCTAACATTCATCTCTTCTGAAAGCTTGTGAGCTAGGCCTGCCCACACAGTTCAAATCACTGCACTTACAACATTCAACTGCTTTTTTAACCCAAAGACCACATTCCTCCAAACAAATGCACGGTCTGGCCTATTACAGCAACGGCCCAGTCCCTGGCACCAACTTGTGTCTTAGTGGTGTCTATTACTGTGAAGTGAAGAGACACTGTGACCAAGGCAATGTGATGAAGATACTGTGACCAAGACAGCTCTTATAAAGCGAAGTATTTAATTACAGAGGTTTCAGATCACGGTGGTACAGTACTAGAGAGGTAGCTGAGAGTTCTATATTTGAACCTGTAGGCATCAGGATGAGAGAGACTGGACTTGTAATGTGCTTTTTAGCACCTCAAAGCTTATCCCCCTGGGACACACTTCCTCCAACAAGGCCACACCTATTAATTCTAATAATGCTACTCCCTGGTGAATATTCAAATCTTTGAGTTTATATGGGCCATTCTCATTCAAACCACCGCAGGTGAGTTCTTTTGACTGAGGAAACTGCTCATGGTAAAGATCTAAGGAGGAGTGGCTGAGATAATGCAAGAGTCTAGAGGAGTCAGATATTGTCTGGCTGTGTAGTGATAACATGTGTCACCAGGCTATTAATTAATCCATTCCCAACTTTCTGAAGTGAAAACAGATTATACCTCTGTTCTCTTGAAGGGACAACCCTGGGTGTTTAACATTCCTGGTTTCCCTAGTGCTGATCTGTGAGCACAAGGACCCTGTGCCTTCTATTTGTCATATTTGACAAGATGCTTGTTTATAGTTCTTTATGGATTTAGCTATTTTCATTAGCTTTAAACTTTTACTTGGTTCTTTGATAATTTCATTCATGTATAACATGCATTCTGAGAACCTCACTTCTCTAATCTACCACCCATATTACTCCTCCTTTCCCACATTAATGATCTTACTGTTTTGTGTTTGGTTTGCTCTTTGAGAGGTCTACTGTGTTTAACCAGGATCATCTGTATGACCATGTGTTTGGAACTATCTGTTAAAGCCTCATAGCTCCCCAGTGAATACACAGCTCAAGGCTGCCCCTCCCCCTGAGCTGTCTTTTCAGCTCCATCAACCTTGGGTTTTTGACCATGTTTACAATATCAGGTTTGAATTCCCCTCTTGTGGAAAGGGCCTTGAATCCAATCAAAGAGCCGTTGATATTCCTGTATCAAACATGCTACTATTATACCAGAGGGCATGTCCTGCCTGATGGGCTGATATTGTAGGCTAGTCTGAGAGTTTTGGGGACAAGGACTGGTGCTTCTTCCCAGTGCCTAATGGAGATAGAAGATTTGTAATAACAGTGAATGAGGGATTTAATGAAGGCAGGTTGGAAATGAGTTTTAAGAAGAAACAGTAGTTTCTACTTCATCTTTGCACCTGTGGTACGAATCAGGTGTGCTGGATCATCTTTGTATCTGTGGTACAAATCAGGTGTGCTGGATCATCTTTGAACTTGTTTTTGTTTTTTTTTCTTTTTGTTCTTCATTGCCTAAAGAACTGGACTGTGATATTTAAGGCCTCCCACAGTTGAGCCTTAAGTCTTTCTATTTCTTCTCTTCCTCATTCTCTCCTTCCCTCCTTCCCACCTCCCTTCCTCTTTCTTTTCTTCCCTCCCCTTTTCTTTTTTGGAGGGGGAGGTCTTAGGATTGAAGCCAGTACTCTTAACTGAGTTACACCCTAACCCGACTCTTCCTTTCTTTGCTTCATCCTTTCAGCGAGTTATGATCATCTATTTGTGATGATTTTAAGATTTTCTTAGGTAGGAGCTAGAGAGATAGATGACTTTGCATTTCAGAGCCCTTGGCCCAAGTTTGGCCCCCAGCGCCCGTATGGTGCTTCACAACTATCTTTATTTTTACTTTACCTCCATTTCCAAGGGATCTGACACCCTCTTCTGAGTTCTCTGGGCACTAGGCATGTATGTAGTAGTGTATACTTACATGCAAGCAAGACACTTAACCTACATAAATTACATCATTAAAAAACAAGATTTTGCTAGGTAAATGAAATCTTTTCAGAAAGGCAGTAGTAAAATATGCATTTATTTACTACTGAAGACTAAAAATTCTTAGAGATAGTAAGAATTAAAAGATCATTATTTAGTTAATATAATTAGGAGAGGGTCTTTTTTAACACTCCAGATTTTATTCCCCTCCCAGCCCACCCTCTGACTGTTCCCCATTCCATACCTCCTCCCTGCCACCCTGTCTCCACAGGGATGTCCCTACATCCAACCTCTACCCCACTAGACCCCTAAACTCCCTGGGGCCTCCAGTCTAGGAGAGGTTTTAATAGTGTATGATACAAGTTCATAAACTAAACACATGGGGTTACTCTAATAGGATTACAGATACAAGTAAAAGATAAACATTAGTTGAAATAAGTTTAATGCAACAAGAGCAGACATGTCTTTAGACTTGTATTTCTATTTGAAATTAACATGCAATCTAATTAATTTCAAATATTTTTTTCCCTTTTAGGAATCAAGGAAGGACTGAGGTAAGATTATTTATATGAAAATTTTACTGAGATCATGAGCTGTGCATGGTGGTATATTCCTGGAATTCCAGAACTTGGGATGAAGGGGTGGGTGCTCCTTGGAGGAATGAAAGGGCCTCGAAGTTCATTTTAAACATGTTTTCCCTTTCAGTACTGTGAAACAGAATATTTTAGCATTACATATGTGGGACGGAGACATTTGGTGTGGAATTTTGAGGATGTTAGATTTTGAACCATTGAGTCTAATTCATGCTGTGTATATGATACCTATCATAATAGTAGCTGTAGAGTTAATAATTCATGATCTTCCTATTTAGTTAAATTATTGATTTTTTTTATAAATATTTTTAATATTATAGTTATTCTTTAGGGGAATGATGGCATATGGAATAGATCATTTAGAAAGAATACTTTTTATACTATACCATATTATTGAAATTATTTTTTAAATGGCATATTTTAAAGTATTTAAAAATAGATATCATATATTCGTACAATAGCTGTTAATATAAAAATGGAGTTTATTCTGTGCATTGACTGTTTAAGGTGTTTAGAGTAACTAGCTTGCTTTTTGTTTTTTAAGTGCAGTTGATTTTTCAGTATTAAAATACTTACTCAGCTTTTCTTCTATGTGCCAAGCACATGTTAGGTCTTAGGGATGTGTCAGTAAAAAAGTAACTTCAGTCTTGTTCAGAAAGACTTCTTGAGCCACAGACTAGAGAAGACATTGGTAGACAAGCTTCATCATTATGACACGTAGGGATAAACCTTCTGTTTATGACTGAGAATTAAGGATTTCATGGTGACATTTAAGAAATAAATAATTAAGAGACTCACATTTTTAAAAAGGTTTTAAATAATTTATAATCAAAATGTTTGTATAGATATTTTGAATATAAATGTCTGTTTTAGTAAGCTTTGATTAATTTGGCCTTTAGGTATCATTTACCTTGAACGAGGATCTCGCAAATATTCATGATATCGGTGGGAAACCAGCTTCAGTCAGTGCTCCTAGAGAACATCCATTTGTCTTGCAAAGTGTTGGAGGACAGACATTAACAGTGTTTACTGAGAGCTCCTCAGGTAAGGGGAACAGAATTATCCACTATGATGCCTGTGTGTGTATTGTATAGACTTTCTGTCTCATTCTGCACACCTCTGCTTTGTTGGAGGTCACCACCTACTGTTTTGTCTACTTGTTTGTCCTGCCTCTTTTCTGCTCTTGTAAGGTTGTTTTGTTTTGTTTTGTTTTTGTGATGAAACTTTGACCATTCCCTGAGAAGAGCTTACTTCCCCTTTGGGTATAAACTTATAGAGCAGAGCAGATGGAAGAGCTGCTCTCTAAGAATCTGAGTCCTGCCAAGCTAAGGCAGCCCTAACGTGCTTTGCTGAACTAATGTAGAGCAAATGTAAGTTATGCTTTAAATAGTGCTTAGTATTAGGGAATGAGTTAGTTTGCATTTCTGTGCTTGTGTGCTTTGTGTTTTGAAAGCCTTTATATTTTATAAAGATTAACTTTTATTGGCATTAGCTTCTAGAAAATTCTATGAATGAAGCATGGTTTTAAATTGTGTGTTATAGCAATGTGACCTTATAACAGTTCAGTAAGCCAGTAGCAATTCGTTCAGTTTGCTAATTAAATATGGAGGAAAACTTTTGCTGGCTTGTTTTCATTAGTTTTTTATTTTTATCTTGTACTGAATTTAGAACATTGCTATAACAGCACCCACCTCTATTCAGTAGAATTCATTTCTTCTATCCAAAAGGTTATTGGTTATGTAAAAGAAAAACATTAATTTTGTTGGATCCTAAACATTTTAAAGCAAGCTGTAAGATATCTTACTAAGTGAATGTTGCTGTTTTAAAGAACCTCACATAGCACTTTTGTCATAGCTTGGATTTTAGTAACTGTGTGAGCTGATCTATTAACTTTCCAGTACCTGTATACACTGTTGGATTTCCAGTAGCTGCATAAACTGATACAGTCTTCTTTTCTTTTTTTCTCCTTGATGAGTATAAAACAGTGATAAAAAAAAGTATAACTTTCGGGACATAAGCCAGAGCTAAAGGATTGATTTTGCTTGTATTATTTTGATGCTATGTTAATTGTTGTGTGTTAGAGAAATTTGACAAGTGATTTTTTTTCTTTATCATAGCTAGCTCGCAAATAAATGAGACAGAAACTATAAGATTTATTAGCAAGCTGTACAGCACAATATCTGAGAAGTAATCAATTCTAATCCTCTGAGCTAATCTGGCTACCTCCTAACCAAAATCCTCAAGATACTTGCATCTTAGTGTAATCTGTTCTCATGGTGTCTCCTGGGCCCTCTTCATGTGCTGAATCTCTTCCTCTCTTTCTACCCCTCCCCAGGCTGGGATCAGAAGTTCAGTCCTATTCTCCCTTTGTAGTCATTGGCTGATCAGTTTTAGAATAAATAGGGAGAAATGTGTATACAAACCTTGAGGGGGAGATTCTTAGAATAAGCATTACGATAACTTGTCTGGATTGCAATCCAATGTGGGAGCCAGAGAAATCAGGATTTCAATAATACAAGGATAGTCTTTACACAGTGCACTATAACATTATGCCTACAGGGTGTAGAAAATACACATTTGTGTTGGAAGGGACACTGCAGGGTCAATAGCGGTTTATATTATGTTAATTGTTCAGGACACAGTGCATGCACGTACAAGCATTCTGAAGTCAGTCTTTGAAATGATGGGATTGAAGATTGTTGAACCTGTGAGGCTTCTAGGACTGAGCAACAGCACTGAGCTCCCATGACTCTGGAGGTAGAGTCTCCAGAAAGACTCATATATAGCTTGCACAACATGTATCTTGTTTCTGTATTTTATAACTGTGTGACTAATTTTTTCCAAAGCACAAGTTAGCTCTGATTATAATTTAGAAAACTAAAGTGTTGTTATATTAAAATAAAAAATTGTTCTTTAGTTTTCATCTTTTGAGTTCTTAAGTATATGTACTCTTTGTGAGCATTTGTGTTCCTCTTTCTGGTAGCAAGTGTGCTCCCCCAAGTGCTGGGGTTCCAAGATAATCTTGGCACAGGGTGTGGAAAGGATGCGATTGTCTACCTGTGTGTTTGATATCATGCAGCCTTTCTGCTCTTGTATTTTTCTTGTGATGGATGAAATTTTGACCATTCCCTGAGAAGAGCTTAATTTTCATTTGGATATGAACTTAACAGAACAGATGGAAGTATAGTTGGATTACAGTTTGATGGTATGTTCTCGCTTAGTAGAACTGAAGGAACTTAGTGTAGAGCAGAAACTTAATCTGTAGATGGGATTTTTTTTTTTTTTGCTTCTCTTCTGATCATTTCTTTTGTAAGTCATGGTCTTTGACTTTCTTTGTACTTTTCTGTCCTTAAACTTCTTTGTGAAATCAGGATTATTTACAATTACATTATAAATATGCTAAATGCTTGGAGCAGTGTACATGTGTCATTACAATTACTAATAATATTACTTCTTAAATATTTTCAAGTTTATATTTTAAGATATGTCCGCTCACTTGGCTCATGTAATGAAAATCACTTGAAAAAGCCCAGTAGTGAGTAAGGGCTTTACATTTGGTGTTTCTCATTTGTATGGATGGCCAAGAAACAAGGCTTTAGAGTTAGCAACAGTTTCTCTCCTCCTCTGGAGTCCTACATACTTGGCTGTTTCTCATCATTAAAGCAGCCTTCTAGAAGTGACTTAGTTAGGTTTCTGAGGAGTTCTAAATAGATGGCAGTGCCTTCTTTGAACACTGTGACAGATCCAGAGGGACAGGTTTGTGTTCCAGATATACCTTTGTTTGTATTTGTTTTTCCTTTTTTTAAAACAAGGCAGCTTAGTAGCGTGCAGTAGTATAAGGTTTGTGATTAAGAACAGCTACATAGCTGTGATGTAACCCTACCTTGATTGGTCATTAGTTTTTGCCAAAGTATGAGTCAGCAAGCCATTTTACAGGCTGTAGCTTTGTATTTTATATTGAAATGTATTAAATGAAGTAGGCATTATTTTGAATTCTTTGAGTCCTTGGAACTTGCTGGCAAGTCGATTTAGCTTAGTCTGTGAGATCCAGGTTTGGTGAGAGACATGTCTCAAAAAATAAGGTATAGAATGATTGAGGATAATATCTCCACGTATGTGCATATATATACCTGTGCATCTGTACACGGAAGCACACACATATACCATATACACAAATTAGGTGGAAAAATAGTTGAGGAAGATAACCTGTGTTCACCTCTGCCCTCTAAACACATACCTGCACATACGTACTCAAACACATAAATAGGTAAGTTTTAAAATATAAATATTTTTAGACATTATTCTAATAATATACTGGTCTATAAAACGTAGACTTTTATAAGAAAATTAAAATGTTAAGTTCAATATGTTTAAAGTTTCAGTTTTAATAAATTTTCCTTCTGTTAAGGTAATTTTGGTTTTTGAGAGGTTTTCTTTGAGTCTTTGAATTTTACACTTTTTAATGTCTGTGGGAGATGGAATTAGAGGCGATTAATAGTGTGTTTTATAGTGCTTCCCCTTAATCTAAACTATCTTCGTGTCATTAACATTTTATCAGCCAAATTTATTTGTTCCTGATTGAATGTTCAGCTTGTCTTGGGTTAATTCTCCACTTCTGCATTTCTATGTGAACTTCTAAAAGATTCATTTTCCAATTCAATATTTTGTGGAGATTTTGGAATCTCTACTGTCTTTTATCTATCCCTCATGCACTTTCCCTTTATAACCCTTCATTTTGGGTGTTTAGTATTTTTTCCCTAAATTTTAAATTATATTTATTTTGTGTGTTTGTGTAGGCAAGCAAAAACATGAATATATGTACTCGGCGTGTGTGTGTGTGTGTGTGTGTGTGTGTGTGTGTGTACACACGTTCACATCAGAGCTTGTGGGAATTGATGTTTCCACCATATGAGTCCCAGATTCAAGGCCAGGTTGCCATGCTTGGGGAAATTGCCCTCACCCACTGAGCCCTCTTTTGCTCAAGTTTTGCACTATAATTGCCAATTGTGGACAGAGTGTTCACTTATCTGTTGCACAGATTTTCTAGTGCAGGTCCTGTGCTAGGGCAGGACAGATTCCTGTCCACTGGGGCAGCTGATCTGTGGTAACAGTTGCTACAGTGAGTCCTTGAATGTGGTCATACAGTATAGAGAGAAAAGAGCACATACTTGGCCTGAAGGTTCTTCAGAAGCGCTGAGGTTGGAACTGGACCTTGGAGTGGATGAGTAATCGGATGAATAGGAGAAAAGGAAACACAGATGATATTTAGTTTTGAATGTTGAGTTACTGCTGGCTGTTCTTCGTTTTTGCTTGTTTACCATTCTGCTCTGCCGATTCTACCCAAAAGAGTCCCAGTTCAAGCAGAGCTCAGTTGTGGACTTTAGAGATGAGGAAAGGTTGAGCTGGTGTGGTGGGAGTTGAAAGGGGGATCATGGTCTAGAGATAGCAGATCATTCTGACAGCCTCTGGTGCTCTGAGGGATTGGCAGCTAAGAGCTTACAGTGGTTTCCAGGGGTTTGGGGCATGAGCAACTGGATGGGCAAAACTGAGTTAGGAAGTACTAAAGGTGACTGACTGGTAGGACTTCTTTGCTGATTTAATTTTTTTAATCTCTTGGAAGCAGTTCATTAATTCAGCAGGTCAATTTTGCTGGCTACTTTGTGTATGTCCTCTTTTAGGCTTAGGAAACTTAAATGAGCAAAATTTGAACCTTTGTAGTGCTTGCTCCTCCGTGGTAGAGGAAACAGCAATGAACAGTAAACAAGCAACAATTTCTCAGACTTCAGGTTGTCTGGGGAAACAGGATGAGGAGTATATACTAGTTGTTTTTTGTCAGCTTGACATAACTAGAGTCACCTGGTAAGAGGGAACTTCAGTTTGGGGTTGTTGTCATCAGACTGGCCTCTGCACATGACTGGGGCATTTTCTTGATTAATGTTTGATGTGTGTTGGCTCAGTCAACTGGGCAGTGCCACTCCTGGGCAGGTGGTCCATGGTTGCAGAAAGAAGCAAACTGAAGCTGGGTGTGGTGGCGCACGCCTTTAATCCCAGCACTCTGGAGGCAGAGGCAGGCGGATTTCTGAGTTCGAGGCCAGCCTGGTGTACAAAATGAGTTCCAGGACAGCCAGGGGTATACAGAGAAACCCTGTCTCGAAAAAAACAAAAACAAAAACAAAAACACAAAAAACAAAACAAAAAAAAAAAAAAAGAAGAAGCAAACTGAGCAGAGCCTAGAAGGAAGAAGTAATAAGGAGTATGTCTCCATGTTTTCTTCCCTGACTTCTCACAGTGATGGACTAGCTAGGGAGGGTTGTGAGTGTAAGCCACATAAACCCTTTCCTCTCTAACTTGTTTTTTGGTCAGGGTGGTTATCACAGAATCAGAAAGTACACTAGAAGAACCAGAGAGTGGGATATTGCTTTGATGAACAAGACTATCTTTTCCTTTTGGAAGAATTGTGGAGGTATTAGCAACTTTGGCTAGAAAAACTGTTGAGTGCTTATAGAGTTTAATGATCTGTTAAGGGAGCTTTGAAAGTAAGAGTGTTAAGAGCAAGGCACACGATGGAGGTCTGGCTTGTGAAGTTTCAGAAAGAAGCAAAGACTATCAGGCCATTTATGTGATATTTTGCATTAAGAATCTGAAAGTGAAGCCAGGCGATGGTGGCGCACGCCTTTAATCCCAGCACTTGGGAGGCCGAGGCAGGCGGATTTCTGAATTGGAGGCCAGCCTGGTCTACAGAGTGGGTTCCAGGACAGCCAGGGCTACACAGAGAAACCCTGTGTAGAAAAACAAAAAACAAAAATCTGGAACTGAAACCTTTGCTTAACTGGGGTAAAAGGATCAGCTGTGATGAATAAGTGACTAGCATCATTAAGTAAAATAGTATGGGAAGTGTTTTCCTCAGGGTCAGCACATAGAAGCTGTGGTCTAGAAGGGGCCAAGGTTGCATATCAAACTGGCAGCAGCACTTGGTAATGTGTGAGAGTCTCCCAGGTGGTACTGGGTTTAGTGGCATGAAGGCTGCCAGACTGAAATAGTCATGAGAGAAGCTGAAGGCAGCAACCCCAGTCTGCTGTTAGCCAGCCAGATGCTTTCAGGGCAGAGAGGGAACATTTAATCACAAATGTGCTAGAGTGAGAGCAGTCTACCATGTTCAGGAATAACCGGAAGGTCAGGATTGGATGAGTCTAAAATAGGTTCTTAGGCTGGTTAGCAAGAGTTAGTAGTACAGACTTGAAGGGCTCAGAAGTCCTTGTGACAATTTTAGGGTGTTCTTAGAAAGTGAGAAGCAGGGGAATGCATCAAGCAAGTCAGCCTGCATTGTGAAGGCTCACCGGTTGCTCAAGAAGAGACCCATGCAAGGAAGGCAGGCTAGAGGCAGGCAATGGCAGGCTTGGTTCAGTGTGGCAGCGGTGACAGAGGTCTAGGTTCATACCCAGTGTCCAACCCTGCATCTGTTGTTGTCTCAGTAAATCATGCACTTGAACTCTTTTAATCACCTAAGACTCAGGATGGGAAATATTCACTTTTCCATTCCATATTCTCTATTAATTCAAGCTCTTGTTCTCTTGGTCATATAGTTATTAGATTGCTTGTACTCTGGTGCTTGGCAAACCATCCTTGCCTGGTCACTTGCAGAAATCACACATGCACATTTGTGACTGTCATTTAACTCACTCAACCTCTTAGGACTTTGTCACTTCTCCACCATAAGCTATTTTTAACCCTTTTGTTTGTTTGTTTTGTTTTTCGAGACAGGGTTTCTCTGTATAGCCCTGGCTGTCCTGGAACTCACTCTGTAGACCAGGCTGGCTTCAAACTCAGAAATCCACCTCCCTCTGCCTCCCAAGTGCTGGGATTAAAGGCGTGTACCATTATGCCTGGCTTATTTTTAAACCTTATTGTCATTGTTTCAATTAGAATGGCTCATGTATTTGAATACTTGGTCTTCTGCTGATGGATCTGTTTGGGAAAGATTAGGAGGTATGGCCTTATTGGGGGAAGCTTGTCATGGGGGTATTCTTTGATGTTTCCAAAGATTCTCAGTACCCCTAGTTTGTGTCTCTGCCTCCTCCTTTCAGAATAATAAGATGTGAGCTCCCAATTCTTCTGCATACATGCCTTTGTAACACAACCCTAGACTCTACCCCTCTGAAATTGTAAGCCAAATTAAATGTTTTCTTTTATAAGTTTATAGGTCAGGCAGGGTGTGTTAAAATAATAGAAAAGTAGCTAAGACACTTGCCTTACTTAGGTTCACCTGGCAGTAAGATTTGTATGACTTGCTTTGTCCCATAATTAAACTTCTTGGGCTGAGGATAGGTCTCAGGGCTATACCCATAGTACCCAGTAGAATAGAGTCAGAGCGAATGAGGTGAAGTCTTTATTACCTGCTAAGAAACATGTTCACTAGAGATTCTTTTCAATACTTTAAAATGAAACAGCTTACTAGTACTGACTTGCCTGGATTGGATTTTCTCCTTTAGAAATTAACAGCTTGTTTTAAGATACTTGAGGTTCGAGCTGGGCGTGGTGGCACATGCCTTTAATCCCAGCACTCGGGAGGCAGAGGCAGGCAGATTTCTGAGTTCGAGGCCAGCCTGGTCTACAGAGTGAGTTCCAGGATAGCCAGGGCTATACAGAGAAACCCTGTCTCGAAAAACCAAAAACCAAAAACCAAAACAAACCAAACCAAAAAACCTTGAGGTTCAGGACTGAATATAAACTTGTCTTGTTCTACAATCTGCTTTTGCTTGTTACCACACACACTTTCTCTTTGCTAATCAACCTAGGTCAGCGTTATGTGTGGTGACGCTTGGTTAGGTCCTTACATTCTAAAAGACCTGTTCCCCAGGGAAGATAGCAGCCTTGCAAACTCTGAAACTTTTACAATACTGTCTCACAGCCCAGTATGGCGTAGAATACAGTGTGATTTAGAATGTATACACTTGAAGAGAATATTTATGGATGCTGAAGTCTGGAGCTGACACTGAGGACTTTTCAGTCCGGAGGTGCTTTCATTTTCAGTTGATGTTTGGAGTCTATGGGGGACATAGCTGCTGCATTTTACCCCCTGTGGGGGTGGAGCATCCGATAGTGATTTTTGAAAGATTTGAATTTTAGCTCGGTTATGTACATATGAATCTGTTAGCATTCAGAATATATTCTCATTAGATTGTTTTTCCACTGGTTTGAAGTATGGCCTCCACTTTTACTAAAGTTATCATAGATGTGTATTACCAATTGCCATAGGATGGGGCTCCTAGAGATTTTGCTTAGCTTTGTCCTAAAAAAATTAGCAGAAGCTGGGTAATAATGTATTACTTGCCTAACTTTTTGAATTTTAAACCTTTATTAAAGGCCAGGTGTTATGGTACATGCCCAACAGAGGTAGAAGAATCTCTGTGAGTTCAAGGCTGGTCTGGTCTGGTCTTCATAGCCAGTTCTAGGACAGCCAGGGTACAGAGAGAGAACCACCATAAACAAGTAACAAGCTCACTCGTGACTACAGCAGTTCTGTTCAGTGCCACCTCTTTACTTAGGTTTATGAGAATGCTTGTGTCCACTAGTAGGGCTGTTGACTTTCTAAGAAAAGAATTTTAGTATAGAAAGCTGATGAGCTTAAGGCTCTGGGCCAAGTTTTTCAAACTTATAATTCTAGAAAATCTACCTGTTTGTTAAGTTCAATCGAGGTGTTTTATTTGAAAGGAAGAATGTTTTTCATTCAAGTTTGAAAAAACATATTGTCTGAATAACTTGAGTCCAAATAACTAGTTTATCTGTCAGTTGACTTTTTTTCTCAAGTTAACAATGATTTTCATTGAAAAAAAAAAAAACCCAAAAAATGCCATACCTACTGGAAGCTCAACCACCCTGTGCAGTTTGCTAAGGCAACCATATTACCCAGTAGCAGCAGAAATGCTTTGTGCCTTGCATTTGACTTTACAAAATGTTAAAGGAAGTTTACTTGAGAGAGACATTATGAAGTGAGACCAACTTTTTAAAAACCAGTGTCCTGTAGTAGGAGGAAATGAAGAAAACCCTGGTGAGGGTTGGTGCCACTGCCCTGATTTTTGGTGACAACACCAGTTTCTTCCACCTTGCTCTTTCTGCCATCATTGCACAAATCAGGGCAGCAAAAGGCAATTGCACATTTTAATAAAAGTTGTTTGGGACTTTTGGATACCCAGAAAATCTTGAGGCTCCCCTAGGGATCTTTAGACCCAGTTCTGGGGAGTGCTAATTTAGTGTCCTTTAATCAGCAGGCCTCTGATTACATTACTAGAGGCCTTGCTCTTGCATAGTGCAGCATCCAGGGCAGTCTTCAGCAGTGCATTCCTGTCTCAGGGTTTGAGGGTGCTCTTAAGAGTACTGTGCATACTTTTAAACTGGACATGATCTATAGTCAGTCAGTTTTCTTTAAGTATTTGTTGTATTTCTCCCGAGGAATGACTTGCCTTTCCGCCACGTACTGTAATTCTCTCCAAAACCCTATAGAGAGGGACCTCTGTGGCTGCATCATGCAGGCGAAAGAGGAAAGCTCTTTCTTGACTGTTGTCTGATTAGCCTCTCTTACTTGCTTTTGTTGAAATATCTTTAAAACAACAACAACAACAACAACAACAACAACAACAAAAACCAGACTCCCTGTGAAGAGATGGTTCTTTTGGTAAAGTGCTTCCCAACCATGAGGGCCTGAGTTCAGATCTCTGTGCCCTGTAAAAAAAAAAAAAAAAAGTCAGGCATGATGATGTGTGTCTGTGATCCCAGAAGTGGGGTGGCATGGCCAGGAGACTGTTTAGAGATTTTTTAAAGAATAAAAACAAACAAACAAACAAACAAACAAAAAGCCCATCTTTTTGTTGGGGTCTTTCACCAATCTGGGAGCTCACCTAACTTACTAAGCTGACTGATTAGCCGTCAAGCTTTGAAGAAACTAGCAGAAATGTTGCTACAAATACCTGTTTCCATGGTTGCTTCTGAGCCCCATGGACATTCTAGTTTTGCTTTGTTTTTGTACAGCCCAGGGAGGAACCTGACTAGGACAATGAGAGGATGGAGGAAAGACAAATGCACAGTCACACAGAAAATCAGGGGCTGGGTAGTCTGCGCTCCCTGATGGAGAAACCCCGCCCAGCACCTGGGAAGCTCAGCAGGTTTATTCTGTAGAGTTGCCTAGAGAGGCATGGCTACTTCATACAGCTGAACAAGGAGGTGAGGTTTATGGTACAGCTGAATTGAGATGCAGGTTTGGCTAATCTTGATAGGTTCATGCAGTGTCCATAGAGAAACAATATTCTAGTCATAAGTATGGGGGGAATAGTGGGCTGTGGTGAACATTTTCCATGCACAATATTAACATCTGCACACAGACCAGAGGAAGGCTTTGACATCTCTCTGAACCATATTCTGGTGAGGATGGGGTTGCCATTTTTCTAAGGCTAGGATCTTTTCTAAGCCTAAGGGTCTAAGGTTATGGTCCCTAGCATTGCCAGGCCCTAGTCGACAACACACACCACTCAGGCTTTCCTCTGCTCCTCACATCTTTTCTTCTCCTGCATGTTGCTTCTCAGTCATCTCCAAGCCCTGTCTACCTTAGCAACTGCTTTGGGCTTTCTTGTTTCCCTGGTGATTGTGTGAGGAGGCTTCCGCAGGAGGAGGGAAGTGCAGTGCACCACCTTCTTCCTCTGCTGACCCCTTCCCAGTCATGGCAGTCTCAACACACGTGTGGGAGGGCAAAGTGGATGGAGATCAGGGTTCAGTGTTGTGTATAGTTCTGAGCTGCCTCTAGGTTTGTGGTTGGCCTCGGTGTCTGCTAGGGATTTACTGCCAACTGCCTAAACTCTGGCTCCTGGGACACTGAGCCCAATAGTAGAAATGTTTCTTTATTCAGTGGTTGGAAGAGACTAAAAGGAGTGTCTGTGCAGCTCACATTCAAGGATGTGTTCAGGAATAGGGAGCTGCTTTATGTGGCTTAATGATTTACTCCTGTTTTTATTTTTTTAACGAAAATAGATTTATTTTTCATGCAATATATTCTTATGGTTCCCCTCCCACATCATCTTCCAGGTCCTCACCCAATCAACTCCATGTTTTCTTTCTCTCTCATTCTTTAGAAAACAGGCAAAAACAAAACAAAAAACAAACAAAAAACAAACCCAGACTATAACAAAACAAACAGAAAAAGAAAAAAAATATCAACAAAAAACACATTTACTGCACCTGGAAAACTCATAAAAGCACAGATTGAATAGAAAAGCATTATATATAAGCCAGAGATTAGTAAGGAGGAAAAAGCTTGACAAAGCATTAAAATATCTCCAAAAATACCATTCAGTTTGTTTTATAGTGGCCATCTGCTACTGCCATGGATATACAAAAGCCCGTGAGTGAGGTTCATATACACAGTAAGACTCCATTGGAGAAAACTAACTGAGTGATGGTCAGTTGGAGAGAGTTTCTGGGTTAGGGATGTGGGCTTGTGTCTACTTCCACTCTAACAGCTGGACCACATCTGGTTTACACTCTGCATGCAGTCGCTGTCTCTAAAAGTTCCCGTATTCACCTGTCCTGCTGTGTCTGTCCTCCGTCCCCACCCCTCGACCCTTCTAGGACTGGGTGTTTCAAGGCCTCTCACTCTGCTTTTGTCCCCATCTACTTACTGCAGGAGATCATCTCTGATGATATGCTTCCCAAGCAAGTGTAGGCAGCCCTCAGTTTTTATGATGCAGTAGTTTAAAACCTTTAGGAAAGTGTAGAGACCAGTTTATAACCTCTTCCAATTGTCATGTTTTGTAAGTACTACAGCTTCTGTTTTCAAGACGACAGGATTTTAGGTGCACTGGTACCTGTTTTCCTTCTCCTAGCCCAGCCTCACAGCTGCTTCTCCAGAGGGAACTCTTGCTCTGGAGTTGCTGTGTGAGTGTGGCTCGTTGTGCTTCTCTTCATGTCTTTACAGTTTAACTGGAGAAACCCAGTACAGCTTTGGAACTGAATTAAGTGGAGCTGAATTAAGTAGTGTCCTCTATATTTCTAGCAATGATGGAAGTGCTTAGATAATAGAGCTGCTTTACAAAGTGTACAGTATACATCCACAAGATTAGTTTATCTTCTGGGCCTTTTTGTTTGGTTGGTTGGTTGAGGTTTTAATAGATTTGTGATACAAGTGGCATCGGTGAGAAGCTTCTCAGCCCAGTGTTTGCAGTGAAACTGTGAAACTCAGCAGTGTGGAAGATGCTCGCATTCTGGCGGTCTGTTCAGCGGTGACACCCAGGCTTTTTTGTAATTTGGTAGTGTGGCCTCCTCTTCATCATCTGTATTGTCATGATCATACTGACAATGTTTTCATTCTGAGTCTCTTAACATTTAAGATATTGTGCCTCAAAATGCTCCATCTATAATTTCTGGCCCGTTTTAATTTTCCCAGATACAGAAAAAGATTGATTTATTTTATGTGTATGGGCCTTCTGCCTTCCTGTATCTCTATGCAGCATGTGTGTGTGTGTTGCTGGAGGAGGCCAGAAGAGGACATTAGATTCTCTGGAACTGGACTTATTTGGGAACTTAATGCTTTTTGAATTAGTGTTTATTGGGTATGATTTCTGTTAAATAAATAACTTCATTATGGATCTCTATGTCAAGGATTCTGTATGTCCTTGATATGGTTTTTAATAAAGTCAAAAAGCATTAACATTTTTACTTATATTTTATGTCATACTTACCTATTCTTTTTTTTTTTAAGATTTATTTTTATTATATTAAGTATAGGTATGGGTGTGGGTGTGTGTCTGCGTGTCAGGTGTGTGTGTGGGGAGGGGGTTGCTTGCATGTGGGTATATATACATGAGTGCTGGTTCCCATGAAGGCCAGAGACATTGGATTTCCCAGAGCTGGAGTTACAGATAGTTGTGAGCCATATTGGATGAATGAAACTTGGTTCTTCTGTAAGAATGAGTGTTGAGTCATCTCTCCAGCCCCATGTTTACCTATTCTTGAAATACTTTGATACCTACCTTTGGCCAAACTTGGCTATTTCGAGTTTGGTAAAAATAATTGTGAAGAACTTAGAAAATTTGTCATACCCGGAGAGAATGGCAGGCGATACAGAGATGCGTATTTTTTCTCCCATGGTTTCCTGTTGCTTCCAGTTCATGAAGTTGCTTCTTTGTTTAGACTCTTGTATACCCAAGTTCTTAGAGATAACTTAGCAACTTTACAAACCAAGTCAGCATGGGGAAAAACCGGTTTCATTATGTAAGTGATTTCTTTAACTGGCTGTATTATGTAAGTTATTTCTTTGAGGTTTTGAAACTAAGTCATTGACAGAATTAATTAACATTTCTGTTTTTACAGTTGTTTTTTTACCTTTTCATTTTAATTTTACTTATGCATATGGATGTTTTGCCTGTCTGTATGTTTGTGCACAATCTGTGTGTACTGCTGGAGAAAGCCTGAAAAGAGCTTCAGATCCTCAGGAACTTGAATGACAGTTGTTTCTGTGCTACCAGGTAGGTGCTAGGGATTAAACCCAGGTCCTCTGGAAGAACTCAGGTCCTCTCCAGCCCCTGTGGTTTATTTTTAAAGCCTCCCTGAGAACCATCATGTCTTTCTTTTCATTTAAGCAGACCAGGTATAGTTAGGGTATAGTTAGGGTGTAGCACGGCCTCTGCCCTTTCACCTGGCCAGGTAATATTAGGAGTTCAGTATATCATTCCACCCTTAAGTTTCTTGGTACACACCTCTGTATGGACTCCTTTTCAGAAGAATACACAACCATAGACCATTGTGATAGGTACAAAGATATCATAAAATCCCCAAATGTTTTCATAGGTATAGTTAGTGGGAGCTGTTAATGCTCAAATTCCAGTGGCCTCTTTAATGTTTAATGTTCTCCTTTTAAATACATTGTGTTTTCTGTATTTTGATACAACTCTGTCCCAAGTAAGCATTGCTTGCATTGCATAGCATCATTGGGGAGATGCAGTTCATTAAGTCATTTTTATTGCTATGGTGGTATGATCTTTCTACAGACTGAAGAATTTGTGTGACAGAATGTGTGAGAGTAGAAAATCATTTCTAGGGCAAGTCCAAGGAACTGGGATCTCATTTGAGACACTGCTAGGGGATAAGCTGTTCACTGAATATTGGGTTGTTTTTCATTTGTCAGAGTAAAGTTAATAACAATTATGTTTGGACATGACCAAAATTTAAGAAGCAGAGAACAGTGCATAGAGTATAGAGAGTGCTTCAAATGTATCTGTTGGGGGGGGGGCAGTTGTTTATAACTCATGCAAATTTCAGTTTATAATATTAGTTTATTACTTGAAATATGAAAGATAATTATCAAAAGAAGAGAGAGACCAATTTTACTAAGTTTAAGTTTAGCATAAATTTCTTTCATCATTTGTATTCCATTATACAAAATCACTCAATAAGCACTTTAAGGTCCTGAAATGAAACCACAGCCTTGTATTTCCCTACCAACTAGTAGAAATAGAGAGCTGTGGTCTGGCCAGGGAGAAGTGTTGATGGTGAGCCAGCATCTACTGAAAGACTGCTGTGTTTGAAGAGAATTGCACAGCTGAGGTTTGTGCTGATGCCTGTTTTAAAAGCACTCTGTGTGTCAGTGTTTAGATTCTTTCTTATAGACACTCACTAACTGTTCCAGCAGAGGCACTCTGGTTTGCTTCCCCCATCCTTCCTTCTGAGGAGCCTTTCTTCTTAAGTACATCTTAGGGATTAAAGAATGGTTGTCTCTCTTCATAGAGAAAAACCTTCTCCACACAGGGTTGTTTACAGCTCAGTGTCTTACATGTGACTATAGAATTTAATACCTGTGGTGATGTAGTAGATTTTTTCCTTACTATATAACTTGTTACATATTGTAATTTGGCCATTTATTCAGATGAATACCTCTACTGTTTAACAAAGGAAAACATGGTTTAGAGCAGTTTTCATTGCTTTTCTGATGTGTCTTGGTGAACACTGATGTTTCTTGCATGTACAAATAGGCAGACTCCTGTGGCTTGCGACTGGCATAAAGGATGTCTGTGCACACCCGAACGTTCCTTAGCTCTAATATTTCTGTGTACCTAGAGTACCTTCTACATTGTGGCTTCTCTGTCTCTGCCCGAGATCTGTTTCTTCTGCCGGGTAGTCTTCTCACAGAAAGGGATGGACAGAGTGCCAAAATACTAGCTCTAAACTCTATGGATACCCTGTCAATCAAACCTGAGAAGATTTAGTGGGAATAAGTGGTTATTCCCTTAACTAGTAGTTGGGATACTCTGAGAGATTGTCCTATCCTCCTTCCAGAGTTCTGCAATAGTCTATAGGAGATTCAGCTAGCACTGGGTTTCTAGGCTAGTCTCTTCATTGCCTTCTTTCGGTTCCTTGTTCCCAGTCTTTCCTGACAGTCACGTGCCTTTCAGAGGTCTCTCAGCTGGCTTCTGGAGGGATCAGTTCATGACTGTGCCCCTTTAAAAAAAGTGAAGCAATACTTTTAGAATAATCTTAGAGTATGCATGCATGCATGCTTTGGCTGGTTGTCTCCCTCTCTCTTTCCTTCTCCTCCTTCACCCTCTCCCTCTCCTTCCCTATCTTCCTCCCTTCTTCTCTTTTTCTTCCTCCCCTCTTCCCCCCTTTCCCTTCCCTCTCCTCCTCTCACCCCCTTCTCCTTTCTCAAGTGTATTGCGTCAGGGGTTGGGGGAGTCAGAAGCAAGAGAGCCACTTTGCTCCATATGGGTCTTTGGGATGCAGCTTAGGTCATAGGTAGTGAGTGCCTTCCTGGCTAAGCCATCTGACCAGTACTACTTAGATGTGTTGTTGTTGTTGTTGTTGTTGTTGTTGTTGTTGTTGTTGAGACAGGATCTCAGTATGTAGCCTTAACTGGCTTGATACAGCCAAGGCTGGCCTCAAATCCACAGGGATCTACCTGCCACTGCCTCCCAAATGCTGGGTTAAAGGTATGTGCCACCACATCTAATTCCTCCTTTGACTTTTAACTTATAGATCTATACTAATACTCTACATATCCTCAACAACTTCATCTCCCTTCTAATACATTACTTTTTACATTTTCGAGCATAGGTTTTTACATGGATACATGTGTTGTTTAGAAATAGTACAGTATTAAAAAATACCACACTTCAGAAACACTTGTGTTACAGCAGACCAGAGAATTGTACTAGCAACATATATTCTCCTTTTCTTTTTAAATAAATATGATAGGAGTTAGCTCATTGAGACATATAGGTTGATAAATTTATCATTTAATTTGGGGCTCCATTTTTTTTTCTCTAACTTCTAAGTCTGACATGACTTAGAAGCATGTGGAAGTATTTGTGGAAAGTGAATGTCCGTTGAATCAGTGATGCGGGTAATTTATTTGAATTATTTTTCATGAGTTTTTTATTATTGAAATTGTTACTACTAAGTGACATTTTTTCTAAGTTAATGAGGTGCTTTGCACATGGAATATTTCCCCCTTATAAAGACCTTTTTGAGTAAATTATACTCTAGTAGATTCTGTAGCTTTGAAGCTATTTCAGAAAGCTGGAGAATATAGAGACTACATGAACGCCTGGGAGTTGGTATTCCAGAAGGTGACTAGTTTTGAGGTTAGACTGGCCGTTTGTGGAAGAAAAATAAAAGGGGTGTAGATGAAAGGACGTGGCTATCCCTGAATACTAAGTATTCTGAAGAAGCATGGTTTCTGTTTCCAATGGATTGAATGTAGACGATGGAGAGGAAGGGAAGGAGTTTAGTGGAAGCAAAAGAGGAAAAAACAAAACAAATCAAACAAAAACCCCACTAAAACAACAGAATTATATTGGTTGAGGGAGAAAGGTTTCCAGGAGTTTCTAGCTCTCAGTTAAGTGCTTTACATGGAAAGCCTCTTGCACATGGAAGTGGCATTTAAAAGGGGTGGAAAGGGTGTGAGGAACTTGGGGCAGGCCAGATGGACTGCAAAGTGTAGGGCTGGAAGTCATACACAGTGAGTCCAGTTGCTCTGCCTGCTGCTTTTCCCTCTTCTGATAAGAAAAATGGTGTTCAGGAAAAGACTGAATTCCCTGGACATGCATGGGGAATGTAGTAAATTGATACTTCACAGATTAGGAAGTACCTAATTAGGATGCTGTGGTGCCAACAGCTCCAAATACTGAGAAGTAAAGGTTTGGGGAAAGAGAAATAACAGCTAGCACTTGGCTCCTCAGACACTCCTCACTATGATTGGGGGTCACCACTTTCTTGCAACAGAGCAACCCAGTGTTGAGTTTTGAAGTTACCCATCACACATCTACAGATATCATCCTGTACAATAGGTACATTTTCTTTTGAAGATTGAGGCATGTTTCTGACATTTGTGGACAACGTCTTTGTTCATCCTGATAGTCTGTTTTACAGGATTATATCTTGGCTTTTACTCAGGCAGTACACAGTACCTCAGATACGGCAGCTCTGGCAGATAGGTGACTCTAAAATTGCTTTAAATATCTTTGTAAAAGTGTTTATATTTATGATAATTATTCATAGTTAATTAGTGGAAGTAATAGCTTTAAGTATTATAACTCAGTTTAGGTTCTTACAGCTGTGAAAATGACTAGCCTTCATTGGAGCTAACTTGAGTTGGTATATTGATATATAAGTAGTAAGAATCACATTCTATCAGCTTTAAATCAAGTCAGGTCATACATAAGTGGTAAGCATTCATTTTAGAGAACTCTGCTTTGATTTGATGGTTACTACAGTGTTGTGTAAGCTGTTCAACCAACCAGATTTATTTAAAAATCATTGGCTATATTATTTTTGCAGAAACACAGATAACTTTGTAAAACTGATTTCATAATACTATTAATAATTTTAAAGCTTGCTACATATGGTTATATTTTTCTTTTTACATAGAAAATGAATATATAATACAGAGAACATTTATTAACCGACTACTTTCGGTCATAACTCAACCTTCACATACTAATAATAAATGGCTAGTTGTTAATGATTTGCCTCTTTCATATCTGCCTTGTCTGGATTATATGAAAGCAAATCCAGGTTCTATCACCTCGTAGTAATTACTTTAGTCCAGGGTCCTTATCCCTTGGGGATTTCTCTTCTCTGAGCCATTTCAAAGAGTAATATATAGGGATAATTAGCTCTAGAGTAAAAGCTTCCTGGTTTTGATTTCTCTGTTTTTCATAATCCGGTCACATTGATAAGTAAGTTTGACATTACTTAGAGGTCTTATAAAGAAAAGGGTATATTTGCATTGTTACTTTTTTATATTGTAGTTTTATTGGATTATAATTCACATTTCACAGGGCAAAGTTTACTAGTTTTAGTATATTTACAGTGGGGTACACCTATCAGAACATTCCAGTTTGGATCACTTTAATATAACTAGCAGTTATCCGTTAATCCCGCTTGAGTCTCTACTGCTACTATCTGTACTGTATAATCTATTTGGGTATCTTTGTATAGATAGAATCATAAAGTATTTAAATATTGTGATTGGCATTTGTATTAGTTAATGTTCTGTTGCTGTGATAAAATACCAAGTTAGGGAAGAGTTGTATTTTGGGCTACAGTTCTAGAGGGATAGAGTGTTTTACCAGATCTCACACATGGACACTTTTGACATAGAATGCATTTTTTTAAAGAAGGCTTTTGAGATTTCTCTTTGGTATTTTACAGTCTCAGGGTATATTTTGTGATTAGGTTACTCCTTTCAGTTGCCTAGGATTTATTGAACTTTGTACCTAGTGATTGCTGTTTTTCTTCAATCATAGGACATTTTCAGATATCTCTTAAGTGTTGGTTTTTCTTCCTCCCTCTGAAATCCTGACTGAACAAATGCTTTGAGCCGATGCTCAGCTGTTTGACTATATCTTCTGCATCTCTATTTTGGTGTGTGTTTGTTTGCTTGCTTTCCCCTCCATGCAGTATACTCTACGAAATTTATTTTTCCATGTTGTGGCTCACTGGATGATGATTTTTTTAAATTGTGTCTAGTCAGAGATTAAACATATCCAGTGATGTTTAGATTCTATCTGCTGTGCATTTTGTGTTTCTAAGTGTCTGAGCTGATTTACTGTTTTCCTCACAGCACAGGTATTTTATTTCATAGTCAGTATTGGAGAAACCAATCTCTGACATCAAAGTTCTTTCCTCCAGAGAGGCTCTTGGGAACATTACCAGTTGTCATCACCGTTTTAGCAGTTTATTGCTGGGTAAGAAAACACCCCAAAATGGAGCTTAAAATACTGATGCAGTGTTCCCACAAGTGTGTGGGCACCCGTCAGGCAGCTTTTTCACAGCTGATATCAGTGAGGGTCACACATCTGCACCCAGCTATGTGTCGGCTGGCTGTGGCACTGCTTCTGACTTGCCTCACTGATGACTGGGTCAGTGTTGCAGAGGTACCTTGTTCCTCCTTTGTGCACTGCAGTACTCTCTCACCGTGTGGTGTCTAGCCCAACATCTGTATTTGGCATCATAGGTAGGTAGGGTTCTTCACCCGCAGCTGCTTAGCCACTTCTAGTCACAGGACCAGTCCAATTCAAGAAGGAAACGGTCTCTACATCCCCTTCTTCCTTTCTGTTTTCCCCCTCTTTTGTTTGTGACTACAGATTATTTATCGTAATTCCCCTTCCATTTTTATTCAAAACTCAGGGGGATTTGGTGGCTAATTATTCTATTGTCATAGTGCCCCAAGAACTTGTGGAGTCGAACACAGCAGCTGTTCTTTGACTTGATAGTCATCTTTCTGGAAAATTGTATCTAAATTGCATCATGAGTAGAATGTGTTAAATTTAGTCCAGTTCAGGTTTGGGGCACATAAGTGTTTATTATATATTCAGTGTTTTTCTGAAGTTTAAAAATTTTAAACTAAAATAGGGGAAAATGCTCTAGGAGGATTCATTAAATTATTTTGTTTCGTAAATAATTATTTTCTAAATTCATACCAAATTGTTTTTTTTTTTTTTTTCTAGTCCAGGCCCTTTAGGAAGCAAGGAATCAGGCAAGATGAGACTCATTGTGCAAGGGTTTCTTAGGAAAATGGATAGGCTCCACCAATCTGATTTTTTTTTCCTTGCTTTACATTTGTTTGTTTAGTGTGTGGGTGGGTGTGTCCTCAAGGGCAGCTTGCAAGATTTGAGTTTTTTCACCAAGTGGGTTCTAGGGATCAAACTTGAGTCTTCATGCTTCGTGGTAAGTGCCTTTAACTGCTTACCAACTTATCTCCACTTCTTGAGACCAGCCATATGCAAGCACAGACAAAGGGGGTTCTTATCTGAGTGTGTGAAGGGGGTGGGAGGGAGTGTGTATATGTAGAGATATGTGAATACCTGTGTAGAACTGTGTGTGTGCATGTTCGTGTGTGTGCATGTGGAAGTGGAGCAGTATATGTGTGGATGTAGAGACTAAAGGTCATCACTAGGTATCTTCCTTATATCTGTTCTTAGTTTTTGAAAACAAGGCCAGCCTCTCACTAAACAGGAGCTAGCCAATTCAAAGTGGGTGCATTTCTCTGCCTTGCCATCCCTGGCTTTACAGATGCATGCTGCCAGGTGTGGCTTTGTACATGAGTCCTGGAGATTTGAACTTGGGTTCTAATGCTTGCTATTCCTACTGAACTGTCTGTCCAGCCCTGGAAAGGATTATTATTATTATTATTTATTGACTATTATCTTTATCGAATACCTACTATAGCTTCCATTACTTTGATAAGAGCTATAAAATTATAACTTGACATCCAGTCTGGAGCACTTAAGTCCATACATTAGACCTGTTTCTTCTTTGTGCCTATATTAGATAGTCACATACACACACATCTCTTTTGCACAGCAAACAGAATTATAGCTTGTTATAAATGTTTATTTTCCAAGCTGTCTGTGCACTGTAGATACTTGGTTGAATAATTGACTTACTGAACCATGCAGCTCTTTTTTTCTTTCCTCATACTTAACTGTTTTTTATTACCTTTATTTCCTGGTGTTAAAATTCAGTGTTTAATATGTATATTTATTTTTGTTAAGCTATGATCTAATTTGGTCTGTATTAGATCATGAAAAATAATTGTTTTCTCAAGTTTTGTTTGTTTCAAATGGATTGTGTTATTATTTCTATATGTTATAATTGGAAGCTGTCATATAAATTGCCTAAGTCTATTGCATTATTTTTTATATTTGTCTTAGTATTTTTAGGTGATTTGAAAAAACATGATTTTTTTTTCTGTTTAATTCAGAGAGAAAGAGAGAAAATGAATAGATAGATAGATAGATAGATAGATAAGTTGCCAGACTCCTTATCCTTGTCACACGTAGCCATTAAGCCCCAAAGTGATAGTCATATAGTATGGCATCAGACCTCTTTACACCTCTCCTTCCCTTCACCGGCTGCCCTAATAAGGGAAGAGTTACTCCTTTCAAATAGTGGCAGCTTGAAATTTATTGGCCTGTTCACAGTAGCTTAGTTTCTTTTCCTATCAGTGTGACAAAATAATCTCAACAAGAAATCAATTTAAAGGAGGAAGAGTTTATTTTATTTAGTTATTTTAGTTCGCTGTGCATACTCCATCATCGTGAGGAAGAAAACAAAAGCTTGAAGCAGCTGGTAGCATCACATCTACAATCAAGCCGAGAGGGATAAAGCATGATGCTGATCCATTTACACAGTCCAGGATCCTGGCCAGGGAGTGGTGCCACCCAGGGTGGGCAGTTCTCCCTACCTCAATATAATGAAAATAATTCTCTGCAGCCCATCTCCCAAATGACCTTAGATTCTGTCAAGTTGACAATTAACACTAACCATCAGACAATAGAGCAGAGTGAAGACTTAGTTAAAAAAAAAAAAAAAAAGGAACACTTTGGGGATTCTCTGAATGAATAATCATACTTTAAATGTGTCTTCTACTCATGCATGGACATTATTTTTTCCAATGCTCTTAATAACAATTTTAGGTGGACTGTTTTACTTCTAATTGTCTTGTGATACTGTTTCAAAAATGAAATAGATGTAAGAAACAACTTTCTACTTTTTAAAGGGAAAGAGAGAATGTAGGTAGGGAAAGTGTGTATTGAGGCCTTGAACTCAGAGATTCGCCTGCCTATGCCTCCAGAGTATTGGGATTAAAGGCCTGAATCACCACTGCCTGATGAAAGGAGACCTTTTTTAAAGCAGAAGAAAATACCACTGTGCTTGCTAATTCTACCTTCAGTTTACAAATGAAGAAACTGAGGCTTAGCAAGGAGCAAGCCACTGCAGGGCACAGCAAATAACAAGACTCTGAAGTCCACTGCAAAGTCCACTGCAAAGTCCACTGCAAAGTCCACTGCACTACACACTGTTGTGAAACAGTATTCAAAGGGCTTTATTGTTAATACTGTATCCCCTTCCTTCTACCTCAGTAATCTTCATCTAACACAAAATGAAGGCATTACATGAAATTTACTGTATCTCACATCTGGGCATTAGCTCTGTGTTTACTTGACTCGAATACCTTTCTTCCCCTCACTTACTTAAATACTCATATTCTCTGAAAGAATTTTTAGTTGTGTTTTGGAGATTGGTTTCATAGTTATTCCCAGCTGTGGTTGGTCCTTCTCAACTTAATCCAGAGATGATTCTATATATGAATGTAAAACTTTGCTTGCCTTGCAATGGTTTCTTTCCTGGTTACTTAAAAAAAATTTTTTTTTTTGTTATTTTCAGAGGTTTTAAAAAAATATTATTTAATAAGTTTAAAATAAAAATATCTATTATTATTTTATTATTATTTATTTTATGTGTATGAGTGTTTTGCCTGAATGTATGTCTGTGCTTCATGCATGCCTGGTGCCTGGAGGTCAGAAGAGGGTACCATTGTTTAGACCACTGTTATCCTCTGCCCACCCGCCCTTCCTCCTTCCTTCTTTCCTCCCTTCCTCCCCTTTCCTCATCCCCTTTGCCTGCATTTTGAAAAACACTACCTGACTGTGAGTCAAATTCAGCTTCCATCCTTTCGTGGTGGCAGCTGGCCCCACATGGCTGTCACAGCAAGCTCTGCTGTTCATGGGCCCTTTGTCCCCTGCATTGGGGACATTTATAACTAGTGACATTTATAACTCTTGAAATTCAAGTTATAAATAATTATGAGCAGCCATGTAGGTTTTGGGAATTGAACCTATATCCTCTACAAGAGCAGCAAGTACTTTTAATCACTCAGCCATCTCTTCATACTCTTTTTTTTTTTTTTTTTTTTTTTTTTTTTTTTTTTTTTGGTTTTTTGAGACAGGGTTTCTCTGTGTAGCCCTGGCTGTCCTGGAACTCACTCTGTAGACCAGGCTGGCCTCGAACTCAGAAATCCACCTGCCTCTGCCTCCCGAGTGCTGGGATTAAAGGCGTGCGCCACCACGCCCAGCTCTCTCCATACTCTTAAGGTTGTATGAATGTGTGCATGCATGTGTGTGTGCGAACATATGCCTAGGTCCATGGAGGTCAGAAGAAAGCATTAGTCCCTGGAGCTGGAGTTACAGATGAGATTATAAGATATCTGACATAGGTACCGGGAATTGAACTCTGGTCTATGCAAGAGTAGTATGCACTTGTTCCTGCTGGACCATCTCTCCAGTCCTGTCTATTCATATCTCTGCCTGTTTTCTTTTGCCTTCTGTAGTTGTGGCCCCCGTAGGAAATGGATTTCTCACCCTTATTTTTTTTGCAGCATATCTATCAAGACAAGCTGAATTCAATTAGGGTTAACTGTGGCTTCTTACATTATATTAAACTAAAGCTTGACCTGATCTAATGAACAGAGGTCCTATCTTTCCTCCAGTGTTGTCTTGACATTTGCAAACTTCGTGTTCTTGGTCAGGTTTCTCATTGAGTTATTCAGGTCTAATGTGAAGGCAGTATTGCAGAGTGACTAAGAGCTTGGTACTTGAAGGTTGCTTGCCAGCTGTGGGACTAGACAGTCTGTCCTTATCTGTGGACCTCTGTTCTATAAAGTAAGAGTGCTGACACTCCCCATCTACTTGAGATTGACAGTGTCTCAGGGCATCAATGACCTAGACATATTCCCCCACTCTGTTGGAAATACTAAGATGACAAGTCCTGACTACTCTGGTTCTGTGGTCATCAGGTACCCCCTGCTATTGTAAGCTTGTAGTTTCTGTTCACAGACATGTCTGTATCTTGTTAGCAATAGATGCAAGAGGAGGGAAGCAAAGGACCCAGCCAGACTTTCTGCTCTTTAAAAGAATATTACAAGCCACATATGTCTCTATGCCATTGGTAAAAACACAATAATCTGACCACACCCACCAACCAGGTAATAACAGGTTTAACCTGGTGCATGTCCCCACCTTTCCACCCCCCCCCAACACCTCAGTTAGGTTCCTAGCAAAGGAAGAGGAGATTGTTCTGGGAATGTGTGATTGTTCAAGCATCTTTCTTAGGAGCTCAGGAGATTGTCATATTTGGTGCTTTAGACAATGCTTCTGTGGAAAAATGGGGAAGGAAATCTTGTACTAGGATAAAGTTGCAACATGTTTAAAACACTTAAAAACCCTTTGTGCATGGTGACTCTGTTGGGAATTTTAATTTTTGACATTAGTATGCACATTTTAGGAAGAATATTAACACATTTTTCAGTTTTCAAGGAATAAAATGTTAACTATAAGTGATTATACGTTGTCTTAACTTTTAAAGAAAAGTTGGTATTTACTATCTTGCTTTTATAAAGAATCAAACTACAATGACATGTCACAAAAGGGTATATGAAAATTTTGATTCTAGTGTAATTGCAAGGTTACATCTTTTGAGTTAAAATTATTTTTATTGTATTTTTAAATAAAAAGCAAGAGCACAGATATTAACAAACTTTGTGACATTAGTAAGCTAAATACTTTCATAAAATTGTTTTGTCTGCAAAATGGCTCTTTAAGCTCTTTGATTTTTTTTTTTTCTTTTTTGCTAATTCAACATATGTGCACTTGGAGCCTCCTCTGCCCCTCCCCATGCTTGGCTTGGTGGGGGGGTGGGGTCAAAGCTAATGCTTAAGTATTTACTGCTGTGCCCACTACTGTATCTCAGCAATGCCATGCACGGTAATGCCTCTCTCTTAGGGGATTGTATTTCCAGCACCTCCACTTTGATGACTTGTTCTGATGAATTCATATACTTTTCCCAGAAGAGCGATCTTTTACAATGTAAAAGTACTGCCATGTACCACATAACTGTCATGAAATTTAAAACAACCAGTCATGACCTTTGTGCAGGAGAGAGCGGGGTGATAACGGTTGTCTTGTTGGAATACTAATAGTTTCTGAGGGAATTTAGCTTTTTATATTAAATACAACTTTTAAAAATAAAATGAATTAAAAGTAATTGTGCTTACATTTTTAAAATTACATCCTGTAGTTAAAGGGCTAGCCTTGGAGTAATACCAATTAGTTGGTGTTGGTGGTATAGTGATGAACATACTTGCCTTTCAGAATAAACATTAGGAATGGCTTTATTACATAAATAGCCTTTGAGTTCACTAACTATCTCATTGTCTACTGCCAAAGTTGTATATAGCACAGTTTGCTATTTCAGCATACATTGTTAGTGACATTTTATTTCTCATATATACACTAATGCTTTTGCTCTGCAAGAAGTACACTGGAATCTCGCTTTTCAAACTCATAAAGTACATTGCACAAACGCTCAGATCATCTCCTACTTAGATTCCAGAATTTTCACTGAGACTCAATGGAAGAAGGAAATACAACTGAGGACCAAAATGATGTTTTAATATGTCTTTGTAGTTTTCAAGATAACTGAATTTTATATACTAATCTCTGTGTGGTATTTTCTGGCTGATTTGTAACAGACACACATAGGTCATGAGTTCCTAATGGTTGTGGGGTTTTTTGTTGTTGTTGTTGTTTTTTGGTAAGCTGGCCCTACTAACTTAACTAGTTTTAAAACATGTTAACTATAATTAATAATGTACACTTTAAAGTGTTTTCATAACAAAAAGATATGTGAGGTAATACATACTATAATTAGTTGTTGGTCATTCCACAGTGCTCACATATTTCAAGACATCATGTCATATGCCTTTTTTTATGTCAATCAGAATTTTATTAGTTAGTTTCATTTATAACTGACAAATAAATCTGTAAATACTTTAGGAAATACTTGCTCTAAACCGTCAATTTGTATGAGGAGGCATGTTTTGGTGACATTGTGGGGTTTTTGGTTTTTTGGGGGGGTTTTTTGGTTTGTTTTTTTGTTTTTGTTTTTGTTTTTGTTTTTGTTTTCGAGACAGGGTCTCTCTGTGTAGCCCTGGCTGTCCTGGAACTCACTCTGTAGACCAGGCTGGCCTCGAACTCAGAAATCCGCCTGCCTCTGCCTCCTGAGTGCTGGGATTAAAGGTGTGCGCCACCTTGCCCGGTTCATATGCCATATTTTTTATCAACTAAAAATATAAGACTTTGTTTAATATATTCACATGTGTATGGAAAAGTACAAAAATGGTTTATCAAAATGTAAGATGACAGTATCTTCAGTCATAATTATTAAAAATTCATTAAATGATATACCTAAAGTAAATGTGAAATCATTTCTGTAAAACTAAATTAAATGATGAAAGATTTAAGTTCAAGGAAGTATTGAGATTAAAATTATTTATTCAGCATTTCTTAAGAATTCTAAAAAACGCTAACGAACATCTGTTACAAGGAAGTAAAATCAATGGGGTGTAATTAAGACTAAATTAATAGGCTGGCTCAGTCTCACACTTTAATGTAGAAGAACTTGCGCTTTATATCCTGGAAGATATTAATCAAAATTACTTATGTAAAGTTGAGCCTTGCCTCAGAAAGGAATTTCTAAAAATTAAGTAGATCTTTATAGATAATTATTAGGAATTGTTTTGCGATGTGACCAGATGTACTAGGGTCCTGCACTGGTACAACTTGTACAGTTGAAAAAACCTGTTGTGGTGTTGTGAAGGAATACAGTAGAGTTGCCCCATTCTTTGGTATCTAATAGACTTCCCATTTTGTTTTTGTTCTTTAATGTCTAATTCAGTATTTCACATATATAATACCTACACTATACACACACTTGCCACACACACACCCTGCTGCCAGTGCTGGAGATGAAACCCAGCAGGGACTTGCTTACGCTAGGCAAGCCCTCTACCAGAGTCATCTTCAACCCAGGTTGTGGGCATTTTATTTTGATAGAGGAGTTTAGTTAAATATAGATAACTTAAAATAGCATTCAGGATACAGTTAATTAACTTGTTTGATAGCAACACTTTAGCCAATTATGTATTTTTGTCAAGAAAAGATGAATGTTACCACTTCTTCACATTATTTCAGGTGAATTTAGATTTCATCTTAGATATATCTCTGTGTCCAGCAAGTGCTTATTTATCATTTCTCCCTTGGCTTGTTTACAGAGCAAATAAAATTTAATAGTAGCTTAAACAGAATGAGATTAGGAAGCCGGCTACAGAAGTCATGTGTTTCTCAGCTGTACACATACATTCACTGAGTTACAGGCTCTGTCGGCTAGTCTGTGTTACATCTCTGCGTACAAGCAATAACCATTATGACTCAGACACTAATTTTAACCTCAGCCAACATCTTGTATTGCGAGGTATTTACTCATAACTCATTAAGTAGGCTTAGCTTTTAGATTGCTTTAGCATCTGTATCATTCCGACTAATTTTAAAATTGCTAATAAAATGCTAGCTTATTTTGTTGTAAATTTTTACATAGAACTAGAAAGACTGAAGAAAATAATGTTTTTAATAATTAAATAAAGTCTTTTTTGTATGTTTTGGTCTTAAAATAACTCAATTTATTGCATAAGAAAGTGTATGTTTATTAAAAGATCTGTGCTCCATTTATGTCTAAGTCAGAAGCATACCTTAGGTGCCGGCCCTGCACGTCACACGGTTGGCGCTTTGACTTGGAGAATGTCCTTGCACTGCGTAAGGTTATTGACACTTCTCCTGAAAGGCTGAACTAGAAGTGCGTTACATACAGTGCACACTTTAAACTAACTCAGGAAGAGGTTAAAAGTTTGAAAAGATGTATTGACTTACCATCCTCTAAGCTAGTTTGTAGAAGTTAATAGAAACTCATTCCAGAACTCAAGAAAATTTTATTTGAGCATGTTTTGCTCATAATGTAAGAAAAATATTTTTCCATAATACAGCTAATGCAGGCTCTAAATGATTAACCTTTTCAGTGAATCTAATATGTAAAAAATGTAGATTCATAAGTAGACAAATTTGGGTATTCTTTAGTCTGTGAGATGGATGATTCACCTCATGTTCTTTAAATGACATGACATTAAAAATGTTATTTGCTTAAAAAAAAGTTATTTGATATTCCAAAATTCAAATTTTCAGTTAACATTTTTAGAATACTTGCATTGTGAGAGTGTACAAGTAAGACAGACAGTATCTGGTATTTTGTATTCACACTGAGTTATGAATGTAAACTGTTTTGTGCCAAGTTCTAGATTTGGTACTGAGGATCTGTCTGAGTGATCCGATTCGCAGGAGCATTCAGTGCTGCACCGGGAACTACTAAACCTGGGCTGTGGACCTTGGCTTCTTGCTAACTGTGTGGGAAATAGGGAGGGATTCTTGACCTTTCTTTCTCTGTCATCTGTAAGATGAGTGACTGTCTTTTTGCCTGAGGATTAATTGAGATATCTAGCTTGATACTTGCATACAGTAAAACACTTCAAGGCTGCCCTAGTCACTCACACCTGTAATCCAGCTCTAGGAAGCTCCAGGTAGGAGGGTCATCAGGAGTTTGAGGCCAGCCTAGCCTACAGGGTAAGGCCCTGTCTCAAAACGAAACCAGACAACAAGAACTTAATGAATGTTACCTTTTTATTAGTAGTGCCTTATAAGTAGCACTTAAGATTTCAGAGAAACACTGGAACAAACTTAATCAGTATTTTCATCTTTAGGCTGGGATAGAGTCATCTTCTTTTTATTATTTGAGGCTTATGTTTCGTTCATTCTTCATGCTACACAGACACATTTTACAATACAGCAGAAAGCCATAAGTACATATTTGTTTTCCATATTTTTAAGTTGGGTGCAAGAGTCACTGCATGGGCTAGGTCAAATACAGGCGAATGTATATGCAGGTCCTGGAAGTGTAGTAAACAACCTTTTCCACCTTCCTTAAGAGGTAAAGAGACTGAGTTCTTTATACCATTTGCTGATGAGAAAGAAACTACACAGTCATTGAAACAAAGCTGTCAGGGAAGCTTTGCTCTTGGCCTGTTGGAAGATATCAAGGTATCTTAGAAAGATCCCTGTAAATGTTTTAGAAAACTAAAAAAATGTAAAGCTAGACATTTTCTGCATACCTACAACACAACATTGAGGCACTTGAATCTGTAAATACAGCTAATTTTTAATTTGCAAAGATGCATTTCCTGTCGACTACTAATGGTTGTAGATCAGTATGGTGCCTTAAACTTTGAGGGCTTAAATCCAGTTGTGAATATTCATTTAAAGAGCTACATAAACATGCGTCATATTCCTTTGGTAGTTCATAACAACAGTAATAGACTTTGTTATGAAAAACGAAGTTCCCTTGTGAAATCATGGGAAGCCTTTCTTGCAGTTCTGAGACTGGTTCAGCTGCATCTCCAGTAACACATTATGTCAGTACATCTTTATTATCTGCGCTGAAATCTTGGTAGAGAAAAAACTTGACTCTGACATTAAATCACTACCAATATTTTTTCATTACCAAGTCCAAATGCCAAAGAAAAGTCAGCCCCTAATCTTGGAGGTATATAAACAGTTGAATAGCAGCCACTGGCAATTGTACATTAAAAAAAAAAAAAACAAAACTGTTTCAATAGTCCCTTTAAGTCCTGATTAAGCCATTTATAGTTCATTAAGAAAATTTGATACATAAGGCAAAGCATTTTTTTCTTAATGTAACATCCGAGAAAAGTATGTAGTTGACATTGAGTGCTGTTTTAGTATAAATTTTTGAAGGACTTTGTTTGCACAGTACCTTTAAAGGATTTCTTTTAGTCTGTATAGGCAACTTTTATATTACCTTAGATTTTGTAAGTAAAAGTCAGTTATAGTTAATGATAATTAATAGTGAGCCTTATTCTAAATTTTATATGTAACCAAAATGTTATAATATATGATTAACTATTTAAACTCAGCCAAGATAATCAACAGGTTATTTGGTTTATTTAATAAGGTTGGATTATAGTTGTTAGTTTATTTAATAGGGTTGGACTATAGTTGTTAGTTTATTTAATAGGGTTGGACTATAGTTGTTAGTTTATTTAATAGGGTTGGACTATAGTTGTTAGTTTATTTAATAGGGTTGGACTATAGTTGTTAGTTTCAATGATTGCTTCCCTGCCTCCTTTTTTTTTTTTCTTTTTGTCTTGGCTTTTTTGAGATAGAGCCTCACATAGTAACCCTTGCTGGCCTCAAACGTGTGTTCATCCTCCTGCCTCAGCTGGAAGGATTCAAACATGAATCACTATTTCCAGCTTGTTTATTTTAAATTTAAGACAATATGTTCTTAGAAACTATTTGGAATGATGTAGGTGAAACCATAGGAATGATGTAGGTGCTCTTTGCAATGTAAGTGGGCACCCACATTTAGAGTTTAGCTGGGAGAATAGTCCTTAAACAGTCATTCATAAAGTAAAGTTAAAATTTTCTGTAAATGTTAGCATGAAATAGAAAAAAATCTACACAACTCTGTGACTTTGAGAGTTAGCATCAGAACAGATATTTTTTAGTGTAGCATAACAAGGAAATCGAGTAGTTGGTGGTGGTGACTTTGTTAGGTTTTAGTATGAAATTTTGAAGGACTTTTTTTTTTTTTACATAATAGATTTTTAAAAGATCCGTATAGTTTCTTTTCTAAGAGTGTTGTTAAATAATAGTCATTTAACATTTTGAGCTTGAAAAGTGAGCATAGAGTGATTGTGAAATAGGCTCTTCTGTTCTCACACCCTGCACTCAGCTGGGACCAGGCCACCCATGCTGTGCTGTATGGGAAAGTACAGTGGCTAATTTCTGTCCCTTGCTGACCAGCAAGGTGCTATAGTCTGATAGTTAATTGCATGAATGCAGAATACCGAGCAAAATCATCAAGTGGTACTATTCGTTTTTAAAGTGACACATGTAACTTTTATTGCAATTAATACAAGCAAAGAAGCTAGCAATGCTTTTATTTTTTATTGTTATCAGTTTATAGCAGTTTATTTATAGCAGTTTCCTAGAAATTTTCAGCAAAATATCAATTTAGCCATAATTCTAGTATGAAATACAGGAGCTATAATAAAGCTTTTGGTGCCTGCTATTTTAAAAGTCAAATCAGTAGCTTGAACGTGTTTTACCGTCCCATTTTTGATTCACTGTTACCCTTGCTTTAGCTAGCTCTGTACATTTATTTTGCTCTCCATGTTTATTTTATAAACCAGTTCGTCTTCTTCATGGATTTTTGCTCTTAAGTAGAAAAGATTTTGAATCGTATGTTGTTAGCATTTGCTATAGTGAATGATAGATGAAGTACCCAAGACATTCTCATTGAAAGACAGCTTAAGAGGGAAAAATAAATAGCAAAAGCATTGTCTTTATTTACAGTTTAGAAGACCACAGCTTCACTGTCGGTGGAAATGTGATGGCAGAACACCCCAGAGAAGGACATCTTTAGTGATAGATTTACATACCGTTAGCTCACAGTACTTGCTTAGCAGCCGGGCTCTAGGATAGCTGGCTGGGCACGTTGTTTGGGATGCCTTTGATTCTGTGGCTTCTGAAGCTTGCTGGCTGCATGCTTGTTGCCTTTGTTCATGAGACAGGTAATTACTTGATAAAATGAAGTGCATCGCTGTGAACAATTGACCCTTTGGAGCAGTCCAGGCTAGTCAGCAGTCTAAACCCACATTTTAAAGCCATCATTATGGCCTCAAACTTAAGAGTTTCCAAGGTGCAGACAAAGGTGTTGTCTTCCTTTAGTACAAGTCGAGTGCCGTTCTCAGACTTGATGAAGTATTTAAATTGAATGATATTTGATGACACAGAGAACTCCTCTGGAAACCCATCCAGCCTGCTTTTGGATACCAAAACAATGCGAGATTTTATTTTTGATATGAAATCAGGAGCATTACAGAAGATTCTCAGTCCTTGTGAACGATCGTGGTTATCTGTTATTTCCAAGAAAGTAGTCTCTCGAGGGGTCAGCTGTTCTTTTTCCCACCTGGATTTCACCTCCTCTGCCAGCCCCTTGAGCTGGAAGAATTCTGCTTCTTGAGCAAGAAGTTGATTTTCTCGAAATCCTTCGGGTAGTAGAAGTTCTCCATTTCGTAGGAAGTTTAGGACATGCCTGAAGAGAAGCCCGTCCCTGTCTATGAAGTAATGGCCATCAGCATCGAATGGACAGAGGATTTTCCCATTTACGATACCTTCAAGGAAAGTGTCTGGGTACTTGGTCAGTGTCTGCTTTTGAGTAATATATAAATACCCACCAACGTTGAGGGTCATCAGTGTAGATTTGCAGTTCTTGCCTTGCTCAGCATCTTCCACGCTGTTATGCCTCCCTTCGCACTCCCTCTCCTTTTCTCTTCTGATTATTTTACGCTCCATTTTCAAGATGCTATTTCAGCTTGTTCTTCTTGGCTTGGAGATTTTTTTTCTTTTAAAAAAGAAACACTACCACACAAGCACGCCTTTATTCCGTCCCAGCCTGGCGATGCAATGAAATGCTGGTAGCACCGCCTGCGCTGGCAGCTGGGTTTTGCAGTAGGTGGCGTGTCAGCTATGCATGCAGGAGCTTTCTGGAGTAAGACAGAAAAGAGAATTTGCATTTAACTGTATCAGGGAAGGGATTTGTTGCAAAAGGATTTCTATGTCTGTTTTTTGAGTAAATGAGACTTATTCAGAGTAAATTGACTTTCCTCTAACAATTAAACTGCCACTCCACTTTAATTCCCAGGTAAATAAAAATTTCTGTCCATTTCTAAAGGTCTAAGTCATTGCTTAGTCTAAGTCATTAGACTAATACTGAGTTACACTGTCACCTTTTGGAAATAGAATGTGTTGCACTGGTATTATTTCAAATAAATCATAATAGGAGTCCTAAGGTGAAAGAATATAGATTTTTTTTCCTATAAAAGTAGTGTTTAGCCGGGCGTGGTGGCGCACGCCTTTAATCCCAGCACTCGGGAGGCAGAGGCAGGCGGATTTCTGAGTTCGAGGCCAGCCTGGTCTACAAAGTGAGTTCCAGGACAGCCAGGGCTACACAGAGAAACCCTGTCTCGAAAAACCAAAAAAAAAAAAAAAAAAAAAAAGTAGTGTTTGCAATGTTGTAGACCCAGACAAAAGTATTTAGGCTTGCTGTTGTGACATTGCATTTGAATTTAGTTGAATTTGTATGTGTTTTGGATTTGAGTCTCTGTTAAATGAGAAGAAGTTTTTGCATAACTTTTCATAAAAGGTTGGTTATTTACTTATTTTTTACTAAAAGGTTGAAAAAAGTCATGTAGACTGTCTTTGTAGTATTCATTCACATTTTATTAGTTACGATTTCCTGTAAGAAATCCATGAGCTCGTTTTACCCTGCTTCAGTGCTGCAGAGAATCATGTAGCCATGTAGCCATGTACATTCAGGGAGAAAGATGACGCTACCTACCTACTCAGTTAGAGTATCGTGGGCAAGTTCGGGTTTGCTTGTTGTCTCACAGAGAGTGATAGAATAGTGTGAGTACAGTGTGTCCCTGTCCTTTCGTCTTTAAAATTGCCTTCTAGAGCATTTTAGGATTCTGAGCTTATACTTCTAGAATCAGAGCCCCAGAGATAAGAAATCTGGGTGTGTTTCCAGTATGTATTACTTGAGAAACCTGTCTACTAAATTACCCTGAAGAACTCTGTTGTAAGGGCTTGGCTTTTATATGAAAGTCACTTATATTTCTGTTGAGTTAATGTTATTTTAAAATTATGTATATCTTGTTTAAGGTATTAAAATAGGTTCTCTTTTTAAAATGCCCAACTTTTATTTTCTGTAAATAGGGTTAAATTTTCATTAGATATTTTAAAACTATATATTCTTATAGCAGATAATGAATTTAACATTTAATACTGAGGTTTTTAAAAACGAATTGAAATTGGACAGAAATTTAAGGCACAATCATTTTTTAGTGGAAAGATGAGATCTCGTTCCAGAGAGCTTTTAGTGTTTTACCTGGGTTTTGCAACTGCTTTGATAGAACCATAAACCAATGCCTCCCTCTCAGCCCTGTAGCATTAAAGAAGAATGTGCTCTTACATTCTGACAGAGGGTGTGTGTGTGTGTGTGTGTGTGTGTGTGTGTGTGTGTGTGTGTGTGTGTATTAGTGTTAGAATGAAGTTTTACTATGGGTGTGACTTATTTTAAGAACTGAATAGTTGGGTGGAAGGCACCAGTTCAGAAATGGTGGAGTTTTTGTTACTGCAGGTGATTAACATCAGCAAGAGCATACATAATAGTTCATAGACGCATACAGTCTGCTCTTTGTGAACCAACAGGACATCTGAACCAATGCAATATGATCGTATTTTAGGGATAGGTTTCCTGGTATAACTCAGCTTCCTTGATCTGTCTGTAGATGCCTTCATGGGACAGCCCTAATGTTGTTGTTTCATTAGAACAAAACTTCCACTGGGGGGTGGGGTGGGAGGTGAGCAGGTAGAACAGGCAAGTTTGCTATCTTCTTATGGTTTCTGCTGCCAGAATTTCAGCACCGTTGATAATCTCTTTCTTCAGTCTTGCCTGTTGTATTATTTTGTTTTATTTATTTGTTGACATGGGGTCTCACTCTAGCCTAGCCTGTCCTCAAAGTCTTGATAATCTCCCTTCTTCAGCCTCTTCAGTGCTAGGATTCCAGGTGTGAGACACCTTACCTAGCTTATAGGTTTACTGTGATACAGTCTGAGACTTCCTCACTCTCAACCTTACGACGGTGTGCTTTGCTTCTGCTTATGTGCCATGCATGATTTGCTTGCCAGCTGTGGCTGTCACTGGTCATGTGACTGAAGCCTTTTCATGGTACCTTACTAAAAGGGATGTGAATCCACAGGACTTCCCTTTTGTGTCTTGTCTGCTGTCTAGCATCTTAAGAAAGGAAACTGACATCTAATACATGCCACCTCATCCCTATCACTGCCATTTCAGCCACATGATTGCCTTCATGGAGTTACAGGCTTCCGCTGATTACTGCTGTCTGTGTGGTCCACTTGCCAGCTTGGCTTGTGTGGACTCTTCTATTTATCTGTGATGGATGCTTGTTGTAGGTAGTCAGTTAGCTCTAAAACTATGTAATAGTGCTAGTGACAATATCAGAGATAGTCCCTGCTTATATGACTTTATTTCTCTGCCTCACTACAGGTACAAAGTAGAATTAGGCAGTCCAGCAATTCTATCACAAAAACCTAAGCCATGCATCAAAGATTGACTACTAGATGCCTTTGACCACCAACTAAAGAGTATCTCATCTAACTTTGTAGTCAGGAAGGCACCATTGTGAAAAGGCCTGATTTCCTTATAACCTTAATTTTTTTGTAAGAGTTGAAACACACTTGATATGGTAATACTTACATGCACTTATCTGCAGCTCCCAGAAGTTGAGGCCAGAAGATCCTGAGTTCAAGGCTATCCTAAGCTATATAGTAATGTCCCATTTCAAAATAAAAATAGGAAAAAAACATAGAGATAACCTAACCTCTTAAACACCATAATCACGAACCTTACAAAAAGAGCCCTTCAGCAGCTTTGAGAATTTAGATCAGTCCCTCATTTGAGCGTTTTCTACAGTTAAGCCCAATGCCTAACCAACATGTGGGAATACTTCCCATTATGTGGTGGGTAATGCTCATCTACTATCTGTAAAAGGCAGAATTTATTCAAAGCTAATAATGGAAGGAATTTCCATCTTTTCTATCAACCGTTAATGGGAAGTGATCGTTATAGGACATAATTAAAATATATGCAGGCTCTGTATGTTGTACCATGAGAGGAATCTCCCTCCTGATTGACAGCTACAGGAAGAGGCTAATGTCCCCAGACTCAGTAGATCCCTCTTCTGTGAGGTCCCAACACTGCATTTCCGGGAACAGCAGTGGTTTTAGGAGCTTCCAATAACAGAAAGACACCTTGTCTTCCATTCTGTGTCCTGCCAGAACTCTTGCTTATTTTCACGTTTGCTTGTATCGCTCTCTCCTTTGAAACGGTAAGTTCCGTGACTTTAGAAAGGAAAGTGAAAAAAGCTAGGGCTGGCGATCTGTGCCTGATGGTCGGGTCCTCTCTGACCTCGGCTCCCACTCTGTTTCTAGTGTATTGATCTGTGCTTTGACTTACTGCTTTTACAAGCCGAGTTTCTTATTTGCGGTATGGCTTGTTTCTTCATAGTCCCCCGTTAAAGCATTGGCTGGGAGCAGCATTCATACTGCTTGATACTCCCTATGAATATTTTATGTTAGCCTTTTTGTTTATTAAAAAATAAAACACCACTGAATAAAAAAATTTCATGTGAGTTTAGTTCTGTTTGCATGTCAAGTTTAGTTGTGTTTGAAATACCACATAGCATTGGCTGTTTCCTTGGGACAGACTAGTACTGACACAAGTACAGTGTCAGCTAACTGACCACAGCATCACTCACACTCTGCAGAGAACCTGAATCTTCCTGGAACTCACTGGGCACAATCTCTGGCCAGAAAACCAAGTGAGTGAATGTGTCATTCATGCCTCGGTGCTGCTTCTCCACAGAAGCTGAGGCCTGTGGCTACAGTGGCAGGTTTGGTTTTTGTTTTGTTTTAAGCTTTTTTAGCTTTTTAAGGGTACAGAAAACAAGAGTGGTCTATCAGAAGAGCAAATAAAAATGATAGACTGTCTGAGAAGTTCAGGTAAAATTCCATTCCACAGTCTTGCTTTTTTGCTACGGAGACAGTCTTTACAACTTGAACTCTTTATTCCTACTTTGTATACCTTGTAGATGACTCTTTCGGTCACATTTACATTTTATAAGTAGAAGTTAAACTTTAAAATTATTGTTTAGTGAAGAATTTGTTTTGTTCTAATTTATATTTATCTAACTTTCTGTCCTTATTTCTTTGGTATGTGATGTGTGTGGGCATACAAGCTGTGACCTACACAAACCAAATAAACAAACAGGACAGTTGTGGGAATCTGTTCTCTTCTACCATCCTGTGATCCTGCGAATTAAACTTAGCTCATCAAGCTTGGCGCTCAGCACCTTTACCTGCTGAGGCTTCTGCCAGCCCTTTGTTGGCATTTAATTGTGGCCACTTGAAACTTTTCTTTTACCTAGATTAGCAAAGCATCTGTCAGCTATTACATCAGCTCTAGAATTATAATATTGTACAAAACTCATTTATGTGGTTCTATGGCGAAGTAGAACTTTACTGTTTGGGGGGAAAGTAGGTAACTTATGTTAATAACCATGTCTAATCTCCGAATGAATGAATGAATGAATGAATGGTGTGATTTTGAAAACTTTCATAAAGTTTGTGAGTAGTAGACTAGGGACGGAGAAGTCTCACTTTTTTTTTTTAAGTTTAACATTTCTAAAATTGTCTTAAAGTCATTGGCTTGCCAAAAATTAATGCCAGCATTTTGTTTCCTTAGCGATACATTATATAATGATGACTTTGGAATTGATGTCATTTTTAAGCAATTCTGAGATGTTCTTTTCATGTGTCAGGAAATAAAGACAGAATATTTGGGGAATGGGAATGAAAGGGAGATGCTGAAGAAAGGTAAGGTGGCTGCTGAATATTAAACTAGTAAGAGCTGTGCACCACCACACTGCCACACCACAGCTAAAGCAGGCTCCGAGGGAGTCCAGCATGTTGTTGGGGTGCTTCAGCAGGTGCTGAGAACCAGCCCCCATAAAAACCACCAATGCTCTGAGGAGGGGGTCGTATCTTTTGTTTTGTTTTGTTTTGCTTTGTTTTGTTTTCGGGAAGGGTTTCTCTTCATAACCCTAGTTGTCCTCAAACCCCGGAACTCAGGGATCTGCTGGGATTAAAGGCAGGTGCTACCAAGTTCTAAATTTAAAGGAATGGGTTTTGTTGCTTGTTTGGGTGTTTGGTTCCCTGGTTGTTTAAGAAAGGAGAGGGATCCCAGGAGCTGAAGGGGTCTGCAACCCTAGAAGAGGAACAACAATATGAACTAACCAGAACCCCCAGAACTCATGTCTCTAGCTCCATATGTAGCAGAAGATGGCCTAGTCGGCCATCATTGGGAAGAGAGGCCCCTTGGTACTGCAATCTTTATATGCCCCAATACAGGGGAACGCCAGGGCCAAGTGGGAGTGGGTGGGCAGGGGACCAGGGGGCGGGGAGGGGACTTTCGGAATAGCATTTGAAATGTAAATTAAGAAAATATCTAATAAAAAATTGGGGAAAAATGCCAAAAAGGCAAAAAATAAATAGATAGATAGATAGATAGATAGATAGATAGATAGATAAATAGATAAATAAATAAATAAATAAATAAATAAATAAAGGAGAGGGTTCTTTTTGCTCATAGTTACACTGGTTTTCAGTCTGTGGTTGGCTAACTCTGCGCTTTAGGACAAGGTGAGGCGGAGAGCTTGTAGTGGCATGGTGCTTGCCTCATGGCAGCCAAGAATCTGGGCTCTTGAAGGACAGGAGGTCTAAATCCCTGGAGTTGGAAGAACTTTTTAATAGTATCTTGAAAATTATAAAGAACTCAACTGCTCTTACAGTAAAGAGAACAAGAGTTCTTTGGGGCTGGTGAGATGGCTCGGCAGATAGAGCACTCTGCTCTTCCAGAGGAGCCAGGTTCCATTCCTAGCACCCACATGATGGATAATAGCTAGCTTTGACTCTAATAACAGAGAACCCAGTGTCCTCTTTAGTCTTCCGAGGGCACTGTGTGCATGTCTCACATAACTCAATACAGACAAAACAGCCATACATTGATATGTACAATTTTTTAAAAAGAGAGAACAAAAATTATTAAAGGTTAGCTTAAGAGAACATGAATCAGATTTAACAATGTGCTAAACTATCATTTCAAATATAGCTCCTAAAGCTAGATAATATCCTTTAATCAGGGCCTAATTCAAACTAAATAGGTTGAGTGTACATAAAAGTTTAAATCTGAAATCCAGAGTGGGTTTTGAAGTTTTTTGCCTTGTAGATTTTTGAACTAGGGGTGCTTAAATGGTAGAGCCTACACAAATATTTCAAATCTATAAAAGTTCAACATTGGAAACACTTCTGTCCCCAAGTATTTGACTACAGATACTCAGCCTGTCCTGTATTACATTGCCTTTCATGCCCCCTTTATTACAACAAAGTATTACTGCATATAAAAACAGCATTTCTTTTCTTTCTTTTTTGTTTTTAGATTTATTTATTATTATATGTAAGTACACTGTAGCTGTCTTCACACACACCAGAAGAGAGCATCAGATCTCCTTACGGATGGTTGTGAACCATCATGTGGTCACTGGGATTTGAACTCATGACCTCTGGAAGAGCAGTCAGTGCTCTTAACCACTGAGCCATCTCACCAGCCCCCTTTTTATATTCTTGAAAGCAAAATTGGGAGTCAAATCTCTCTGTGTGTTTAAGGAATTTTTTGTTGACTTAATCATTTGTTGTCTGAAATCTAGTAAAACAATGACTTGTGAATTTGGCTTTGTAGAATAAAATAATGCAAATATTTTTATTTAAAAACAAACAAAAACCTGTTTAGTAATTATAGGGTGACAAGACTGTCTAAACTTTTGTACACATTTGGTGTCTTCTTTCCTACCCCACACTAAGCATTTCCCTTCCTGCTCCTAGACACAGGCTGTCAGCAGGTGCTCTCAGGCAGGGTCGGAGCATCTTTTTGTGTCTGCACCTCCCAGCCTTCTTTCTCCCCATCCATGAAGAAAACGAGGAGTATAAAGAAGTAACATACTAATTTGAATGGTATTATAAGAAAGGATGTATTATCTCAGATCCTTAAGGTTAGGTAAGATCAAAATGTCAATTCACAAGTTAATGATGATTACCTTTCACTTCTTAATAGGGGATACTAAATTCACTTATCCTGCCCCCAAAACAACTTCTAGGAAAATATACAAAATGAAGAGAAAGGAGCCTCCTGGGAATGTTAGAATCATTTACCTTTTAGAAGCACGCGATTGGTAGAAGTACTTCTCTTCTTTTTCAAAGATGGTAGATGGAGAAATGATTTGTGAATAAGAGGGTTACTTCAAAAGTCTAGATCAGGTCAGAATCCTTGGAACTAGCTGCCTGGTTGTGATGTAGCTAGAGTTGGAATCGTCCTTAAAGATGTCCACATGCAAATGGATCTCCCGAAGTCTTGTGGAAATGAACTTCTGGATGCCTGAGGATTCCTAACCCCACTGAGCCCACTGCTCACGTGCCAGTGCTGACTAGCACACGCCCTTCCTGCTTACACATTGCTCTAACTTGCTGAAGCAGAGCTGACTAACTACTTACTTCTCTTCCTTTCTTAAACAGAATTGGCACTTCACGCCTACAAATCTGTTTTTAGTGGTTTGTTTTGTTGTGTGTTTATTTGTTTAGTGTTATGTTTTATGTTATTCGTTTAGTTTTATGTTTTGCTTATTTACTCTTTAATTTTCTCTCTGTTTCCATTATACTTACTAAGAGTCTTCTGGCTAAAAACAAGAATAAAAATTAGTAAAACAATCTGACCAAAGAGTTGGGCAGGTTAGAAAATATCTAAGAGTTTTGATTTTTTTTTTTTAATCCCTATCATTTATAGAAGAGTTACACAAATGTCTAGGCCTAGGGAAGAAAATGTAAAAACTGAGTGTTTGAAGACTCTCAGTAGAATGAGCTTGTGTGTCCTTCTTGCAGATTGCAGCCATGACCACGTGGTCCTTGGCATTGGTAGTTTAGGTCTCTGAGCTGAAAATTTCCAGCACAAGAGAATGTCTGGGTCCCATCAAAAGCTATTTTCACAGCTGTCCCAGCAACTTTCCATTCCCTTTACACCCCTAACCCTACCTTATCTAAATTCTTCCAGCTGCCAGGGTTTCTAGCAAAGCTATTTTGGATGCCCATCTGGACATAATCTCTCTCTCTCTCTCTCTCTGTTTAATTCAATACTCTCTGTGTCAGCTTTGTAACACTGATAATTTTAGTATAGTCACACTGTACAATACAATACCATGGGTGATACAGGAGGACCAATTGTTCAATTAAATTAGATGGTAGGAAATCATTTCATTATCAAGTTCAGGGCTACATAGTATGTCCTGTCTCAAAACAAAACAAAAACAAGATTAATAACTATTCCCACAATTTACCTTAGGACTTGAAATGCTTAGCTGCTTCTTTAGTCATCTAAGATAAAGCTTTGCTTGCGTTGGGTATAGGTTGGATGCCTATTGACTGTCTACTTTCTCTTTCTTGTGGAAATTGAACCTCTAATTTAAATGATCAGTTTGAGTTTCTTTAAACACAAAGCAAGAATTTCAATACTGCAGTAACACTAATCAAATCCTTATAGATGTGTGCTTGTCTTTGGTCTCCAAGTTTACAACAAATTTGAAAGTATGTTTTTAAAACAATTTAAAAGTCTTTAACAAAAGACTTATAGAAACAGCCTAAGGCGCCACAGCCCTTCTTTTAATTTAAAATGTTATCTAATTGTAATCAAAGTACATAATTACTTATCAACAAGTTTGAGCAGAAGTATGTGGGAGTGCTTGAGATTAACCTACTACCCACTAGTATATGGTGGGATACTTGCATCTGTCACTGTATTTAATAATGGGGATATGGACACCTGTGTTAATCTGGGAATAAATTACATGAGGTAGTCCAGTGCTTTCATTATATTGAATATGCCTGTGTATCTTTTTCCCATCCTATTAGACCTGAATATGGTCTGGAAACTATTTGGGGAGAGTCCTGTAAGCTCAGCTTTTTTCCCTCATATTTATCAAAAATGTTTTGTTTCCAGTGTTTTACATATCCATAAATAAGTCATGTTGGGGCCTGGAGTGATGGTCTGCCAGGAAAGAACACTTGCTGCTCTTCCAGAGGACCTGAGTTTATATCCCAGCAACCACATCTGGTGTTCATAGCTACCTGGAACTCCTGCTGTTGGGGGATAAACTCCCTCTCTGACCTCTATGGCAGTTGCCACATGTGGCATGTACATACACATTGTTTAAGTTACATAGGTCTGAGGATGGCTTTGTTGTTAAGAATGCTTAGTATTTTCTCAGAGAACCAGTGTTCTGTTCCTAGTACCAATGCAGGTGGCTCACAACCACTTTGTAGCATCAGCCCCTGTGCATCTGAGGCTTCTGATCTCTGTGGGCACCCATGCACAGTCACACACTCACACAGGCATGAACAGATGTACATAGATAGCAATTAAGTTTACACTAAATAAAAGAAAATTATTTGGAGATTTCTGTATTTCTTTTTCATTTGAAACATAGCACTGTCTGAGTTTAGTGGTGCAAGCCTTTAATCCCCAAGTTTGGAAAGTGGAAACAGGCGAATCTGCGTGTTCTAGGTCAGTCTGGTATACAACAAAAGGCAATATAAATGTATTGGATTTTGAAAATTTTTTTGTAAATTCACAAATAAAAGCCAATCATTTGGGATATGTTGTTATATATGTTGTTTTGATATATATACATATATACACACACGTCATGGAATGGTGAGATCATGCTACATTTATACATTTTGAGAATGTGTGTATGGTACAGAACAAACAATGCACTCACCTCTGTATTCCTGATCACAAAAGGCATGCTTCCTTTATCTGCTGTTTCTGATGTGCTTGGCCTCTTACACAGCAGGCACTTGAAATACATCGTATGTGTGTAAGAGGAAAGGGGTCATTATTCAGATATTTGCATTCTTTCAAATTGGTCCAAAAGGTAGTGTTTTGTGTTTTTGATTTTTAATGTGAGTACACTGTCACTCCCCTCAGACACACCAGAAGAGGGCATTGGATCCCATTACAGATGATTGTGAGCCACCATGTGGTTGTTGGAGATTGAACTCAGGACTACTTTTTTTTTTTTTTTTTTTTTTTTAAGATTTATTTTATTTATTATATGTAAGTACACTGTAGCTGTCCTCAGACACTCCAGAAGAGGGCGCCAGATCTCGTTACGGATGGTTGTGAGCCACCATGTGGATGCTGGGATTTGAACTTATCACCTTCGGAAGAGCAGTCGGGTGCTCTTACCCGCTGAGCCATCTCACCAGCCCAAACTCAGGACTTTTGAAAGAACAGTTGGTGCTCTTAATTGCTAAAGCCATCTATCTATCCAGCCACCCAAAAGGTAGTTTTAAGTAAGGATTTCTGTATCGATGTGTAAAATTTGTAAATACCAGCAATGAGTACTTTAAACTAGAACTCCATGGACAATACCTTTCCCCTGAATTTAAGCAATTTATTGAAGAAAAGATATATGATTTGTTGGGGGAAATACAAGAACACGTTTCCCTAAAGCTTTAAGAAGTATGTGTTAGCTTTAAACAAAGAACAAGCAAATCACTGTTAGGGAGGCCATTCCCAAATCTTAAATTTAAGATGGTCCAATTTAACTTTTTTATTTCATGTGTTTGCCTACATATATGTATATGGACCACATGTGTGCATAGTGCCTGCAGAAGGGGTAACAGATCCCATGGAACTGGAGTTAGGGGTGATTGTAAACTCCATGTGGGTGCTGGGAATGAACCTAGGTAGGTCCTCTGCAAGAGTAGCAAATGCTCTTAACCTCTGAGCCCTCTCTTCAGCTTTGTGAGTAACCTTAACTGGAGAATAGAAAGTGGTGGTCAAATTGAAATGAGCAGGAGCCTTGAACTTCCTTTCCCATCCTTTCGGGTGTCGTAGAGAGAGAGAAAAGTGATGGCAGAACTCTTTAAGAATTAAATCCAGGTTATCCTCTTGGACTAGGTACTGCTAAATAGGTGGGGAGCATTACAGGTAGCCATTTTATCATTTAACATTAGTAAATACTTGAATCTGTGATTGAATTAGTATCAGAGATGCTTCCCCAGACTTAGGTTTTGTTTTTTTTTTTAAGAAAAGCATCAATTTACTTGGGATATAAGATTTATGTTTGCCAGGCTAGACCTAGGCCTCCCAACTCATATGTACCAGATGTGCAGCTTGGTCTTCATGTGGATCCCAAACAACTGGAACAAGGGCTATTCCTAAAGCTATTACCTGTATGTGGGGTATGTTCTTCTAGCGGGACTGCCTTGTTTGGCCTCAATGGGAGAAGAAGCGTCTAGCCTCTCAGAGACTTGAAGTGCCAAGGTGGGAGGATATCAAGGGGGCTCAGAAGAAGAGAGGAGGGAGGGAGGGTTGTAGGAGGGTATGACCGGAAGGAGAGCAGTGAGCGAGATGTAAAGTGAGTGAGTAAATAAATAAATAGATTTGTGTTTGCTTTGAAAAAGTTCAAAGTCTAGTCTTACTGACTTCACTCATGACAGGGACTTATTTTTAGGTTTAGGATGTAAAGATTATGGCTTGCATAGTGTTTCTTTGCTGGCACACTGTAGTGTGAAGTAGGTGTGGGTCTTGTCATTGTTCTGAAGAGCTTTTGTATTGAGGTACTCTGAGAATATTTAATTCAGATGTTATGTTTCATAATTAGTATTTAGGACCACAGGCTGTACCTCCTTAAATTTTGAAAACAAAAGTCTTGGCAGGTCACTGGAAGATTTTCATGTATGAATTGTATAGATGTGGTTCTGTATGTCGGCGTGACACTATTTGTATAGCAAACGTGTGCAGTTTGAAGACAGTGCTGTATCTTAATCATCCGTGATTCTACAGTGCCCACATGGTGCCTTTGCATGGTAGTCACTAACAGTTAGTGGAATGAATGAAGTAAGTTGCCCTGAAGAGATGACTCAGTTGCATTCCTAGTTAGTCAGAGGATTTCTTAGTCTCTTCTCAGAGCTCAGGTGAATTCTCATGAACATATGACTGACCAGTAGCTGTTTCTGAGCAGTCTTAGATCTTTCCAGGTGTCATAAAGCTGCTGCTGTCTGTCTCTTACATAGTAGGACAGGCCCATCAACTTGGCTCTGCCACAGTGCCTGTGCCAGTGGGCTTTGGAGGTCCAGGGTCTTCTTTCCTTTCTCCATTTCTCCTGGCTCACTATAAGAAAGAAACTTGCATTTCTGTTTAGACAAATATTCATAGTAGATCACTGTTTGCTTATACTAGTCTTTCTATGTAGCCCGAGATGGTCCAAAGTGTGTAAGCCTCCTTATCTTCCTCCCCAGTCCTACAAACACATGCCATCCCCAGCTTGCAGATTCACATTAACACTGCCCAGTGTTGTATTTTCCTACTTGGCTGTTTCCCTACAGGATGCTCTAGACACTCACTGGTGTGTGTGCATGGACCTTGGATTTAATGCTGTAGACTTACTGTTATTTCTAGAGTTACTTGTTTACAGATGGAATCCTCACTTTTTCTTTAGATTGAATGAACTGTGGGTCTTTTTAGTCTGAGTGTGTAAAGGGACAGTGTAGCTCAAGGAACAAGCCAGGAAGGCTCCAGTTTTCAGCTCAGTACAAGCGAGGCTCCTCTATTCTCATAACCGGATGTTGCCGTCAGCTTACTACTGCACTTTTCATTTCCTTGAATTATATGAATTATGTTTTAGTTATGTGTCAAAATGCCATCTTGGAAATAATGAATATGATCTCTGAATACATTTTTTCCCCTTTCCCTTCAAGATAAACTGTCATTGGAAGGAATAGTGGTGCAGAGAGCGGAATGCCGGCCTGCTGCCAGTGAGAACTACATGAAATTAAAGAGGTTAGTGCTTAGAACATGTTAGCTTCCTTGCTGGCCTCATACAAGCCACGGTTTCTGTTTCACATGTTTGCTTGCAGCACTTTGGGTTCACACCAAGTGTCCTGCATGGTGGCAAGAACTTCTAGTTCCAGCAGTTCTCTGTGAGTAGGACTAGCCTGGTCTACATAAGGAGTATGTAGGCCATCCAGGGCTAAATAGTGAGGCCTGTCTCAAAACAAAACAGAAGGGAGTAGTAAGAAGGTGTTTGTTAGAGAAATTTCAGAAGCAGCTGTTGGAGTTACTTTAACCTACTGTATTATGTTCCGAGATCAGAGCTGATAGGGCGTTTTTTCCTAGTTGGACTTATGTAAGCTTGTATGCATGCGGTTATGCAGGTGTGTGCACGTTTGAGGGAGCTGTGGTATAGGTCAGAGGTTATCTGAAAGGTGTTCTCGGGTGCCTTCCACCTGCCATCTTTGTGTGTTTGTTTGTGTTGTGTTTGTTTGTGTTTGTGTGTTTGTTTGTGTGTGTCTGTGTGTGTGTGTTTGTGTTGTGTGTGTGTGTTTGTGTTTGTGTGTCTGTCTGTGTTGTGGTGGTCATCTTTGTGTGTGTATCTGTGTGTGTCTGTGTGTGTGTGTTTGTGTTGTGTGTGTGTGTTTGTGTTTGTGTGTCTGTCTGTGTTGTGGTGGTCATCTTTGTGTGTGTATCTGTGTGTGTCTGTTTGTGTGTGTGTTTGTGTTTGTGTGTCTGTCTGTGTTGTGGTGGTCATCTTTGTCTGTCTGTCTGTGTTGTGGCGGTCATCTTTGTGTGTCTGTGTGTCTGTCTGTGTTGTGGTGGTTCGGTTTGCTTTTGGAGACCCTGTGTTTTGAGACAGGGCTCTCTGTTGGTGTGTCACTCTCTACTTGAAGTGGGCTGGCAGTCCTGCCATTTCAGAAACAGATTTACCTGTCCCCTCTCAGCACTGGCATAGTACTGCACCCTTGCTCAGGTACTGAGGAGCAAACTCAAGTCTTCATACTAGGCAGATACTTTTCTAACGATGCCACCCTCCCCACCACAAATCTTGTTTTTCTTATGACATATTTGAGAGGTCTTCGTACTGTTTTATTTTCAAAGTCTGTAACTTCCCTACAATGAGTATGTATCAAACTACTGTCTGAAGAAGCATGGTTGCCAGAATATCATCTTGCTTTTTGATCTATTGAGAATTTTATAAAGTTGTGTATTGTTAATGAGATTTCTGTTAGCACCAAGCCGCACTTAACTGTGTGACCCTTGACCTGCGTTGCCAGGACAACCACCTTCAATCCCACAGCCCACCTGGCTCAGTCTCCACCCTCAATGGTGTGACATCATTCTCCCGTATAGATTAAGAAGTCACCCCCTCCCCGCTCTCTCTCCTTTCTTCTCTCTCTTCTCTCCCCCCTCTGTCTCTCTTTCTTCTCTTCTCTGCCCCTCCCCTACCCGTTCAATAAACCTCTTCTGCGTGGAACCGCCCTGGCCTGGTCAGTTGTTTGGTTAATCCGCCTAAAATATATACAGGTATTATATTTTTCATAACAATTTCAGCTTCAGCCCACCAACTTCTATATGCCATTAACATTTTATAATCACTATTTAAAGACAGTGACTTGGAGGGGGCTAGAGAGATAGCTCAGTGGGTAAGACTTCTGAAGGTCCTGAGTTTAATTCCCAGCAACCACATGGTGGCTCACAACCATCAGTAATGAGATCTGACGCCCTCTTCTGGTGTGTCTGATGATAGATAGCTACAGTGTACCTGCATATAATAATAAATAAATCGAAAAAAGAAAAAAAGAGTTTCAAAAAAAGTGACTTTGAATCTGTTCTCTCTCTTTCCCCTCCTCCCTCCCTCTCTCTGGTATTTCTCTGTATAACCTTCTGTGTCATGGAACTTGCTCTGTAGACCAGGCTGGCCTCATACTCACAGAGATCCAACTGCCTCTGCCTCCCAAGTGCTGGGATTAAAGGTATGCACCACCACCACCTGGCGAATCATTTTTTTTTAAATCCTGAAATAAATTAATACTAGTTTCATGATTTGTAGTTGATGGGTTTCAGCACCATGAGATTAAATTACTTATCCATCCATCTCTCTACCCATTCATTCATTCTATACTATCTGCAAGGTGCATTTTAGGCACTAGAGAAACAGTTGTGCATGGGATAGATACTGTTGCTAAGCAACTTCCCTTAGGGTCTGGTTGTAGCCATGCAGTGCTGCTTCTTGAGAAACTGCTGACTAAGAAGTGGTCTCCTAGCTGGCCAGCATTCTTACCTGGGAGACAGGTAGTTGAACCCATCATCTCTAAATTCGTATTGTATTGTTAATCTCCCCCCACCCTTCTTGATTGTATTAGATGCTGTTTCCTGGAAAGGACACAAAAAAGGGCTAAATGTGGTTTTTGTTCTTTTGTCTAATCTTTCCCCTAGTTTAAATCCTCCCTGGGGCAAGGAAAAGAACGACAGTCAAAATGAAAATTAGCTTTGTAATACTGTCAAAAGATATTTTATTCTTTGTTTGCAACCTAAAAAGTTTATGCTCTAATATGGGCCTTTTTGAAAAATGATTTTTGTATAACTACAAATGTTAAAAAAGTACAAAATCAAGTATTGGGCTATTCATGGAGACTAGTTTGTGGTTTTAATTTTTCCATAAAGGACTTATGTGAAGATTCGAGCAGGCAGGCCACATGCTGTGCTTGCAGAATATCTGCCTTTTACCAAAATGAAAATGGAAATTATGTAGCTTTAAAAATATGCTATATGGCCAGATATTCATATTTTAGTCTTAAGTGACTGAAGGAAGAAACAAAGTGACTCAGGAAATGCTGATCATGTGTTTCACAGAGTAGATGACATCAGTCTTTTGAAGGTGGAGATTATTTTGACTAAGTAGAAAAAGAGGGTGGTGGGGAAAACCTGAATGGATAGATGGGCTGTCATAAAGACACAAGGAGGACTGTAAGCTCTGTAAGCCTCTATGTGTAAGCTTGTGAAAGATGACAGGTGCCACTTATGTCATGAATTCTCACACACATACATTTTGTATCATAAATGCCAGCCTGAATATCCACTGCATTTCCAATATGTCAGAAACAACGCAGATCTCTCGTCAGAACCTAGTGCCAGCAGTTTCTTAGCCCAGATAATGACACACCCAACTCCTTGGTCCAAAACCTTTCCAACCCCCACAGCAAGTGTGTCAGAAAATCTTGCAGGTTTTTCTTAATATCTCAAAATCTTGTTTCTATAGCCCAGCCTTTCCTTAAATAAGCCACAGAAGTGGCTATGCTTTCTTCTGAGTCCTGCTTCCCACCCTGGTCTCCTCAGCACAGTATCTGCACCGTATTACCAGGACCTTTAAACTCTGGGTCATGCCATTCCTTTTTGGTCCCCCCCCCCTTTTCATTAAGGCCCACCTTGACCACCCCACCTCATTCTCTAATGTATTGCACCTCTTAAACTNAAAAAAAAAAAGTACACACACCTGCTTTGGTAAGAATATTATTAATTGGCATTGCAGCAGTGAGAGCAGAAGTGTGCTAGTGCCTTTGAATGCAAATGGAAAGGCAGACTTCCAGATGTAGGTAACATTGAAGCAGAAGTATTTGAGAGCTGACTTGGCAAGAGGGATATCCCACACCTCAATATTACACATGATCGGATTCTCCAGGCACTTTTTTTTTTTTTTTTTTTTTTTTGGTTTTTCGAAACAGGGTTTTTCTGTATAGCCCTGGCTTTCCTGGAACTCACTTTGTAGACCAGGCTGGCCTCGAACTCAGAAATCTGCCTGACTCTGCCTCCTGAGTGCTGGGATTAAAGGCTTGCGCCACCACACCTAGCTCTCTCCAGGCACTCTTATGACCGTTTTTTCACTTCGTCTGCTGCAGGCACACCTGCCATCCTAATGTATCTTCTTATAGGAAAGTCATTGCAGCATTGGGGTCATCTACATGCTTATTAACTCCTCTGAAAGTACTTGTCACAACAGGTTTTCTTCAGAGGCTGACGAGATGTCTCAGTGGGTAAAGGTACTTGCCACAGAACCCAAGTTCAGTTCCTAAGAACCACATGGTCAAAGAAGAGAACAGAATTTTTTTAAGTATATTTTTAATTCTGTGGATGTGTGTGGGTTTTTTTTTTTTTTTTTTTTTTTTTGGGAGGGAGGGAGGTGGGGGAGAAAACCCTTTCTCTGGGGAAACCTGTGAAAGATGGAGAAGAAATATACCTGAGCCTCTTTTTAAGTTATGACCTTAGATGCGGAAGTGGGTTGTGTTTTACAGTCACGCGTGGGAGACATTTCCATGTTTTACCCTCACTTCTGTTATTGCATCCTGGCTAAAGAGATCTTTGACTGTCTTGCTGCAAGTAACTTCAGTTCCAGAGGATCTGATACCTTCTTCTTTCCTGCTTAGATAGATACCTACATGTATAAACACTCAGGTATGCACACAAATAAAATAAATATTAATATTTTATATATTATATACTTTTGATTTTATTAGAGTGATGGTCAAAATGTGCAAGGTGCATTTAAAATAAGTTTGTCATAATTTCTCATTCAAAACAATATATTTATATAAATTTTTATTTAAAATTTTTTTTTATAAAATTTTGATTTTACCATGAGTGAGGGTATGTTTGTGTGCAAGTGAGCACATACAGGTGTTTCCGCATGTGTCACAGCACAGGTGTGGAGGGAGGTCAGAGAACCGTGGGCAGGACTCAGTTCTCTCCTTACACTGTCCTCTCAGTGTGGATTAATAGGCACTTTACCTACTCAGTCAGATCCTTGGCTTAAATACCTTGGCTTGAGAGCTGGCTCACTGGTTAACAGAACATGCTGCTTGCAGAGGACCCTGGTTCAGTTCCAAGCACCTATATCAGGTGGCTGAAAATAGTTTATAACTCCAGTTCTAGAGGATTTGATACCCTCTTTCGGCCTACATGTGTGCCTATATGTATATACACTCAGGTATATACATAAATAAGATAAATCTTAAAATATTTATATACTTTTGATTTGATTTATGATTGCTTTTGTTGGATTTCTTAAAGATGGCTCTCATGTAGCCCGGGATTGCCTTGATATTTTGATCCTCCTATCTCTGTCTCCTAAGAGCTAACAGTACAGGTGTGTACCACACATCTAGATTTATGTGCCACTAGAGATTGAACCTAGATCTTTAAAATGTGAGGCAATCCACCGAGCTTTACTTCGTAATTACGTTCTCCTTTGTTTTTGAAACTGTCTTGCTCTGTAGTCTAGGCTAGCCTCAAATAAGTACATTGACTGGCATAACAAATACAGTATTATGGTGGACTTCTGCATTGCCTTCCTTTGGAGATTTCAGAGCATCATCAGCTCTGATTCTAATCTTATCTCAGAAGTTTTGCTCCAGATTGAGAACTTCCTTGGATCTGTCCTCAGGCAATCTTTTCTTCTAATAGTGAGATAGCTGCCATCTGTTTCCTGCTTCTTTGTTCTATGGAACTCCTTTGGAGTTGAAATGACATTATCAGACATACACACACCAGGTGTGTGTGTGTGTGTGTGTGTGTGTGTGTGTGTGTGTGTGTGATCTCATGTGTGGCTTATAGAGGTGTAAAATACACCCCATAATCATTCTTCATTTTGTTCATTGAGATACAGGGTCTATTACCTAATCCACAGCTCACCAGCTCACTTGTCTAGCTAGCCAGCCAGCTTTTTCTGGGAATCCCCTACCTCAGCCTTCTGAGTGCTAGAATTACAGGCAGTCAGCACACCTGCCTAGTGTTTACTTGGGTTCTAGGGGGTCCAAGCTCTGGTCCTCATGTTTGTCTAGTAAGTGTTTTATCCATTGAGCCACTTTCCTAGCCCCTAAATGATATCTTTAATCAGCTTTAAAATAAAACTCTTCACTTTCTTCAGTAGGCCATCATAAATTCTGAGTTTATGTCTTGACCAGCAAATGTGTCAAGGAAGATGGGATTGCATGGAGTTGTTAGAACCCACCTGTAGTGTAGGCTATACGCTCAGTCATGTCCAAAGTTACTACTCTGGTAAAGAGTGGAGTTCACGCTAAGGAGGTGGTCAGAAGATCTGAGGTAAACCTGGTCTTCCAGAAAGCATGTTAGAGATAGGGAGCATTCGCTCCACTGAAGTGTCTTACTCTTGATTACTCCCCTTGAGGAAGGACCGTTTTATTCTAGGTATGATCGAGACTTCCATTAGAAAATAATTCTGGGACTGGAGAAATGATTCTAGAGGTGCCAGGTTGGATTCCTACGATCCATATGGTGACTCACGGCCATCTCTAGCTCAAGTCCCATGGAATCCAACACCCTCTTCTGGTCTCTACAATCACCCAGTATGCACATGAAGCACACACATACACACAGGCACAATACCCACACATATAAAATAAATATGGACTTTTTGATGTCTTGATAATTAGGGCAAAGAGTTAAGAGGTTGAGCTCCAGTCAGACCAACTTCCCACCTACTGATCTTAGCAGCACATGTGCCCTGTTTCCTTGTTTTTTCCATCTGTAAAAATGAGACAATGGCATTTTTCTCAGTGTAAATACTCTACAATTGCAGGTATTTATTTTATTTATTTACTTTCTTATTCACTTTAAATCCTGCCCACTGCCCACCTCCCAGTTACCCTCTCCTATAATCCTTCCTCCACCCCCCTCCCTTCTCTTCTGAGCAGGTGAGGGCTCCCCTGGGTATCCTCGGACTTTGGCATATCAAATCTCTGTGAGGCTAGGCACATCTTCCCTCACTGAAGCCAGACAAGGCAGCCCAACTAGAAGGACATATCCCATATGCATGCAAGAGCTTTTGGGATAGCCCCTACTCCAGTTGCTTGGGACCCACATGAAGACTAAGCTGCACATCTGCTCCTTATGAGTGGGGAGGCCTAGGTCCAGCCCATGGATGTTCTTTGGTTGGAGGTTCAGACTCTGAGAGCCCCAAGGGTCCAGATTAGTTGACTCTTGGTCTCTCTGTGGAGTTCCTATCCCCTTACAGGCTGCAGTCTTTCCTCCTCTTCTTTCATAATTGTCTCTAAGCTCCATCCACTGTTTGACTGTGGGTGTCTGCATCTGTCTGAATCAGCTGCTGGGTGGAGCCTCTCAAAGGACAATTCTGCTAGATTCTTGTCTAGAAATAGTCCTACCTCCAGATATCACTCCTGGGCATATACCCAAAAGATGTCCTACCATCCCACAAAGACACTTGATCAGCTGTATTCATAGCAGCTTTATTCGTAATAGCTAGACGTTGGAAACAACCTAGATGTCCCTCAACTGAAGAATGGATTTTTAAAAAAAATGTAAAGAGGGGGAAGTGGGCAGCAATATTTAGGGTGTAAAATAAATAATTTAAAAGAAAGAAAAAATGTGGTACGTTTACACAATAGAATACTATTCAGCTATTAAAAATAAAGACATGAATTTTGCAGTAAGAACTTTTTAATTGTCTATTTGCAAGTAAAGAATGGTGTGAAGAAGCTAGTCAGCTTTTTGTATTGTAATTTTTTATTTTTTTCTGAGATTATAATATAATTACATCATTTACCCCCTTTAAAACACTAAAATAGCTAGGTGTGGTGGCACACATTTTAATTCAAACATGGTTGGCAGAGGCCTTGGATCTCTGTTCCAGGCCAGACTGACTGCATGGTGAGTTCAAGGACAGCCAGAGTTATAGAGACTCTGTCTTACCCACCCTACCTACAAAAGAACTAAAACAGATCCTCTCAGGACATGCTGTTTAGGGCATGGAAGATACCTTAGAGAGCTGTGTCAGCAACAAGTGCCCCTGCACATATCAAAGGACAGACCATAGCAGTGTCCACCAGTAAATATGCTGCTGTTACTGCCTGCCCTAGGAGGTTTTCTTTCTTTTTGTTTGTTTATTTGTTTGTTTTATTTTATTTATTTTTTGTGAGATAACAATTTTCAAGTAAGTATAGACTCTATTGGGAAAATATACTAAAAAATGAGATCACGACAGACTAAAGTTTTACTTAAGTAATATTGTTCTATTGTTCTTTCAGGTCATCCCGTGTCTTTGAATGTGTAAGTGCTATTTCACCATGAGCATCTCTGGTCTGTCTGTTTGTTTGTTTGTTTGTTTGTTTGTTTTGTTTCTCTGTGTAGCCCTGGCTGTCCTGGAACTCACTCTGTAGACCAGGCTGGCCTCAAGCTCCCATCTTCAGCTTGTTCTTTTACTAATACCAAATGTGCTTCCTCTTTTGTGGGACCCAGATGTGTGGGTTTCCTTGTTGTTTAATGTGGGAGTATGTCTTATTAAATCAAAAAAATTTTAGGGCCAGAAAACAAAGTGCCTCTGTGTTCTGGCCCTTTCTCTCTGACATTCTGAGTCAAGTTTGTACTAAGTCGAGACAGTAACTCACTTTGTGCCCAAAGTGGGTCATGTGCTTTCCTGACCTGCTCTCTAGGGTCTTTTGCTTTCTGCTTGCCAGCCTCCATTCCTTCCCATGCAGCACAGACATGAAAGCATCTTGACAGCTGCCCTACACAGCAAGCACCACCTCCCCAGTTCTTGCTGCCTGTCCCCTAAGACACTGCTAACCTCATTCTACTTTCCATTTGACTTTATTACTGTCGTCTCTCTTAGATTGGGAGCTCCTTGAGTTCAGGGACTGTGTCTCATTCACCCAGTGAACACTAGCAAAGGTCCGTATTTGAAAATGAAAGGCTTGTAGTTCTGCATTGACTGACAGGATACAGAGTAGTATGTTTTCATCTGTGTTTTGGGGTGAGAAGTATTAAGTGCTGACCAGCAGACTTAGCATATGGTAGTGGTTTCCCAGAGCCTCACAGCTTTGCAGAATGAAAATACCTCAGTGTAAGTCTGTCTTTGTTCACTCATAGCTTAAAGTCAACAGTGCTAACCTGAGGCAAAACTGAATAGAATGATCATCTGTATTATCTGACCATCTCCTTCTTCACTGTCCTTCTTAGCAAATGTCTATATGGGTTTTTTTTTTTAATCTTATTCTGTCAACTCTGAACAACTCTGAGTACTTGATTTTAAACCTCCCATTACTGAGTGTGAAATCCTTACTTAAGGATTTTGAGTGGACAGTTTTACATGGTAGGAAGAGAAGTCACTGGAATTACACCATTTGTTGATTGGCCCCAGACAAAACTGAATTGCTTTTAGTTTGCTGGAAGATTTGTCACCAGGACAACCATCTGTGCCTCTAGGCCCAATGAGCATTGCTGTCCCTGATAGCATTTGTTGGAAATCTGTTTCTAAAGACTTCAAGCTGGCTGTTGAAGGTGGCCCACATAGGTGACCACATTCCCTTAGCTGGAACTAAGACTGTTTCTCTCTAGTCCATCTGGAGCCATTACAAACCAGAAAAGGGAGCTTGTCCCTCAAATGCTTTTACTTTTATGTTAGAAAATTGTGGTAATTTACAGGTGTAGTTAGGCCAGGAGACAGTCACAGTAGTTAATATGAATCGCTGCTGTCTGGCTTGTGAATCTGACTTACATGTGGGACCACTGTCCACTGCAAAGGGACAAAGTTGAGAAGGAGCTTCACCCCCAGATCTCAGTGTGTGTCCTGCTTTCTTCGTGGATAACATAAAGCCTAGTGTGCTTCTCCTGGTCCTTGTAGGCACTAGGATTTTCATTCTTTGGACTATGGTTCCTTAATGCCTTTCAGACTAAGAAAAGATGTCAGATGATCCTTTGTTACTGAGAGAGGATCCTACTCAATATGTTGAATCACTAAGCTACTTAGTGCCTGTGACCACCGAATGCTGTCAGTCGGGTCTTTAACCTACTAGTGGGGTCAACTCATACTTTGAGATGATTAGAACTTAGTCTTTGTACTTTCTGATCCCCAAAGTATAAGCTGTGACTCGTAAACATTATTGTCTGCATCTTGCCTCAAGACTCTAATATAGTTGTCATAAGGTATTGCAAAGAAAACTTTAAAAGCAACCATTCGGTTATAAATAGAGAAAGAGATTGGTTGGTTTTTTTTTTTTTTTTTAAATGACTGATGAGTGAAAATGACTTCCAGGCAAAAGGTCAGCCTGCATGGCCCGTGACTCTTTAATAGCTTCGTGTCACCTGAATTAGTTCTTTCAGTTACCACCTCTTAGAAAACCTTATTTCCACTTTCCCGAGTGAGAAAATTGAGTTGCAGGAAAGTCAAATGGTTTTCTTAGCCTCACAATTTGTAAATGGCAAAGCTGGCATTTGAACCAATATCAAACGGGATCCAGGACACTGTAGACAGGTTACTTCTTTCAGGTCTAGTGCTTTCAAAATATTGTCTAGCATGATAGGAAAAAAGAAGCTTGCATATGCCTTCCTCTCTTAGAGAGCTCTTGCTCTGAAATTCCTTGAGTGTAAAACCAATAAGATTAGTACCATGAATGTTGGATTACCAAACAAATATAGTAATGTAAGATATATTATTATTTCCACTTGGAATTGTTACCTAGTTTCTGATCTTAAATGAGGTTTGATATCATAACTGAATTTAGAGCTACACATATTGGCAGGAGACAGGTAGAACAGCAAATCATTCTATCTATGTATCTATCTATCTATCTATGTATCTATCTATATATCTATGTATCTATGTATCTATCTATATATCTATGTATCTATCTATCTATGTATCTATCTATATATCTATGTATCTATCTATGTATCTATATATCTATGTATCTATCTATCTATGTATCTATCTATATATCTATGTATCTATCTATGTATCTATCTATATATCTATGTATCTATCTATCTATGTATCTATCTATATATCTATGTATCTATCTATCTATGTATCTATCTATATATCTATGTATCTATCTATCTATGTATCTATCTATATATCTATGTATCTATCTATCTATGTATCTATCTATATATCTACTTCTTTCTGTATGTATCAAATCTGGAATGCTTTAGTAATTTTGATGAAATAGTAGTTGTGTCATTTTGTTGATTTCATGGATGCATTTCTAGTGAAGATATTCACTAGAAACGTGTCTGGCAGCTAATGGGTATAAAGTATTTGCTGAATAAAAGTTGTGAGGCTTGTGCTTAACCCAGAGTCTCCCAGGCTTCCCAGGACTTTGGAAACTATGAGTCATTTCTGTTTAAGCTATGGCATGTCACACTGATTTATATACTTTTCTTACTTCCTCATGCTTCATAGCTCCTGAACATAATTTATTACTCATTGGTCAACAGGTATTTTTAAATATCTAAGCATACTAAGTCATGAAACATTAAAAAACAGATACTACTTTTGGAAAATAGATTAAACTGATTTAGTGCCCTGTTTTATGCTGTGTAAGAAGTAGGCATAAGCAGTAAATTGTAGAGTTTATAAATCCACTGACATAATAAAGTCAGAGGGGAGTCTAGACATTGAATAGCTGTGGGTGACTGGTGTACATCCCAGGCAGGAACAACATCATGTAGTAGGTAAAGCATTAGGAATCTTACTTACTAACTATCCTGAATAGATGAAGGAACACACAAAGTCAGCCTGTGAGTAAAAAGCTGGCTGTAGAGTGCCAGCTGAAGGCTAGACTCCATCTAATGGTAGTTAAGTTCTTCATTGAATTGGAATTTCCTAGGTCTCTTCTAGGTTTTGTCCTTGATATACTCTCCTCATTCAGTTACTAACTTTAGTCTCTTTTTAATGAGTATTTTGCCGGCATGTATTATTATATATGTTTGTGCCGAGTTTGTGCCTGGTACCCGTGGGGACCAGAAGAGGACATCAGATTTCCTGGAACTGGGGGTGGTAGGGAGCTACCATGGGTGCTGGGAGTTGAACCCAGGTTCTCTGCAAGAGCAACAAGTTCTCTTAGAGTATTTTGTTTTTTAAGAATGATTATTATTTAATGTGTATGGATGTTTGCCTGCATGTAAGTCTATGTCATATATGTGCAGTGCCCTTGGAGGACAGAAGAGGGCATCACATCCCTTGGAACTGTAGTTGCAGACAGTTGTGACTTAGCCATGTGGGAACTAGGAATAAGATTCTGGTCTTCTGGAAGAGCAGCCAGTACTTTAACCAGTGAACTGTTTCTCTACCCTTTTTTAGGCTTCCCTTAACTGCCTACTTTTTTAACTCTTTGTACCTTATACTTTATGCATTTAAAATATTTCAGTATAGGATGTGTGTGTGTGTGTATACACACATACATGTGTTTTAAGGTATGCATATATGCAAATTCCAGCATCTGATTGTCTTCCTGAGTCCAATCTCCTGAGTGTTATATTCACACATGTAGCATTCCCCTTCACCAGTAAATCTCAACCTGTGTGTTGCAGCCCCCACAGGGGTCACATATCAGATATCCTGAATATCAGATATTTACATTATGATTCGTAACAGTAGCAAAATTACTCTTAGGAAGTAGCAGTGAAATATTTTTATTGTTGAGGGTCACCACAGCATTTGAGGTACTGTATTAAGGGGTCACAGCATTAGGAAGGTTGAGAACCACTGCTCTTATCTGTCCCACATGGCTGCCTGACATTTTAGCACACCTAAACCCACTCTAGAATCCTGCTATATAACACTAAGTAAGCTACAGTCTTTATTTCTGAATATACATTCAGGAACAACTATGTAGTTTACAGACCTAGTTATACAAAGATAATGTGAGCATTTATTCATGAATTCACAATCTCAAAACTATGACAGTAGTACATCAAACCAAGTACGGGGCTCTTATGTAGAAGTCGATGTGACTTAAAGAGTGCCATGAGATCAGCCTGTGCTACAAGTTGAGTTTGAGGCTAACCTGAATGACATAGCAAGACTCTTGCAATAAGTTAAAAAAAATGTTTTTTAATTTATTGAATTTGCAAGGTCATAGATGATCTGGCCCTCAAAACTGTGGTCAGAGTTGGCAAATGGGTGTGAATTTCTACAACTTCCTCTCATTTATTGGCAGCAGCCTAGAGGACCACCTTCTGTTTTTCAAACAGAACAAGGGCAGTTTCATCTCCAACTTCTACATGTGAACAAACCGTCTTCAAGTGGCAGCCCCTTCCTACCATGCAGTTCTCAGTTTATGGGCCATCTCTGACCCCCTTGGGTAAAATAATGTAGCCTTCCTCCCAGGGCAGCTTCCTAGTTACTAGCTGTCTTGGTCACTGTTCTCTTGCTGTGAAGATACACCATGACCAAGGCAACTTCTATAAAAGAAAAGCATTTTATTGAGGACTTGCTTACAGTATCAGCATGGTGGGCAGCTTGGCGGGCAGGCGTGAGAGCAGTAGCTGAGAGGACATCCTTATCCACGGCACAGAGGGAAAGAGAGGTTGCTGGGGCTGGTGTGTACTTTTGAAACCTCAGAGAAGGCCGCCCTCCTAGTCCTTCTCAAATACTACTACTCCCTTCTGGCTAAGCGTTCAAATATATGAGCTTATGGGGGCTGTTCTCACTCAGCACCACCATGATAGTACTGTTTAAAACTGCCTGTGTTGCTTATGACTGATGTATTGCTTGTGTGCTCCCCAAGGGAAGGATGTTATGCCTGACTGCGTAAGAAATACTTGTTACATGAGTAAATGTTACTTGTAATCTGTTTGTTTGGTTTTTTTTAAGTAGGCTGTCTGTTTTGTATTATGTACAGGCTAGAGAGCAGAGTAACTTGTGTTTGTGAGCTACTTGAGGTGAGCGCTGGGAAGTGAAGTCTGGTCCTCTGGAAGAACAGTGCACCTTCTTAACCACTGGGCCATCTTCCTAGCCTCTTAACTGATTTTTCTTAAGATTTTTTTTTTTTATTAGATGTGTGTTGGGGGCGGGTGGGAGTGCTCCATGTGTGCAAGCACTTGTGGAGAGTCAACCCCTCAGAGCTGGAGTTGGCAAGTGGGTGTGAATTGCCTATTATGGAACTGGGACCTTCTAGTAGTGCAGCAAGCTGTGACCCTGAGCTGTCTCTCCAGCCGCTTGTAATTTAAAATCTTTAGCCTTTTTACAGTCTCTGTGTCCCAGCCTGGCCTTAAATTTGAGATCCTCCTGCCTTTGTTCAGATTATAGATATATACTGGTGTACTACCATGTTCAGCTTAATCTCTTTGATTTGATAATTATATTAATAGGGCTTTCTTCTTTATTAAATCCTAACAGTTTTACCTTGCTGAGTCATCTCTCCACCCCCTCTCCATTAAAGTTAAATTTTCAATCTAAATAAAAAAATTATTTTTGTAATAACATTCGGTATGCATGTTATATCCTATATACACATGCTATTTTGATGTAGTTGTAACCTTAATTGTTCCCCCGAAAGGCTTATATATTTGAGGTTTGATTCCCCGAGTGGTATATTGTGCGGTAGTAGAAATTTAAGAAGTGCAGCCTAGTAAAAGGTAGAGGAGGTCTTTTGCCAAGGAGGTGGTGCAGCACTAGCTGTCCTTCCTCCCCTTTTCCACGTTGCAGCCATGCAGTGAGTGCTCCTGCCCTTCACTTAATTCCTCAGATGATATCCAAGCTGATCGTGGACTAAAACCTCTAGGATTGTGACTTAGATCTTTTCTCTTGTAAGTGAATGTTTGGTCTATTTCTTATAGTAATGGAAAACTAACACAGAATGACAAGAAACTAAAGATGTCTATACTTGTTGAAATTAAAGTTAATACTATACAGAGCAGAATTCCTCTCTGAGAATCAGTATTTTATAGTACTAATACTATGGAGAAGAGTTCCCTTATTAGTGTCTTTATTATTTATTATCAATGGCTTCATAGCCGAGCTCCACAAGTTTGTGTAATAACCCTTTAGGTAAACTTTGAGCATCTATTATGTAGCAACAGTCAAGAATGAAAGAATGAAGACGATACTCATTGTCCATGTACTTCATGAACTACAGCTAAACTGTTAGCCTTTAAGATTTGGTTTTATAGTCTAGGTGTCTAGAGAAAACTTACTAGACACCCCTCAGGAAGCTAGCGTGAGCAAGAAGTCTGTTGTTTTCTCCTACAGTCTGCTACACACATTAGTTTAGGAGGAGGTAGGTGTGGCATGGACAAATGCTATTGTTGACAGAATTTTCAGTTCTTATATAATAATGTTGAGTGCCATATGGCATTTTCCTGTAGCACATTAGTTACTCGTAGCTCTTCTGTTTCTGTTATTGGTGCACGTTGATTTAGCTGCTTTTTAAATATAAAGCTTTAGCTGTTTGTTTGTTTGTTTGTTTGTTTGTTTCATAATGTTATCCTATGGAATGACATTCATGGACTCTAGGCCATGTGCACTGTAAACATGAATACATGGCAGTGGGGCACCATTACTCAGACATGGAATAACTACTGGGAATCACATTAAAGACGCAATGGACTTTTTATTACTATTTTGTCTTGAAAATTATCTTTTGGTTTTTCTCTATTACTGTTTTTTTTCCCTCCTGAATTTTTATACAAATAAGTTGTTTATATTAGTTGATTTATGTTGTTATTTATTTTAACTTTGGAAGACTGAAGGTATTTGTCCATTAAGATGTACAATTAAATAAGCTCAAAGAGCTGGCAGGAAAAACACAAATGAGGATAATTCTAATTCTTTTGTGGGTATTTGAGAAAAGGTCTCATATTGTAGACCTAGTTGGCCTGAAACTGGCCTCATCTGTGGCAGTTCTGCTAGCTGTTAGCTGCTAACATCTCCAAAAAGTGACCTGTAGAATTCTTAAATGATTTAATGAAAATAACTTTAATGGGGCTTTCTAAACAGTGGTATATATTATGCCTGTGCCCACACCTTTTATATGGACTTTTCTTTTTTTTTTTTTTCAAAGATTTATTTATTTTATTTATATGAGTATACCATTGCTCTCTTCAGACACACCAGAAGAGACCATCCGAACCCATTACAGATGGTTGTGAGCTACCATGTGGTTGCTGGGAATAGAATTCAAGACCTCTGGAAGAGCAGTCAGTGCTCTTAACCACTGAGCCACCTCTCCAGCCCCAGCGCAATCTTTCATATGAGCACCTGAGTTTGAATTGCTTTCGAGTGAGGTGAAGAACAGGACATGATCCTTTCCTGACTGAGTATTACAGTTCACAGATTCTTTTCCTTGTCTTCTGTTTTTCTCTCAGAGCTCCCATTTTGTTGTGTTGCTGGTTCCTGTTGCAGCCCTCTCCTTTTTCTGATTGGCTGCTTTTAATTCCTGTGAGCTAGAAATCCGGAGTGGATTCAGGACTGTAGAGGTTCTGAGTTGAGTGCTCAGAGCTGCCATACTTGGCCTTGGAACATCTGTTTCAGTTTCTGAGGTAGTTCTGCTGAAGGCAGATGTCATTAATGGTATCTATTAAGTCACAAAATGAAAGTAGGTTATCTCTGCTTAAGACCCTCCATTAGAGTAACTTGGTCTTTGTGAGAGTGATGTTGGTGCCATCTTTCTGAAACTCCTATGTAATAAGGTATTACTAATTAAATTTCCTGACATCTTTCCAAGTGCTTGGCTGGGAAGCTGAACCGTGCAAGAAAATGAACTCTTAATACTAAGCTACTGATTTCCAGAGTTGATTTCTCTATTGATAATTAAAATTTCTATCAAGGCCAAAGTAGACAGCTTCAAAGTCTGTCTTTGTTTTGTCTGGTGCTCAAACCCTGTGCCTCCTTTATGGTATAGGCAGACACTCCATTGTTGCAGACACTGCCTTCCCCATCTGAGGGCACTTTATAATCAGTTTAGTGAATATTTCTTAACCTGCCCCCCACCACCACTGCATTGTGAGCCACCTTCTTTTGTGAGCACTGTCAGTATCTACAAAGCATAAAAAGATAAGATTTCTTGAAAGGTTTGGGTAGTACAGGTTTTTTCAAGCTTTTGTGTATGTAAAATAGCTCAGGTCTTCAGAAAAATGTAGATTCCAGAACCAGCAGCAGAGGTTTAACTCAGGTCAAAGTTGAAAGTAGACAATGGGTCACAGACAATATGAAAGAGTTTGATTTAGGTGGTCCTTAGAGTGTGTTTTAAGAACTACTGGCATATAATGTCTAAAATATAAAGAACTCTTAACAAGAAGGTATGCTTTTAAATAATATGCAGACACAAATGAAACATTATTCTATGTGCCCTCATTTCTATTTCATCTGTAAGCTAAACTATAGTCACATGATACAGATTTTTTTTTCAAACAAGGGACCATATATGCAATGGTCATCCCTTAAAATGATCACGTTCTTTAAATACTGTAGCTCACTTAGCTGGTGAAGTACACTGATGTTCACACAATAACAAAATGAGATGACAACATGCATCTCAGAAGTATCTATCCTGTCACTAAGCATTATAGGCAGCCGTGTGTCAAGTATGTATGGGGTCCTGGCTGTCCTTGAACTCATTAGCCTCATGCCTAAGCCCTGTAATGTTTAGAGTGCAGGTGCGCACCATTTTGCTGAGCTGAGATGTTTTTAACTACTTCACCAACAGTAAATCTTTTCCTTAAGAATGGCATTGGCCAGCCGGGCGGTGGTGGCGCATGCCTTTAATCCCAGCACTTGGGAGACAGAGGCAGGTGGATTTCTGAGTTCGAGGCCAGCCTGGTCTACAAAGTGAGTTCCAGGACAGCCAGGGCTACACAGAGAAACCCTGTCTCAAAAAAAAAAAAAAAAAGAATGGCATTGGCCTATTACATACTTCTTCCCAAAGACAACACTTAGAAGGTTTGAGCAAAAGCAGAACATTCCAGGACTTTAAAAGTGCAGTGTCAGAGAATGTATCTTGAAAGGTATACCACCAGAAGTTGGATTTATAGTTTCTTCACAGGAAGGATTCTGGGCAACTAGCAGAGTCTTGGATGTAATTATGTATCTTTTTGAACCAAACAAATTCTATTCCAGGTGGTTGGGTTTCCCAGCCCAGAGTATATGTGAAACCATACACAATGCATCACTCAAATGCAACAGTGATCTCTTCAGTCCGCCTGCTCACACAGCATGCCCAGGGTTGGAACTTCCCCTTCCTCACACTGCACAAACCAAGATGGGTGCTTGCCTCCTCTTGGGTGCTTGGCTGGAACAGCTCTTCACTTCAGAACTTGAAACCACTTGTCTAAAGTTTCATTCCTACACTTAGTAGGGCTTGTTTCCTAATAATCTCTGCTTCACTATCATTCTAGTTTTCTATCAGAAACAGTAGTATTCTGCTCCTTATAGCTTAGTAGGTGTTAATATAAATTAGTATATATTGTCTAGAATAGTACAGTTTCCAGTATTATGCATTTTATTTCCTCAGTTTTTATTACTTATGTGGTCTTCCATGTCAATTTAAAAACAATTTTTACCAAATTGATAAATCTCCAGTAAAAACCTTTGTACTTTCAAGCCAGAGTATATAGTTTAAGAGATATTTGCTGTCTGGCCATGCAGAAATGTAGCTTCTTAATATCCAAGTCTTCTTTTGTCCTTTCCTGTTTCCTTTGTAGAAAGCTGAGCATTTTCACTAAGAATTGCCTATCATAAATGCTTATATATACATACATACACACACACACATACATACATACATCACAGCTGGAATGTAGAAAAACTACTTTGGGATACTTACACTTTTGGCACTTAATACTTTTTCCACTTGTTTCTGTCTTCTCTTAAGGTGTGTCACTGTTACCCAAAAATGTAAAAAATACCATTAATAAGTATATAGTCAAGTTTGATATAAACTGTTATCATAGTCATTGAAATAAAAATGTAAAATAAATAAACTGATGATTGGATATAGACAAAGCTTGTTTTTAAATCTTTTTTTCAATTTATTGATTGTTTTACCCTAAGAAAAACAAAGTTGGGTACTATAGAACCATAGTTGTAAGGACCGGTCTCCTAACACAGATGGAAGATCTCACAGAGTGTGTGAACACTTACCTATCCATGAGCTTTCAGCGACTGCAGTTATCTACCAGTGACACTTGACCACAAACACATGACAAAACCATTGCATGCAGCGAGCTTCCTCTCCAGTGCTAATGCACTGTAAACAGATTGTAGATCAGTGGTTAGTGTCTGTTAACTGACAGATTGTCAGTTAATACTGAACGTATTAAGTAGAGTCTAACTGAATAACATGGTGGATTGTTGACATTTACGCTCACTTTGCAAGTAGCTGGGGGACACTGGGTCCCTGGGAACGGGTAAGGTGCTTGAGAAAGTCAGACACTGAGGATCAAGGGAAGGCTTCTCTGGGGAGTTGTGGCCCAAGAAGGCATGGCCGTGAGAGAAGAGGACAGGGAACTAACAAATGGCTTCCCAAGACACATCCTTAGAAGCTCAGGAAGGTGTAGCTTGCCTGACAACAGTCAGGTACTATGTATCCCCAGGTCTCAAAATTAGTGCCACATGTCTGCTCACTGCACCCATGCCCCTCTTCCCTTAGCCTGCTCTTCAGGCATTTTCTTGTTTGTTCTAGCTCATTCTCTCCACTGCTTCCTGATGGCCATGACCTTCATTTTCAAATGAGCCCTTTGCTACAGGTTCTCCAGTTTAACCCCTGGCTCCCAATAGCTTAGTTTGGCATTCAGGACTTAGATCTCAATCCCATCCTTTTGTCTGTTCCTCTGTTCTTTCTTCCTTCCTCCTAATTGTGTTCTCTTTTTTTCTTATCCTCTTTTACTCTCTCTTAAAACTTGTGAAGTTTCCTTAACTGGCCACCTTTTCCTGTGTCTCTGTTCTCCCTGTCCCTCTTAAGTAGTAAATGCCCACTGAGGACATCATCCTTCTAAAACAAGCCTTTCCTTGGTGCTCCAGTCTTCCACCCTCTCCATGGTATTGTTCACTTCCACTGAAGCTCTCCTCCATGGTCTTGTTTGGCTTTCTGGGCTCACTTCTGAGTTTGTTGAGAGCTAGGTAGGTGTGTGGAGTTAGTGGAAATAGGGGCTGTGCTGGCTTGAAAGAAAATGGATGGCTCCATGAATTCATAGGCAGTGGCTCTCCTAACAAGGAGAGGTGGCCGAGCTGGAATGGGTGTGCAGGAAGTGTGTCACTGTTTATTCCTGCTGCCTGCGGCTCAAGATGGAGAACTCTCATCCCTCTCCAGCACCATGCCTGCCCATGCTCTGCCTTGCTTTCCACCCTGACAATAATGGACTAAACTTTTGGAATTCGTAAGCCAGCCCCAGTTAAATGTTTTTCTTTGTAAGAGTTGCCTTGGTCGTGATGTCTCTTCACAACAATGGAACAATAAGACAGGTTTTTTTTCAGAAGAAAAATGTGACTGGTAAAGAGAAACCACAAATACATATCTAAGAGAAGTCTCAAGAGATTCTTTGTAGATTCCCTTGTGGTTCCAGTACTTGAGTATGGTAGAAAGGCAACTCCCAATTGTATGTATTGGGTAACATGGATCATTGATGAGAGCCCTGTGCTGGAAAGGCAAGAGGTGGGAAGTTGAGAGGAAAAGGAGAAATAGGGTTTAGAAGATCCAACAACAGAAATAGAGATAGAGAAGGATGAGAAATCAAAGAACTAAATAAACATTTATAAGCTTATAAGAGTAGTGACAAAGCCAAGAAGAACACTGTCTTATATTTGTGAAGTAGGAAAATCTTGTTTACTGCCATTCTTCATAGTCCTGGTGGTGGTTTGGAGAAAATCTTACTAAATCAAATACTTGCCATGTGTCTGTCTGGCATGAAGTGTTGTAATATGTAATTAAGGCAACACTTCACTTTGAACTAGGATTTTGTATTTGTGGTGTTACATCATCAAAATATCATAATGTAACATTGAGTGGAATAGAAGCTTTGTTGCTTGTAAGGGGTCTATGAAGGATGGCAATATAAAATCATAAAAAGACAAAGGGGCTTGGATTTTCTTCCTTTACAGCTTTTATTTGTGATGAATTTGCATAGTAGTTTGTTGAACAGTAGGTAATTAATTTAAATGCTTCAGGTCAAGTCCAAATCTAGCATTTGTCTTTTGAAACTGTTTCTCAGGTACTTATTTCCAGCTTTTATTTTCATTCTTCAAAGTTTTCTTGTAATTTAAAAAAAAGAAAAGTACAAAGTCCCCTTTTAGCCTTCTGTGTATCATGCCCTTGATGAAGAGAGCCAGAGACCATATGGCTAAAACTCTAGCCACAGAACAGGGGCTGTGGGGGGCCCCTTTGCCTATTTGGCAGTCTTGGAGCTTTCCCCATGTAATATCAGTATCAGTGCCTCAACAGCTGGTCCTAAGTGGAGCTTTCTCCCTTGAAAGCTTGTCTACATTCTCTGATTCTTTTCTCCCTGACTTGATTAGGCTTTAGTTAGCATAAAAATCTCAAAAGTGTTTAAATGGCATGCTAAAATTTACATTTTCTTTAAAGAAATTCATTTTGAGTCTCAGCCCCCATTAGTGGCCATATACTGCCAGATATTCCCCATCTATTCCAGCCTTTATATTTTCATGGAGTCACTAATGAGTTAGCCGCTTGCTATATTTGCTTAGTCACCATAGCAACAGTGTCTTGGTTAGTGTACACCTGGGTAGCTTCCTGCAGTTTGACATGATGCACAGCCAATAATTCTGTTTCCCACTCACAGGCAACTGGAATTTTGTAGATGGTGCTTTTTAGTTTACTGAAGAGATGTGTTTGATCCCACTGCTATATTGTGTTGGTACCCATCACATAGTCACAGGATTGTAGAAATTTTAATTTAGAAAAATGGTTCAAACTTGCGGTGGTATGTATATATCAAAGCAGCTACCCACAAAACAGTTCTTTCCTCTCTGTAAACACTTTTTTTTTTTTTCGAGACAAGGTTTCTCTGTATAGCCCTGGCTGTCTTTTTGTAGACCAGGCTGGCCTCTATCCTCCTGCCTCTGCCTCCGGAGTGCTGGGATTAAAGGCGTGTGCTACCACACCCGGCTTGTAAACACTTTATTTGACCTCTAACTTCAACATTTTTAGGAATCAGAGACTTTGAGACTGCTTAATAACCACAGGTACTTAACCTTAAAACTTCAAATAATTCAAACTTTAGTGTCTTTGTTGTAGTTTGTTGTTGTTGAGACAAAATCTCACTCTATAGCCCAGACAGCCCTCTCAGTCACTGTGTAATCCAGGCAAGCCTAGAATTCATAGTCCTCTGAGGTGTATACCAGGACACACAAAAAAGCCTTTGTGTTTTTTTGTTTTGTTTTATGTGTGTGAGTATTTTGCCTGCAGGTATGTGTGTATGTGTGTCTGGTGCCCGTGGAGGTTAGAAGAGGGCATCAGATCCTCTGGGGATAGAGTTAATTGATGTTTATGAGCCACCATGTGAGCGTTCAGAGTCGAACCTGGGTCCAACAAGAGCATCGAATGCTCTTAACCGCTAAGCCATCCCTTCACCCCACAAGCCTTCCGTGTTTTAATATAATACAGATGAAAGTTGAAGGCACTTCTCATCACAGTGATGCTTTCTATCTTCCTTTGTCACATTTCTAGATCAGCCTCCTTGAATCTGTTTACCTCCTTTTTTACACATTTCCTATACTATTTTTGGATCTCACTATTCAACCCTAGTTGGACCCAAAGAGGTCCAGCTGCCTCTGTCTCTCAATTGCTGGCATTAAAGGCTTTGTGCCATCGTTTCCGTATGCAATTAGCTACTTATTTAGTTACTACTTAAACTTACACTTTCATGAATCTTCCATTGTGTGTGTGTGTATTTTTGTTTATGGGGCAGAGGTCATACAGAGGATTGTTCTCTACTCTGTGTTTACATAGACCTGGATTAGTTATAGACGGGCCAGCGACTAGCAAAAAGAAATTGCTGGGCTAGAGATCCTCCCGTTAAATCTGTAACACTGCGTAAACTGGTCATGACAGTGCACACCTCTGAAAGCAGGAGGATGAAGGCGACCTCAGCTCCGCAACAAGCTCAAGGCCAGGCTAGGCCAAGTGAGACCTAGCATTTAGTTTTTTCTTTCTCACTAAATTCTATGGGATTTTAAATAGTCTCTGTTCTGTTATATTCCTTATGTAGTAGGATGATTTGAGTTACAGCTCTTGTTTTACTTACTATGAGAAACAAGTGCAATGAATGTGGGTAGCTCTTAACACAGTTTCTAGCATGGAGTAAGAACTCTTTAAATGTCTGCCCTATTGGTTTCCCTCATCCTTGTATTGGCATTCTTAGGTAAGATAGCCCTTGAGAGCTTTTATAGCAAGAAACATAGAAACTCATTAATTTTAGAAAGACTTTTTTTTTTAAAGATTTATTTTATTTATTATATGTAAGTACACTGTAGCTGTCTTCAGACACTCCAGAAGAGGGCTCCAGATCTCGTTACGGATGGTTGTGAGCCACCATGTGGATGCTGGGATTTGAACTTATCACCTTCAGAAGAGCAGTCGGGTGCTCTTACCCGCTGAGCCATCTCACCAGCCCCTTAGAAAGACTCTTAATTTACCTAATTATATATAGCCAAAGCTGTATGGAGATAGTAATTGTTGGTTAGTGTCCAGAGAAATAGATTGTTCCTGACAGGTGTTCATTTTCTATTCTAAGAATTCACAAGTTTTAATTTTTCTGTTCTCTGAACTTTCAACTAGAGTGGTTTCTCGGGGTTAGAATTTGGAAGATTTTGTAGTTTCTAGTAAAATACAGTGACTCTTCCAGAATGGTTTTACAATAACCTGGTTTGTTAGTGCTTCTTGGGTGGATACTCAAGCCAGAAGTGCGAGCTCCGTTATCTTGCTGCTATTGCTCTTACTCTTTATGCCCCAACTCACTTAGGTCCCAGTTTCTGTTAAATGTGTCTTCAAAATGATTTTTAAAATTTGATTATATTCTGTGTTCTTAAGGTTCACCATAATGTAGCAGTTCTCAACCTATGGGTTATGACCCCCAAGCTGATTGGAAAACAGCTTGTTCATAACAGTAAAAAAGTTACAGTTATGAAGTAGCGGTAAAAAGTTATGGTTAGGGGTTGGGGAGCTGTATTAAAGTGTTGCAGCATTAGGAGAGTTGAGAAACCATTGTCATGATGGAAACAATATACTTTCCTCTGAATTCATACAGTAGCCTCCCCAATACCAGCCCCCCCACACACACCCATTAACAGGGGCTCTGGAATTTAGACTTCCTTTAGGAAACTAAAGGAATTGTGGGTGGGCCATGCATAGGAGCCCCAGTTTTGTTCTGCATGCCTACTCCCGACTTTTATCTCATCATTTCTGGCAAAACAGACATGTTCAGTATTCTTTCTTCTGGCTTTGGCCAAAACTAACTAAATTTATATTCCCACTCTAAAATACATGTAGATGAGGTCTTGAACACAGCGCTAGTCCACAATGACCAAGAGCCAAAGAGATAACACGTGTGTGATATGAACTACAGTCAGGGAAGCAGGAGGGGGAGGAATTGTTGTTCAGGGTTTTTGTTTTGAATGAGGTATATCTGTATATGGGTATGTGCACATTAATACAGGTGCCAATGGAGGCCTGAGGATTTCAGATTCTGTAGAGTTGGTGTTGCAGGTGATTATTAGCTGCCTGCTAGTAACCAAAGTCGGGTTCTTTCCAAGCACAGTATGCACTCTATATGCTTAGTATGTGCTAAGCCATCTCTCTAGCTCCCATAGCACCGGTTGTTTTCTTTGTTTTTTGTTTTGTTTTGTTTTGTTTTTAATGTATATTAGTGTTTTGCCTGCATGTGTATCTGTGTAAGAGTATCAGGTCCCCTGGAACTGGAATCACAGACAGTAGTGAGCCAGAAATGTGCATGCTGGAATTTGAACCTGGGTCTTCTGAAAGAGCAGAGTCATAGTTAGTGCTCTTAACTGCTGAGCCATCTCTCCAGCATCCAGAAAACTGCTTTTAAAGCACACATTTATTGTTTTGCTTTAAATTTCTGGTTTTCTGGGCTGGAGAGATGACTTAGCATTTAATGGCACATATTACTCTCCAAAAGACCAGAAATCATTTCCCAGCATCCACTTGGGGCAGCCCATAATTGCCAAACATCACCTCCAGAGGATCTGATACCCTCTTCTGGCCTGCATGTACCCATGCAGAGACACATAAAAGTTTAAAATTAAATATTTGACTATATAAAATCATAATTTGATAAGCAAGTATGGTTCGTGACTACCACAGCATTTATAAACATGTTTTCAAGCACTCTTTGTGATTAGAGGCGGAAAACTTGTTTCCCCTCCTGACCTTCTAATGTGCACTAGAATTCTTCCAATATACATGTGAATTAATTGTCCTGTATTAGGAATTCATGCCAAGTATGGTGGCATACCTTGAATCCCAGCTTTTGGGAGGCAGAAACATGGGGATCTTATGAGTTCCAAGTCAGGCAAGTCTACATAATGAGACCTTTTCCCAAGAAACAAACAAGCAAAGGAAGGAATATTGTATTCCAGATTACAGTTTCTTGGAAATAACACTGTACTTTTTAGTGTTCTGAAAAAGATAAGACATAGTCTTAGACATAGTCAGGACACAGGCATTTCTCCTCATTCAGCCTAATACTTTTGTATATAGTTGGCGGCTTGCTTTGTGAACTAAGTATTTGCAAATTACATTCTATTGAAAAACCCAGATAATCCTTGTTTTGATGTTGAAAGTGTGTTGAAGCCAGCAGTGTTTAATTTAGAGCATTGTTAATAATAAAATAGAGTTGCAAATTGTTCTGGCACATCATGAGATAATGTTAAATGAATTATTTAGTGTTAAATAAAAAAGCCTGTTAAACTATTTTAAACTATTCATGGTTAATGAAAATATTTTAAGATTAAGTTCTTTTGAAATGCATTGTATTTTCAGTCCATAGATTAACCTTTTGAATTTTGAGTCATAGGGTGTCCTCTTTTAATTAAAACAAAACTCTGGGGATTGATGTTCTTAATGTATAATAGAAAGGTTACATTTTTTTGTATGAGTGCTTTGTTTAAAAGAAAACAGCAATGTGTACCTTTATTTAAAAATTTTGATGCCTTGAGAATCAATGTGGCACAACTCTCTGATGATGAAATTGACTTTTAGAACTGAATGGGAGGTGTGCTTCAAGATCACGCCGGGGCTCCAGATAAATCCAGAGTGTAGAGTCAGGCTGCCATTTAAAAAATCATGGGTTTATTGTACAAATTTTAGAAAACTCAATAACAACAAAAAATTCTTAAAATGTACTAATTCCAATCTCTTCCCGTCTTCCATATAGTTCCATGTTTTCACAGTTTGAGCGCACACTGCCCAGCTCTCAACACCTATACTCAGAACCACTTCAGAACACAGCCCCATGAAGTCCAGTGCCTTCTCTTGGCCTCCTTGGGCACCCACATACTTGTAAAATACACGCATGGAGACAACATGTATACACATAAATAAAAATAAACCTTTTTTTAAAGAACTACAATGCATAAGCTGTTTCTAACCTGGTTTTTGGTTTCTGGCTATATGCACCACATCCATTAATTCCTTAGAGACCTTACTGTGTTACATTCTTGAGTGCATCTCTCAGTGAGATTCGTAAGTGATAAGCCCAGGTATTTTCCAAAAATACTTTTATTTCATGCTTAATCTTCAATTATAAGTTAGCCAGATATGGTAGGCAATTTTCTTAAGTATGTTACATTGTGTATTCTGATACCCTGCTGATGAAAAGTCTAAAGGTACAATGATACCTTTTGTGCCTTTAAAAATAGTCACTTTTGAGAGCTGTACTTTTCCCCTCTCAAAGCAGATTTTTGGATTTACTTTGCTTATAAACCAAATGCTTTTTTTTTTTTTTTGAAACAGGGTTTCTCTGTGTAGCCCTGGCTGTCCTGGAACTCATTCTGTAGACCAGGCTGGCCTCGAACTCAGAAATCCGCCTGCCTCTGCCTCCCGCATGCTGGGATTACAGGCATGTGCCACCACGCCCGGCCCATTAATTTTTAAGGAACAATTTTAGTATACAAATTAGGACATAATAAATCACTGCTTAAAGTTATACATATTTGTAGAGTAGTGTCTTCATTTTATATGTGGGATCATGTGTTTATTTTATTTTATTTTCTGGAGACAGTATTTTGAGTTACAATTAATTCAAACAGAGTTCTGCAGCATCGTAGACCAATGTTGTCCAGTAGAGGTTTCTGTGGTGACAAGAATGTTTTGAGCACCGATGTCTGATAAAGTAGCCACTAGTCACTGTACACTGAATGTTGATAGGGGCTTTTTGCACACCCATTTCTTTTCAGGACAGTGGAAGCTTTGGATTGGTGAATTGTAGACAATAGTAATTTAAGACAGTTTGTTTTGCTTGCCGAGTTTGGTTTACCCAAGCAACATTATTTCACAGCTATGTTTAACTTGTACAGTTAGTGTATGGAGATAGTTTTTACCTTGTATTCGTTGTTGTTTTAGTCTTCCTAAGTGTTCCACTAAAGCTGGTGTGGTATTCTGAGCTTACTGGCTTATATATGATTTGTAATATGTAACCACAGGACCTACTAAGCAGTGGATTAACAATGTCTTCTGTTTTTCAGATTGCAAATAGAAGAATCTTCCAAACCTGTACGGCTATCACAACAGCTGGACAAAGTCGTAACAACCAACTACAAGCCTGTTGCTAATCATCAGTACAATGTGAGTCTTCTGCTTGTCTTTCATCAGCATCCTGTTCCTCTCAGTGCCACTTGCAGCTTGCCATGTGACCCATGCTAAGCATAGAAAAGTGCTTGCTCTATTGCGGGAGTTGTGTGGGAGAAGGGAGCCACTGTCTAAATTGCTCTTGATCAGGATTTACAGAGTGATAATGGCATTTTAGTCTCAATGTTTCTAATCACAAAATACTTCATAAATATAAATTTGCTAAATTTTGTTTTCTGTATCTCTATGGTTTGTTTACCATACCAGTTTTAATATGCCAACAAAATTTCAAAAATCATATATAAATATGTACAACTATGTGTCAGTTTTTAAAAATTATTTGAAAACGTTAAGGTTCTGGAGCAGTGGTAGTTGTCCTCATGAATTATCAGGTCATGCTGCTTCACTTGACGTGTCACAGCATCTTTATGATCCTCCCTCCACTACTGTGCCAAGGGAGGACTACCTGTGTAAACCTTTGTTAAGTGAATGTATAGAACAGTATGCTGGGGATGTAAACTGTCTTATGTATGTAAGCACATTATATTCCCGTTACTCTTGTGAGTTCTTCATGAAAATAGCTTGTCTTCTTCATTACTGCCTTTTGAACTGTAACTACTACTATTACCCATGTGAGTAAAATTGATCAGTCCACGTCTTCATCCAAGCAGTCTAGCTTAGGACTTGTTCTATGTCAGCTTGCTAGAAGGGAGAGTCAGTTGAGAAGCAGGAGCTTCATTTGGGAAAATGCCCCCACTAGACTGGCCTGTGGGCAAGTGTGTGGTGCATCTTCTTGAGGGTGGTGTGGGAGGGCCCAGCACTGTGGCAGTGCTGGACGTCCTGAGTGCTCTAAGAAGGCAGGCTGCACACGCCATGGGGAGCCAGCCAGTCAGCAGCGCCTCAGTGGTCTCCTTAGCAGTCTGCCCCGAGTGCCTTGGATGATGCACTGCAGTTTGTAAAATGAAAGAAACCCTTTCCTCCCCAAGTTGCTTAGGGTCCTGGTGTTCTGTTTTATCACAGCAATAGAAACTCCAACTGAGAGAGGAGCCACATGTTTAACTATGGTGTATGTTGCTGTGGAACACCAACAGTGCTTAAAGAGCCTGGCGAAATGTGATGTGCTCCTAAAGAGAGAGGGCAGTCTGAATAACAGTCGGTAGATAGGTGTTGCCTAATTTCCTTTTGGTCTGAGTTTGGAGAAAAATAATAAAATCTCTCTATAAAATGGGCCTTACATCTGGGCGGTGGTGAAGCACGCCTTTAATCCCAGCACTTAGTAGGCAGAGGCAAGAGGATCTCTGAGTTTGAGACCAACCTGGTCTACAAAGTGAGTTCCAGGACAGCCAGGGCTACACAGAGAAACCCTGTCTTGGGGGGGAAAAAAACCAAAAAGGATGGGCCTTACACACACACACAGATTTGAGTCCCCACAGAATGGTGTCTGGGTTCCTTGTACTTATGTTGTATGAGATAGCAGATGTCTAAAAGATAAAACTCGTGTCTTCAGTGGGCAGAAGACTCAAATCCATTCACATGTCACAGTTTGCCACACTGACTGTTTTAAAGGAGGTGGGAGGCTATTAACTGTGTAACCCCTTGGGGAGAGAGAAAACTAAAGAGGGCCAGGGGGCCAAGTGCAGTCAGCAGCTTAGGTAATTGTTTCTCTGTTGTCTGTGGTTTAAGACAAGTGGATAAAAGACAGTTTCTTTGTCCTCTTTTCTTCTTTTCTGTTTGTTTCCATTCTTAGCCCAGAAAACTGTCATGTGTGGTGCTAGAATGAAATACATTCTAAAAATGTTTAAGTTGCTGATTTTGTGCTAAAACCATAGAATGTGTTTAAGAGCTATAGTTTTAAGAGTCCTAGACAGCCGGGCGTGGTGGCGCACGCCTTTAATCCCAGCACTTGGGAGGCAGAGGCAGGCGGATTTCGAGGCCAGCCTGGTCTACAAAGTGAGTGCCAGGACAGCCAGGGCTATACAGAGAAACCCTGTCTCGAAAAACCAAAAAAAAAAAAAAAGAGTCCAGGACAATATGATGTGTACTGTCGATACATGTTTGAAACACTCTATACAAGACTCCATATCAGCTTTCTGTATGAGAAAGGAAAATAACATAATAGACTTGTGTTGGTTTTGGCCCTTTTCTTCATTGGCATGCTCTTCCTGTGGTTCCAAAATGGGCCTTTGTCCTCCTCTTAGGGACCAGGTGTATATGTAGAGTTTTTACTCTGGTATGTTTTTATCACAGTAAAGGTGAGACAGCGCATCTTTCCCATAGGTTACAAAGAGATAGGTGCTTTCTGGGGGTAGAGTGTGTGTGTGTGTGTGTGTGTGTGTGTGTGTGTGTGTGTGTCTATGAAAAGTTTTTTTCCGTTGGGCCTGACAATCATATTTTTAAATTTTATAATAGTAAGACAAGATATATTATACAGTAATGGTTCTCTCTTCTGCTTAAGACGGAAAAAAATTGTAAATGAAATTGAGAATTGAGGATTGGTTGAAAGTTTTAAGTTATTCATTCTAGATAGTAGAATCTAATATGAATTTACCCAAATTTTCTTCTTCACAAATCCTTTGGCTTGCTGGAATTGTGACAGTGAGGATGTATTATCTGAAAATCTATTAGGCAGTCAAGTTCTCTTTGGGGGTTAAGAAGGAAAAGAGAGCTAGGGAAATGTCTAGCTAGCCATGTCAGAGCTGTCTTCTGAGTAGCAGATGTTTGCCTGTGACTGAGAGAGTCCCCTGGTGACCCACCTTCCTGAGCTATCACCTCTTCCTGTTCTCTGCTTGTGCCTTCCTTAGATCCCAAGCAGGGGCGTGGTGAACCGTTCCTTTGAAGTACTGAGCACAGCTTTCTGTAGTATTAACCACCATTTTCCCCCTTACTTCCATTGCAAATGCCCCCTGTGCTGCTACAGGCCATTAGTCCTAAGATGAAAGGCAGATGAGGATTGAAGCCTGTGCTTTGGTAGTAGGGCAGTTCTGACCTCTGCCTAGGTCATTTTCTGAGTGACATTAACACTCAACCTGGCATATAGAGCCTTATGTTTCAAATGCTTCCATATTATGTTCTATTTACTACTAAGTTAGTACAAACTCATTATATTCTTTATTAAGGTATAAAGCTGTAAGACACCTGCTTTAACAATTTCTTCACATTAAGTGACATTTCAGTTTATAATAGCAGTTATAAAAATTGCCAGTTTATTGTATAAAACCTTGCTAATTTATCAGAAAATAGCATTAATTTTTAAGATATTGAGAAATCAACATGGTTTAAAATAAACAGTTTAGAGGTCACATAGTAAAACTTTTAATAAAATTTAAATTAATATAATATTGAAATACTTTCAGGGGTTTGCAGAGTAGTGTGTCATGTGACTCGGTGATTCATTTTAATGGTTGAAGTTTTAAAAGGAGAGAGCACAATTAACATGCATACGAAATACATAGAAATACATAGTCCCACTTTGGAGGGGGGCAGCATTAAGGGATTCCCTGTGATATTCAAGGTGGTTACAACTGAGAACATCCCAGCCCAGCCACTACTTAGATCAGTATTAAATACCGTGCATTTACTGCTAGAAAATGCCTGCCTGCCACATGTAACAATCCTGGGCCTCCATGCCATCCTTACACTGCTTTTTTATGCAAGAGTAAGATGTAACCTACTGTAACCATGGAGTAGTCCAGTACGGTCTCACATCATCAGCTTCTTGCCTTTGGTACTAAACCCAGGCCTTAAAACCTATTAGGTAGTAAATATATGTGAATAAGAAAGTGGAAAAACTGACACTCCTGCTCTACAATAATTTATCAGTCACACTCTGATAAAGTAATCAGATCTGACAAGAACGTGACTCTTTTCAAAATAGAAACCGTCAGTCCCACCTTAAGTATGGCTGGCATTCTCCACCTGATTGATGACTTGGTTGTCAATTTTAAAAACTGAAATGTCTCCAGGTTCTTTTTATGTTTTTTCAGAGTTCTGAGGTTGCAGACTGAGCCACAGCACAGCTATACCACTGGTTGAAATTCAACCTTAAATATTACAATCTTTTCCTTTCTTTCCTTTATTCTTAAAGCAAAAAGGAAGTAGAGGATTGGCTTTCAGATATTTTATCAGTACAAAGTGGGAGGCCATGGTCCTGAGAGGGAAGAAGGAGATTAGAGATCTGCTGGTAGAAAAGAAAAGGAGAAAAGAAAACCCTTCCCTCTCGCCTCCATTTTTCTATTGTCAGAGGGGCAGCTGGAGGGAGGGCTGTTGCCAGTGTGAACTTTGTGAGTGTGTGATACTGTTGAAAACGAAGTGTCCTAAACATGAAGACAGATGACTTTTTTTTCTTTCTAGATCACTATATTTTGAAAGCAAAGAATAGATTGTTTGTTTTCTGGTGGAGAGAGGTTCTATTTGTGAGTGTTCATGTATGTGTGTACGTTTGAAAGCCAGAGTTCAGCATTGACTGTCAGTTACTCTCTCTGTTCTGCAAGACACAGTCCCTAGACTGAACCTGCAGCTCACTGATTCAGCTAGACCAGCTGGCCAGCAAGCCCTCCATTTCTAAATTCAGTTCCTCATTTTCTAGAATAATATATAATTTTATTTTATCTACTTTAATTTTTAAAATTTTACGTGCAACTCATAATATGACTGTAGGATAATAATGCATAACTTATTAAAATAAATGTGATTTAGTCATTAAATTTTTTTGCTTGTAGAGATGTTTATTAAAAAGTATAATCAGGCCGGGCATGATGTTACATACTTTTAATCCTAGAACTCACTCTTAAGGCAGATCTTAAGGTCTCTGAGTTCAAGCCCAGCCTGTGCTACATTGCACAGCGAGTTCCAGGCCAGCCAGGGCTACTTAGTTAAACCTTGTGTTTAAAAAAAAATAGAAAAGTGCCGGGTGTGGTGGCGCATGCCTTTAATCCCAGCACTCGGGAGGCAGAGGCAGGCGGATTTCTGAGTTCGAGGACAGCCAGGGCTATACAGAGAAACCCTGTCTCGAAAAACCAAAAAAAAAAAAAAAGTATAATTAGGGCCTGGCTATGAACCTTGTTCGGTAAAGTGTTTGCCTAGCTAAGAGGAAACCCTGAGTTTGAACCCAGCACTGTGGAAAATTGATCGTGGGCTGTATATACCTGTAATCCCAGCATGCTTCAGGTGAAAACAAATGGATCGGAAGGTCAAGGTCATCCTCAGCAAGTTTGGAGCCAGTCTAGGCTACATAGAACCCTGTCTAAAATATACACTTAAGTAAAATTACCACTTAAGATTCCTGCCAACCCTCACATCTGAGTCAAAGTAGAGGTGCCATTGTCTGGTGGACTTTCACTGCCTGCCTGGGACTTTCACATGTGCTCTCTGGTTTCATAAAGAATTGTCCTTTGCTGTCTAAATGGTGATTGATTCTCAATGTAGCTTATATGCTAGAGTCACCCAGAAGGATGCTTTCCTGAAGAGAGGGAAATGACTTCAGATCAAATGTGGATTGTGTTTTAAGCTCCTGGGTTATTCTAGTTTGCAGCCACCAATCTAAAGACAGGAACTTTTTATAGTTGTCTGCCATCTGTTGAGAAGGGAATAGGGTTCTGTAATGGCACCAGGAGACAGAATCTAGTAAATTTAAGATGTATCTAATTGTCTTTGTTACCATCCCTCCCCTCTTGTTCTGGGTTTAATAAAGGGCTTTTTATCTAGCTTTTGGTAATAGAGAAACTAAGAAAAGCTAACTGGGAAGCACTCATTGAAATAATAGGGTTGTTACATAAAACCTTCAGGTGACACCCTCCTCCTGGGAACTAGGAAGACATTTTATGTTTAGACATAGTCTTTTCCTTCTGTAAGACAGCCAGCCACTAGTCTCAAGAACTAAGGTTGTTGAGCTTTGAGTTTTTCAAAGTTGGGTGCATAAATTTTTAATTTTACTCATTAAAATAGATGCCTGTGGGACTATATCATAAGGGCTTTTCAGCAATATTTCCCTGCCATGGTTTAATATAAGAATACTACATGCCTTGTCCTTTTGAATTTGCATATCAAGGACTGGCCTGCTCTAAAGAATTACTTTCCTCCCAAGAAATGATGACACACTAATCAGAAATAGAAGCATTGACAACAGAGAGGGGGAAGTAATCTTTCACAAGGATTTAAAATGCAAAACCATGATAGTCAAGGCTGTCACAGTCACTTCAGACGCTGGAACAAAAGCCTCACAAAGACTGCCTTGACAAAACAATCAGAGTAGTTCTGCAAACAACAGTCTAGAAATTTACAGACATCTGAATTATAATATTTTAATTGGCAGAGGGTGGCATTTATAATTTAAGTCAGTGATTAAGGTTTCAGTAATAACAGTTGAACATGTCTATACTGCATCCACTGTAGATTTTCAACTTGCAGTTACATTTTAATCTTGAGTAACTTGTTTTCTTCAGAAAATTAATTTTGTCTGATAAATTTAGAGAATATAAACATTCCTAATTGGTGACTAAGTGTTGGCTCTGCAGTGATCTGATCTGTGGAGGCAGATAAAAGATCAGTACATAAAATTCACATAACATATCAATTACTTCTGTTCTAGTAATAGTAATTTATATATTATCTTGGCTGCTAATGCACTGGCTGTCTGGCTGCTCTACATAGCGTTCCCCTACATTTCCCAAGTTCATCATTGAGAAGCTCAAGAAAAAGAAGCAACAGTACCTCAAAGTGGTCTTCTCCTAGGTACAGTGGTTCATAGTATTAGCAGTTTGTTTGTATAGCGTTATCTATAGTGTTAAATTGAGTAAAATACTAAAGGTGCCGTTTTTATACTTTAGCTTTAAAAAGGAGCAGTTACTTCAAGACCTTAGCTTTGTCCTAAGTATATATTAGGTATCAGTAGGGCTGAAGAGGTGCAGAGACTGCCTGCTCTGTGAGAGGACTTAGGTTTGGTTTCTAGTACTCCCATGGTGGGCTCCCAACTCTTTGTAACTCCAGTCCCAGGGGATTCATTGCTCTCTTCTGGCCTTCATGAGCACCAGGCACACATGTGATGTACAGACATACATTTATACAAAACACCTACTGTACACATAAAGGGAAAAACAAGGGCAACAGCATTGGGTACTAATAGCTTGGTGCATTAGGTCTCTTTTCTATAACATGAACACTGGAACTACTTGGCTGATAATACCACAGTGGAGAATTTGGATTATGGACCTATCTTCAATGTTACCAAAGCAGATTTAGCCGATTTATTTTAAAACAGTCTTCATCCATAGTATGAACTCCAAGAATAGTAAGGATTCTGTTATCCTTTAAGAATGTAGGGTTACATTTCTATACCTAAAAGCTCTCTAGTGCGGACTGATATTTTCATTTTCATTGTGGCTGCTTTAGATACCTGAGTTTTCAGATTTGGTTTAGTGATTGGGGGGTTGTGTTGCTTTAAGCATGTAGCTCTTTATCTTCTATAGCTGAGGATGACCTTGATCCCCTGAGGCTGAGCAGTGTGCAACCCTGCCCTATATGCATTTCCCTTTATTTAAAAATATATATATAACACATTGGGTCTGATGGCACCCAACTTTATCCTAACACTCCGGAGGCAGATCTCTGGTGGGTCTCTGAGCTTAAGGCTAGCCTGGACTACAGAGCAAGTTCCTGGACAACCAGGGCTGCAAAAAGAAACCCTGTCTTGAAAAAAATTTTAAAATTTAAAAAAAAAAAAAAAAAAAAGAGCAGGGTGTTTGTGGTACCTGGTTGTAAACCTAGTACATATTTGGGTTGAAAACATGCCAAACAGGATTTTTTTTAATCCAGGTAATATTTGATTGTTTTCTTACTAATTAACATTTATTTGACATAATTTATTTGACTTTTAATGTTTAGCGTTGATTTGAACTTTTTTTAAGATGTATTTATTTATTTTATGTATATGAGTACACTGTAGCTGTACAGATGGTTGAGAGCCTTCATGTGGTCGTTGGGAATTGAATTTTAGGAGCTCTGCTCGCTCCAGTCAACCCCGCTTGCTCCACCCCAAAGATTTTTTACTATACATAAGTACACTGTAACTGAGTTCTGATGCACCAGAAGAGGACGTCAGATCTCATTACGGGTGGTTGTGAGCCACCATGTGGTTGCTGGGATTTGAACTCAGGGTAAGAGCAGTCAGTGCTCCCCGCTGAGCCATCTCTCCAGCCCTTGAACTTTTTGTTTTTTGGTTTTTTTTTGTTGTTGTTGTTGTTGTTGTTGTTGTTGTTGTTTGAGACAGGGTTTCTCTGTGTAGCCCTGGCTGTCCTGGAACTCACTCTGTAGACCAGGCTGGCCTTGAACTCAGAAATCCACCTGCCTCTGCCTCCCAAGTGCTGGGATTAAAGGCGTGCACCAGCACGCCCAACTGAATTTTTTTGTTATTCTACAATCTTATATTTGAGTCAAACCTTTCTGGCTTGATTGAAAAAAGAAAAGAAAAAAAAAAAACATATAAATCTCTCTATATATATGTGCAAGTAGACTGTGTGCCTTCCCTAAGTTAGCCGTCTTGCTTTACTGGCAAGATGATAACATCACTTTTCTACTGATCTAGCATCTCCTTCCCTTCCTGAGCTCGGCTTCTCCAGCATAAATTAGAGCTGGGATGGGGGCATGTTATAATGCTTGGACTCTAGGCTTGATCCTGGTTCCTCATGCGTTCTTCCTCCCCGGTACACTCACTTTCTTATTTCTGTCTTTTGGACCCAGAGAAAGCATGTATCCTTTTAAGATTCAGACTGCAGGTGGGTGTTTTTCTTTTATGTGGTTTTAAAGATACTCTTACTTCATTTTTGCATGCATTTTTACCACTGAGCCAAGCATTCTACCACTGACCTCTATCCCCAACCCTTTTGGGATTTTCCTAACTTGAGATAGTCTTGCCAAGCTGCCCAGGCTGGCCCTAAATTCCCTCTGTAGCCCACACAACCTTGAACTTTTGATCTTGTCTCTGCCCCAAAGTACATGGCATTACAGGCCTGCCTGACTGAGAAAATCAAGGCCACCCTGGTCTACAGAGTGAGTTCCAGGACAGCCAGGGCTAAACAGAGAAACCCTGTCTCAAAAAACCAAAAAAAAAAAAAAAAAAAAAAAAAAAAAAAAAAAAGCCTGTGCTGGAGCAGACCTGTGCCCCAAACTCCTAGAGCTGTCTCCTAGCAGTGCAGTTTACTCCATAAAAATGTCTTACTGTATCTTGATTAATCGAAAACAAAGGAAGTGCTTGTTAGTTTCTGGGTAAGCCAAGCTAGCAGGAAGACATCCTCCTTGGGGAGAAATGAATGTGTTACATAAAGCTTCATAAGAGACTGAAAGTGTTACAATTGACCAGTGTTATAACTGTCCTAAAGTCTGAAAGGTACTGGGAGTCCTGGAGCAACCAGAGTTTCCGGTTCTAAGTCCCTGCCAGAGGCTGATGGTGTGAAACTTTATAAGTAGTTTTCAGGTGACTGAGACTTGTTTCCAAATGATTTCTTTCCAAATATTGAGTTGATATCTTTCTTTGTTTTATAGATTGAATATGAAAGGAAGAAGAAAGAAGATGGAAAGCGAGCTCGGGCAGACAAACAACACGTCCTAGACATGCTGTTTTCCGCCTTTGAGAAACATCAGTACTATAATCTTAAGGACTTGGTGGACATCACAAAGCAACCTGTGGTATGTATACATTTCTACTGGTCTTTAAATTTACCCTGCCTCATTAGTGTGGTATTAGCGAGGAGAAGCATGATTAAGTTTGGATCCACTCTGCTGACAGGGTTTATGTCAGTACTCAGAAAACAAATCTTAATTAATGCAGCTTTGTCTTTCAGACATGTGCTTCATTACTTTAGATTTAAAATACATTTCAGAGCCATTAAAATGGTTCAGTTTATAAAGGCACTCAGTTCAAATGCCTGATGATGCCCAGAGGCCACTTGGAAGCAGTGAACCTATCCTGAAACATGTCTTCTGACTGCTGTACACACAGCCAGGCACTTATGTGTGCACACGTAATAATAAAATGTTAGGGCCTGGAGAGGGGGCTCAGTGGTTAAGAGACTCAGATTTGATTCTGAGCACCTACCATTTTTAGCATTAATCTGAGATCTGTTAAGCATTTTGCAATCTTTTTAATTTCCGCTATAACGTTTGTGGTGCAGTGTTTGGGACTCAGCTAATGACTTAACCCTTTGGCAGCACAGCCTGAGAGACAGCATCCATACTAGATTAAAATATTTTTTTAAAAAGGAATTGTTAGCTGGGTAGTAATGGTGCACATCTTTAATCCCAGCACTTGGGAGGCAGAGGCAGGCGGATTTAAAGATTTGTAACAAGCAGTATTTTGCCTGGTTTTAATGAGGTTAACCTTTGTTACTTTTATATATAACTATGCGTACATGAAAACCTATCCCAGACACTGACAGCAGATAATGTATTCCTACAGAATAAAAACATACACAGTCACAGGGAAATAAGCCAAATAGAGAGAGAGGGACATTCCAGTAGTGCTAAGGAAGCCAGTTCCTAAGTTCTTGTTCTTGACATGGGGTGTTGGGTTTATTGATTTCACACTGAAGGAGAGGGGTTACTAGGATGTCTATCTGGGGTAGATATGGTGACTTGTCTTAGTAATCTTAGTACTCAGAGGCTCCAATAGGAAGACCCCAAACTCAAGGCCAGTGTGGACTACATGTGGTTCACTTCAGACTCTGGTTGTTACTGCATTTCACTCTTTGTGTGGGAGTGTTTTGCCTACATGTGTGCCTATGCCTGGGGAGGCCAGAAAAGGACATTGGATGACAGGAATTGAACCCAGGACCTCTGAAGAGCAGTCAGTGATCTTAAACACTGAGCCACCTCTCCAGTCCTGGTCAGAGAATTATTATGTGGTGGTACTTAGTGACTTTTTGCGCTAGATCTTCTTCACTAGTGATCTATAATGGACCTCAGGCAATCTAACTTAATGAGTGTGTGCAGACATAGATTTTCCAGAGAACAGATGGTATTTTGTAACAAATTCTCATCTGATGTGGAAAGGAAGTCTGCTCTTGAATAGAGTCATTTAGAGGCTGTACCACCTCAGCAGCCAGGTCCTTTTCACAGGAGTTCTTGCCATGTACCATCTGAAACTTGCCTTCTGCCCAGACTAGCCTCAAGTTCCTGTTTCTCCTCTGTCAGCCTTCTGAGGGCAGGTTTGTACCATCTCTGGCTCTTAGCCTGCAATCAGTAGCACGTCTGGCCCTCAGCAAATCCCCTGCAGGGTTGGCATGACCATTACTGTGCATGCTGACCTTCCTGATGCCATTGTCTTCACACTCACACCCCTCTCCCTGCCTCCTCTCCTTTCCTTCCTCTCTCCCTCCGCTCTGCATCCCTTCCTTACACATCCCATCCAGTAGTGCTCTGAATAGGAATGGACCCCATAGACTCGTGTACATGAGTGCTCAGTCCATGGGAGGTGGCACTTTTACATTGGTCTTGTTGAAGGAAGTGTGTCACTGTGGGGCAGGCTTTGAGGTCTCATAATATGCTCAAGCCAGGCCTAGTGTAACACACACACACTCCGCCCCACTTTCTTGCTATCTTGCTGCCTTACTTACATATCTAACTTGCTGTCACACTCCAAGTCTTCTGCTGCAGCTACTGTAGTTCTGGGGCTACTCACCTCTAGTCTTTTCTTTTTTTCTATTCTATTTTCTTCCTAAAAGCTTTCATTTCTGCAAGCAAACTTGCTCATCACAGAGCCTACTCTAGGGTGCTCTTTCTATCATATATATCATGATATATAGCTTATGTGGGCAACCAGAACAGTAGAAGTTTCTGAAAGATAAGCCAGTTTGAAAGGGTAAAGCTTTGGACCTGATACAAAGTCGGGAATATGTTATCCATTGAACGGAATGTTTGTATGTGATTTAGCTTTTAGCTTTTTTTTTTTCTCTCTTTAAAACAGGAAACAGTTGGGGGCCGTACAGTTGGGGGCTGTAGAGATGGCTTAGTGCTTAGAGTGCTAGCTGCTCTTCAGAGGACCAGGGTTTGATTCCCATTACCCCATAGCCACACATACCCACCTAGAACATAGGGGGTCCAGTGCTCTTGTCTGGCTTTCATGAGTGCCAGGTATGTATGTAGCGCACAGACTGGCAGACAGAATGCTCATATACATAAAATAAAATAAAAATAATTTAAAAGTAATAATAAAATAAATATGAATCATCATCAGAGGAAACCTGTTATTTCTCTCCAGCACTTGGTGATGTTTAAGATTTGCTGTGTTTTGTCTAGTGTTCCTGCATGTTTTATCTCTGAAATAGAAACACACATAACATTTCCTTTAAAAATACAAGCCATTTTGTATGTTTGAGGATAGTGTAGGAGAATTAGTTCTGTCCACCATGTAGAGTCAGTGGATCTAAATCAGGGCATCAGGCTTGCTACAGGTACCTCTACCACTGAGCCGTCTCACCAGCCCCCAGTGTACCACCTTTTGTTCAGGACAGTTGAATAATTGGCATACGTTTAATAGAGTAGGTTTGAGACATGGGAAAAAATAAGTACAACTTAGTACTCATAGTTACGTAGTCCTGCCCAACAAACAGTTGCTTCTTTGCAAATTTGGTGTTCTATAAACAAAGCAGTTACAGCATTGTATCATCATTTGAGTAGGATTGGCCCAGGACTTGTGGTTCATTTCCAGATAGGCCTAAGTAAAGATCAGAATAAATAGTAAAGATCTGCCCAAGTGGCTCAGCAGTTAAGGACACTGATTGCTCTTCCAGAGAACCCAGGTTCGGTTCCCAGCACCCACATGACAGCTCACAACTTTAGGTCCAGGGGATCCAATGCCCTCCTCTAGCTTCCAAGAGTGCCAGGCACATGTATGATGAACATACATATATTCGGGCAAATATATACCTAAAATGAAATAAATAAATTTGTGGCTGGAGAGGTGGACCCATGATTAAGAATACTTGTGTTCTCCCAGGGGTCCTAGATTTGATTTCCCCGTACCCATATGCTGTTTCACAATGTCTGTAACGACATTTCTAGGGTATCTGATGGGCATACGTACAGGCCAATACCACCCATTCACATAAAATGAAAGAATCTTTTTTTAAGAATTTGAATAAATATAATTGAAGTAAATATGTGTGTGTTGCACTAAAAAGAATGTATAGTGTTTTTCCAAGGATAAAATAGCTAGGGAATTTGAAATAATGTACATCTTTCCCAACAAATCTAAAAGTTTTCAAGCATATCCTACTAGGGGTCTGTGAATTGGTGATTTTCAATTACAAGGAACAGAAACAAACTAAAACTAGCATCAACAAAAATAAGAGTTATTGCCTCACGTTGCTGTAAAGTTCCAGAACATGGCTTTCGAGATAGCTTGAACTAGTTACTAGTAGTTTCTAGTTAGAACGGTTCCTTCCACTCATTCATCTTTGTTATTGTTGTCTTTCTATAAGTAGGTGCTTTGTATTAGGGTAGCCAAAATGGCCTCCTCATAGCTAACAACCACTCAAAAGATCTATTCTGGTTGTTCCTGTAAAGCCTCAGGATGGGCTCTGATGTATTCAGTAGGACCCATCAGATCAGGCCAGGAAATGCCACTGGGTCTCCTTCCCCATACTGTCTAATCAGTGGTAGTTTCAGATATAAAGTAGTCAAAGTAGAGCTTAGAAGAGGGAAGGAGAGGCTGTACCTGCAGTTCATGAATATGGAACCAGGGTCAGCTTGGATATCATTCCTTGGGTGCTACCTTTTGTTGTTCTTCTCTCAGTGGCCTGGGGTTTCAAATTAGTCTTGGGTAGCTAGCCAGCAAGCCCTAGGGATCTGCCCATCTCTACCTCCCCAGTGCTGTGACTACAAGCACACCCTTCCCTGCCCATTCTCACAAGTGTGTTCCAGGGATCACAAGTAGATGTCATGCCTGCTTGGCAAGCAATTACTGACTGAGCCATCCCTACAGTTCCAGAACAGAACTTGATTTCCATACCTTACCAAGCCTGTAGTAAGTGACACTGACCCAAGTTGTTCAAGCCAAACGGAAATCCCGATGTCTTCTTCAAGCTCTGACCTACAAATCCTGGCCTCCAGCTTCAATTCTTAAGTAAAGATTGCTGCATAGAGACAGCTAATTTCTACCTAACAGGCCCGGGGAAGTGCTGCGACTTGGACACAATTGTTCTAACCTCAGCTGAAGAGGAAACTCATTATTGTGTCCTGATGTTTATTCCAGCACAGATAGATCTGTGGACAAGCCAGGAAATGTTTTCTAACGATGAAATACCTTTTTAATAAGGAGGCAAAATGTGTTTTTCTCACAATATAAGATTCCTTTCTGCTTTTTTATGTAGTGTCATTGATCATGATCAGATGTGCAGAAAATAGAGCACAGGCTTGATGTGAGCAAAGTATGAATGGAATTTCCCTATACCTGGTAACCAGGGTAAAGAGTGCTGTGCCTCTTCCTGCAGAGACCAGAAGAGAAGGTGTCCTTTCCCCTGAACCTGAACCTGACATTCATGTGGTTGGGAGCTACTAGTGTAGATACTGGGAACTGAACTTGGGTCCTCTGGAAGAGCAGCCAATGTTCTTACCGAGCCGCCTCTCTCTCAGTTTGAAAGCGTAAGGTAAAACTGTGAGATCAGTAACTGCCCTCTGCTGGCTTTTTAGTTCCCAAACAAGCTGGAGAGGCGAGTTTTCAGGCTCGCTGTCCATATGGAAACAATTTTCTTCATGAAAGAATCTTATTTGTGTTGGGCTCTGTTCAAGAAGCATTAGCAGCAAAGAGAAAAAGCAGCCAGGGCTCTGCATCTGGGGTCTCCCAATCTCACCTCAGCTGCCTGAACAAGACTGTTGCAGCATGAGACAGCCTTATTTCTAGACTGGAACTCTGTGTAACTTTAATTTTTGATAACATGTAGAGCTACACACTTAAACTGCTGGGCTGGAAAATTCTTCCTTTATTCACTGTGTAGTCCAGGCAGCCTTGAACTCTGTGAATAGTCTAGCCTAGCCTAATACATGGCTTCTTCCCTGCTTCAGCCTCCTAAAATGTTTGCCAGCATATGAAGTTTTATTTTAAATCATTCTTCCTAATTTAAAGCCTTGTTTGTAGAATAAACTCTGTATTGAACTATACAGATCAATGTACCTTAGTATTGAAAGTCACAAAACCATTTCCACAATCCACATACACCCCCAAAAATCTATCCATTAGCAGTCACTTACCCCCAAATCCTAGACAACTGTAGAGCTCCTTTCTGCCTCGACATGTCATCCTGAATAAGAATTCATATTCAGCTATTTTTCAGAATAAGTGATGTTTTCTCCTTTATTAAGACTTGGCTGTCGGTTAATGATTTCAGGTATATGTAATGTGTTGTTTTGGTCCCAATTTAAACCATTAAGCCCAAGTTCAGCCTTGTTACATATACAAGGAACTATTCCAACATTGTCTTCAATACTGTCTTCAACCAAAGTTAAAGGAGCCACTTCTAATCTCAGCATTTGGGGGGCAGAGACAGGAGGTGAGCTTGAGGGTAGCAGAGACCAGCCAGGGCTATACACGGAGACATTGTTTTAAAATTAAAAAGAAAGTGAACTTTATCTGAAACCTTCAGACCTATAAGACACTTGCCACTGCCAGACAAATGAGGGTTTTTTAGCACACAGATATTAATGCGATAATTATCTGGTTTTTCAAGGTTTGAATGAAATGTAGAGACAGGCAAGGTTTTATCCTTTGACCATTTTCGTTACCCATCTGTCGGCTGCTTAGAGTTTTCAGAGGAAAAACCAAGCAGTGGAACCCAGAGAAGGCCCAGGCTAGAGGTGGGAGCATCTGGTCCTCCCTCGCTGCTTACTCCTCATGTACACTTGGTTTCTTAATGAGCAAGCCTGTGCCCCAGTCACTAACTGCTTCATTAGTAAGGAAGTCCTTTGTTCTCTCCACATCTCTGAAAGGAGTCAACTTACTCGCACAGAAAATTCTGTCTGTAACAATGCCCTTCCTCTTGTGGTACCTCAGAAGACACATGTTCCCCTGTTTCACCTGGGTCACACAAGTGGGCCCTTGCTCTAACCTTTTAGGGTCAGTTTTTGTGACTAGATGCCAAGCAGAGTCTGTGATTAACTTACTGAAAGCGTTAGGAGTGGCAATCTCCTCCCTGTCCGAGCTGTTCTTAATCAACTTCAGTTGATTTATTATTATGTAAATAATGCTTATCACTGAAATGTCTGACAAAATGCAGATCAGGCCTCTTACTTTGATAGAGCTGGAGAAGAAAAGCGCTGTATTGGATGGACTGGCTGGTAATCGGCAGAGAAACTAAATCACAGGCGCTTGCACCTAGTCCTAAAACTTCCTAAAAATTAAGGAAATTTGAATACAGAACCCTGCAGAATTGTGGCCAGGTTGGGTGCTGTGGTTCTGATTCTGTTTTGTTACTTGGCCGGGTGGTCATCTCATCCCCTCCTTGTAGTAAGTCCGTGGGCTACATTATCAAAAGAAAGAGGCATGCATGGGAACAACTGGTTTGTAGAATGAAAACTTTGGCTTTTTGGTTGTGAGCCTAGCCTCTCACCACTGAACCATCTCTCCATCCCAGCAAAGATTTCTTACCATTTCATGTTGAACCCTCTCTGGCTTTTCTGTTTTCTTGGCCAAGATTACAGATAAGCACAGAACTTGTAGTTAGAAGAGCTGCTTTTTTCTGGGTTGGTTGCTGAAATGCTCCTGGTGATTGCTGTTTGTGTTTGGACCACTGCTGTGCATCCACAACTGTGTGATTGTTTGTGCAACAGGATCTTAGCAGCCTCACAATGAACCATTCTTTGGAATTTTACAAAGATGTCATTCTTGGCACCTAAACTGAAAATCATTTGTGCCTAACCCATCATTTTCCATTTATGATCCAGTTTAATTAGAAAGTAGTTTATGAACAGTGCCCCATTTTTCAAGTGTAATTTGAAATAGCAGATGGCAGACGTGCACATTACCTGCTTGCCCAAACCTAAATGCTTACTCATTCACACTCATACCTTTAGCAAAGCCAACTATAGAAGGTGTGGGAGGCAGGCAAGCCGCCTGGGGAACCCAGGCCTAGTTGAGCTCGCTGCTGCCACCTGCTGGGACCTGTAGACAGAGGTGCTAAGCATTCCAGCGACCTCACAGAGCTCTAGTCTCTGCTGTTATATTTCTAGAAGACAAGTCTGGTGGTTCATTCTTTTGAGGCCAGCCTGGTCTACAGAGAGTTTCAGAACAGCCAGAGTTACATAGTGAGACCTTGTCTCAAAAAGAAACAAACTTCTAGATGGCAGCCTATCTGTGGGTTAATGGATTGTGCTCCATTGTTTCAGATCAGCATTGGTAGGGATTTGACTATTTGGTAACACCTCCTGTTGAGATTCTGAGAACAAAGGATATCAAGAGCTCAAAAACCCTGGAGGAGCTGTAACTGCCTCAAAGCAGATAGCGAGGATCTTCCGAATTAGCTAGGGACTTGGACAGAGAAAGGAAGAACACAAATTTGAGCACAGTCTGGACCACTTAATGAGACCATGTCTCAAAAAAACAAGGACGGGGGCTGGCAAGATGGCTCAGTGGTTAAGAGCACTGACGGCTCAGTGGTTAAGAGCACCGACTGCTCTTCTGAAGGTCCCAAGTTCAAATCCCAGCAACCACATGGTGGCTCACAACCATCCGTAACGAAATCTGATGCCCTCTTCTGGAGTGTCTGAGGACAACTACAGTGTACTTACATATAATAAATAAATAAATCTTTTTTTTTTTTTTTTTAAAAAAGGACAAGTTTGGGTATGGTGACACTTGGAGGCAGAGCCAGGGAGATCTCCACTAGTTTAGGGCAAGCCTGGTCTACATAGAGTGTTGCAGGCTAGCATAGGCTGTATTGTCAGACCCTATTTATAAAGGGGGAGGGGTCATAGTGGCAAACACCTTTAATCCCAGTACTCTGAAAGCAGAGGCAGGTAAATCTCTGAGTTTGAAGCTAGCTGGTTTACATAAGATAGTTCGTGGCCAGCCAGGGCTACATTAGTAAAATCCTGTCTGTATGTGCATACACAGGGGTTTGTTAAAGATACACAAATAATGTGGTTTGGATAGTAGTGCATTCGGTGCAAATATTATCTAGGCAGGAGTTCCTCAACCATTAGTGCCTCTCCTTTTGGTGAATTATATATCCTCCTGCAGTGAGAAGAGCCATCTCAATATTGTGCCTAGTTCTTTGAAGCAGATACTCAGAAGTTAGATTGGTTGGGGTGTTTGTTTGTTTGTTGGCAGGACACAACACTTGTGAATAATTAGCTTTCTTTTCTAGAGGTTACTGTCATTTGTATTGGTCAGTTTATAGTGGGTGCTTCAGTGGGCTTTGGCAAACAAAGGCAGGGTTTTGTAGTCCTCTTAACAAACATAGTCTTCATTTCCATGACTCCAGCAATCATTTGGTAAGCAGGTTTGGGGGACATAAACTAATGTAAGCCGAGCACAGGAAGCCTGCATCCTCTCGTTCTTACTCTTCTCTCTGCTTTGGCGGGCTCAGGGAACACAAAGCCTCAGACTACCTCTTTCCTTATTCCACAGGGAAGATCCATCTTAGGTCAGATGGGGTGTGGCTCACAATTGTATTCCCAGCACTCAGAAAACAGGCTCATAGAACTCTGGCAGTTGAGGCCTGTCTAGCATAATGAGATCCTGTCTTTAAAGAAAAACAAATCTTATAGAAGTAGGAATCGTAGGTACTCATCATATGCTTGCTTCTCGGCTATTATTTCCCATCCCTACTAGGTGTCATTTGTGTGGTGCTCATAAACTGTCGATTGCAGTCTGTGGACTCAGTGTTAAGTCACTGAAGTCAAGAGCAGATTGCCAGCGGGGCTGTGGTGGCGCACGCCTTTAATCCCAGCACTCGGGAGGCAGAGGCAGGCGGATTTCTGAGTTCGAGGCCAGCCTGGTCTACAACGTGAGTTCTAGGACAGCCAAGACTATATAGAGAAACCCTGTCTCGAAAAAAAAAAATAAAAAGCAGATTGCCCTCCATTGAATTCAGTAAACTTGGAGCAGCCATTCCAGTATATTTTCCTCTAGATTCCTCTCTGTTTAGGACTTCCAGGCCTTTGATGCACATGGTTCTGTGTTTAGTGAGGCATACGTTGTAGGACTGGAGAAATGGCTCAGCGGTTAAGAACATTAACTGCTTTTCCGAAGGTTCTGAGTTCAAATCCCAGCAACGACATGAGATCTGACGCCCTCCTCTGGTGTGTCTGAAGATAGCTACAGTATGCTTACATATAATAATAAATCAATCTTTAAAGAAAAAAAAAAGAACACTGTAGAATCAGAAAAACAGTTTGTTGAACCCTTTTATAGGAACCCCATTTGGGTTTTAAGGATGCTTGTATTTAGTGTATTTGATTTTAAGTGTCATGTCCTGCCTTGATAACCTCATCTGTGGGGTTTGTTTGTTTGTTTTTGTTTTGGTTTGGCTTTTAGGGATACCTGAAAGAAATATTGAAAGAAATTGGCATTCAGAATGTGAAAGGGATTCACAAGAACACATGGGAGCTGAAGCCGGAGTACAGGCATTACCAAACAGAGGAGAAGAGCGACTGAGATGTGTGCTGAGCAATCCAAGGCGGGCGAGCAGGCCTGACCAGCCCAGCCACACACGCTGCCTGCCTGCCTGCCTGCCTGCCTGCCTGCCTGCCTGCCTGCCTGCCTGCCTGCCTGCCTGCCTGCCTGCCTGCCTGCCTGCCTGCCTGCCTGCCTGCCTGCCTGCCTTGACGGGACAGAGACACCTGGGTCTGCCATTCCTCTCAGTAAACTGTTAAAGCTGGGATTCCATAAAAGTTTCTTACGTGTTTTCTGAAGAGAAAGATGTTATTTATAGACTAAACTCGTGTTACACCATTCAGCGGGCATGCCGGCACATGCATGTGTCCAACACTCAGGAGACTGAGGCAGGCAGGTGTGAGTGAATTTGGGACCAGCCTGGAATACACTGCAAGACCTCCCCCATAAAAGAAAAAAATTATGGTATGGGTAAGGGTCTGGGAATTAAAATACTTTTGTTTTTATTGGTTAACTTTGCAAGTGTAAAGTTATTTCCTAAATGAAAATTATATCTCTGAGGAACTAAGGTAAGAAAGGAGAAAGGGGGGCTGGAGAGATGGCTCAGCGGTTAAGAGCACTGACTGCTCTTCCAAAGGTCCTGAGTTCAAATCCCAGCAACTACATGGTGGCTCGCAAGCATCTGTAATGAGATCTGATGCCCTCTTCTGGGGTGTCTGAAACAGCTACAGTGTACTTATATAATAAATAAATAAATAAATAAATAAATAAATAAATAAATAAATCTTTTTTTTTTTTAAGGAGAAAGATGGGAGGGAGGGCATCAGCTAAGAAACTATTAAAGGAACATAGAGTCCAAGTTCCTTTTTCTGAAACTGAAGAGGGAACTTGTCCCTTTCCACAGAGGTAATGTTTCACCTCCACACATGTACATGATGAGTTCCTTCAGGACAGTGTCACATGTTAACATAGTCCAAAGTCACTCCTGTAAAGCAGAGATGCTCCGACAAAGTAAGTACACAGAGAGGCTGCTTAGAGCTGTGCACATCGCATCCTCTGCTTCTGGATGCCTGCAGCCAAGCAGCTCAGGGGCCAGACATGTAAGAAAACACTTAAAGCAAGGAAATAGTTTTTCATTAAGAGAAGGATCTTAGCCGGGAGTGGTGGCACACGCCTTTAATCCCAGCACTCGGGAGGCAGAGGCAGGCAGATTTCTGAGTTCGAGGCCATCCTGGTCTACAAAATGAGTTCCAGGACAGCCAGGGCTATACAGAGAAACCCTGTCTCGAAAAACCGAGAGAAAGAGAGAGAGAGAGAGAGGGAGGGAGACAGAGAGAGAGAGAGAGAGAGATCTTGCCATGTTATTTGCTGTTGTAAGGAAAATGTCTTCATCCTCCCACTGTAAGCTACAAGTCTGCCTAAGGAAGGCAGTCCTAGTCACCAGCCACCCTCAGTGCCTTACCGACCTCATTCTAGGGTAGGAGCTCAATGTAGTCTGCCCCTTGTCTTCTCCTTTTTAAAATCTTTTATTTATTGTTTGACAATTTCATACATTTATTCATTGATCACATTCACTCGAACTTGGCTCCTGTCTACTTCTTGGTACCTGGAAGCCTAGTGTCCAGAAGCCCACAGGATGCTGCGAGAACTGTAGAGCTAAGTGTGCTGGGTGAATTATACAGTCTGTACCTTCCCACACAACTTGCCTGAAAGAGAAGGATGCCTCCTCTGCTTTATAGATGCCGGTAACATCCTGATCTCATTAATAGAACATCCAGTCAGAAGTTACACTGGACTGGTCCCTTGATGGTCTTACCTCTGGGTTACCCTTTCTGTTTCTCTGTATCGGCCACAGCCTGTTAGCTACCTTGCCTTTCATCTAGTCAGTGAGAATATTCCAAAGCCTGACTTGACTTCCCATAAATATCCAGAACAGCTGGACTTCCCAGAGGCAGCACAGCCCTGGGGAGGGAACACAGAGTCGGGTTCACAGCAACAGGAAAGGGATGAGCAGAGCCCTCCCTTCCAGCACTGGTGGCTGTACTCCTAAGGAGCCTTTGTTAACTGGATGGAGAGAGGAAAGAGGTGGGTTCAGGGTGGGTTTGATGGAACAGCAAAAATAAACACTGCTCTTTCCACGCTGATTCTGAAGGGGAGAGACTTTTTCAGTTACATGTGTTTTACCAGTATGTTCTCTCTCCTTTTTTTTTTTTTTAAGATTTATTTATTTTATGTATGTGAGTACACTATAGCTGTACAGATGGTTGTAAGCCTTCGTGTGATTGTTGGGAATTGAATTTTTAGGACCTCTGCTTGCTCTGATCGGCTCTGCTCACCCAGTCCCTCCTTGCTCCGGCCCAAAGATTTATTTATCATTATACATAAGTACCATCAAAACTATAAAAAGATCTCTCCAAACTGATAACAAAACAAACTTCATGGTTTTAAGTGGGCAATAAATGTAAACATGCATTTCTCGAAGGGTTGAATAAGCCCATGAAAAGCTGTCCAACAATCCATGGTCACTAGAGAAACAAAATTAAGACCACACAATCATGTTCCATGCCTACTATGGTAGATAAAACCTTTCTGTAGAAACTTGACTATGAGATGCTAGTGAACAAGGGAAGCTACCAGAACTCACAGATTCTGTCCATGGTTCTACAGAATGACGCAGCTCTTAGGAAACATTTTAGAAGCTTCTTACAGAGTTAAACACATAACCCAGCAGTCCTACTACTAGGAAAGGAAGATACATGTTTAAAAACCTAAAGGGCCAGGCATGGTGGTGCATGCCTTTAATCCCACACTTTGGAGGATTTCTGAGTACCAGGCCAGCTTGGTCTACAGAGTGAGTTCCAGGACAGCCAGAGCTATACAGAGAAACCCTGACTCAAAAAAAAAAACAAAAACAAAAAAAACCCTAAAGGTTTGCCAAGCATGGTAGTGTGTACCTTCAATCCCAGCACTTGGAAAGCAGAGGCAGAGAGATCTATTGAGATCAGGACAGCCAGGCCTATTCAGAGAAACCCTGTCTGGGGCAGGGGGTGAGGAAGAACCTATAGCTTTAATCACCAAAATCTGGAAACTGCTTAGGTATGTGACAGTAAGTATGTATGTGACACAGTGCCAGATAGTCAGGGGGTGGGCTCTTCCCATAGTGAAGACAACTCCTGATAGGTACAATTGGATAGATCTCTGGTACATTAGATGTGGCTACCTACTGTGTACTTTCTATCTAGCATCTGCAAGAGGAGATCCTGAGGGGAAACTAGGCTTCTGTAGGCCCACATCCGCTCTGCCACTGGGCACAGCCACTTGAGGAGGTGGAACGAGGAATGTTTGAGTGCTTATCCCACACCGCCACCACCGTGGGTGCTGGGCTGGAGAGAGGCACCTCTCTGGGGGTGGGAAAAGCCAGTCTGAGATGTGGAGAAGCCAGAGCTGGTTCAGGGGTCCCAGGCCCACAACGTGGCTGGGGCCGTGGGGGTCTCTGATTCTTTGACATCTGGGAGTCACAGAAGAGCAAAGAACAGTGGGGAGACTGCAGGCCAGGACAGCAGCTGGAGTGTGTGNGGGGGGGGGCGCTCCAGCTTGTCTCACGGGGGAGGGTGCGCAGAAGGAAAGGGTATGGGGGGGATATTGTTCTTGTAACCAGTCTGTGTAATAGAATGTCTACAACAGTTTAAAAGAACACTCAGTCTTGTGAACTGACACAATTTCATGGGCTTAAGTAGAAAAATGCCTCAGAACAATTCATGTTAAAGGTTAGAGAGATGACTCAAAGGTTAAGAGCACTTGTTCTTACAGAGGACCCAGGTTTGGATCCAAACACCTACATAGTGATTCATAACTATCCATCACTCCAGAGCATCTGATTAGCAGACACACACTTGGTACACATAAACTTTTTTTTTTTTTTTTTTGGTTTTTGGTTTTTCGAAACAGGGTTTCTCTGTGTAGCCCTAGCTGTCCTGGAACTCACTTTGTAGACCAGGCTGGCCTCGAACTCAGAAATTCGCCTGCCTCTGCCTCCCAAGTGCTGGGATTAAAGGCGTGCGCCACCACGCCTGGCTCATAAACTTTTTAAAATGCTTTTTGTAAGATGCTGGTTACAATAATAAATACCAGCTATTTCTACATGAGTGTCGATGTTTGTAAACACAAGAAAAAATACCTGACTTATAGTACTACTGCAGAGATAGGAACACGGGGCAGGATAGGATGTTTCTCTCACTAAGTCTGTACATTGAAACTATTCACTGTGTGTAGCTCTAACCAAGTTAACTAGCTTAAAGCTATTCCAAGAAACACATGGTGTTCTATTTCTCCCCACCTGGGCTTTACAGTTAGCCGATACCTCAAATCCTGCCGACAAGCAAGAACACCTTCCAGAGGACTATTGGCAGGTAAAGAGGATTGGCATGTTCCCTGGACATTTACACAGAGTCACACACAAGTCAGGAGCCTGCCAATAGTCTACAGTGTCCCCACTCTGAAATGGTTGCCTGTTGCCTTGGTACATTTTCCTAGGGTTAATGTTGATAAACAGCACCCTCTTAAAGGGAAGAGCCTGCCTGGGCATAGCATTAAGTTCGTTGGAAGAACAGCCATGAAAAAGCAGTGGAGTAAAGCATTTATGTGACACATTCGTCAGTGACAGGAGAAACCCAGCTGTACCTTGATTTGCCAAGTGTTTGAGAAAACTGGTCCCAAGTAAACGGAGCCACTGGGTTAAGAGAGAGGCTGGGAGCAACACAGCGAGTGCCGCTGAAATGGGCTAAGAGGCAGAACGCTGAGCCACTGGAGTGTGGGAAAGGGGCTGGCTTCTAAGCAATATCTTGCCAGGCATGGTGACATGCCTTTAATCACAGTACAAAAGGAGGTGGAAGCCAGCCTGGTCTACCTGGCAAGTTTCAGGCTAACCAGAGCTACATAATGAGATCCTGTCTCAGAAAGGGGTGGGGATGTGAGCTCAGCAGGGGCAGCAGTGTCTCCATCAAGGAACTGAAAGGCCAAAGCTTGTACTTGTCACAGCTTTGACTATTGCCAGCGCACAGTGTCTCCACTCCTATCTCTGGCCTGTGGGACCTAGCAGGGTGGGACTGATTGATTCATCCCTGCTGCCTGCCCTTGGTTTTGCCAGCAAAGACTTCACCATCATAGGAGAGTGTGATTGCTGTTCACACACTGAGGTCTTTTCTGTCCCAGTGAAGCTGTGGAGGGAGGGAGTCATTACTAGGTTTTCTATCCTGCTCATGCGGAAAGCTTCAGTATTCGCAGACAGCGTTGGCAGGTGGAACCTTAACAGCATCAGACCGCCAGCTCTGAGATCACATTCTGTTACCCACCTACACAGATCCGTCGGAAAGCCGAGCAAGCCTTGGCTTGCAAGCTTAATAAGTTGAAATGAAACACTCCCACGTGTGAGTTCGAGTTGCACATTGCTTGTGTTACAAATGGATGCCGGGTAGTTGACTGGGCACAGACAGCAAAGAAAACCAGGATAGTTCTGTTTGCTGTCTGAGACAAAGTCTTCCTGTATTGCCCCCGGCAGCCCTAAGTGCCCAGGCTCACGCCAACCTTCTGAGTGACCAAGACTACAGGTCACTGCTACCAGACTACAGGCCAGAGTGCCCCGAACTGAATCCAGGGCTTCACACGAGCTGAGTGCATTCTGCCACTGGTCTACGCCCCTGCCCACAGGATCAGTTTCAATAATGGTTCAGATGGTTCTTTTCGTCTGTTTCCAGTTGAATCCTCCTGAGAGAAAGTGCATGTGTTGATCAAGGTTGATATCTCACAGGCTCCAAGCAGTCCTTCATCTGTACCAAATGGTTAAGGCGTCCCTGTTGCCAATCCCAGAAGATGGAGAGGCTCTGGTTGAGGGAGTGGTTGGGTGGAGGCTGGTGAAAGGTTACCTACCTTTGTGCTTGGTCACTGTTCTATTGCTGGAAAGAGACACCATAACTAACCAAGGCAACTCTTAGAAAAGAAAACGTAGTTGGGGCCTTGCGTTACAGTTTAAGAAGCTTAGTCCGCTACGGTGGAAGCCGGGCAACACCCATCTCACTGGAGCAGTCGTGGAGGGTTACATCCTGATCTTCAGGCCAGGTGGGGGCAGGGAGAACTGGGCCTAGTGTGAGCTTTTGAAACCTTAGAGTCCGCCTGGAGTGTCAAACTTCCTCCAACAAGGACACACCTCTTAATCATTTCCACTCTCTAGTGACCAAGCACTCAAATATATGCACCTAAAGGGGCCATTCTTATTCAGATGACCTAGGGGAGGTTGGGGAAACTAATTTCTAATGTCCTCTTGGTTTTACAACTGGTTCAAACATGGTCTGAAGAAGGCTTTGCTCTATGGTCCCATCAAAAAGCTGCACGTGGCAGAGGCCCTGCACTAAAACTCACCTATCTGCATCCTACTGAGATCAGGAGGCAGAAACCAGACAGGCATGTGAGCTCTGGGGAATAACTGTTCCTCGTGTGACTTTAGCATCTTTTGCCCCTCCTGTAAGGCCACCTGCTTCTGCCATTTCACTGTGCCCCACATGTTTGCCTCAGTCACACAGTGGTTTCTTGGTCCTGTCCTCCTCAAGGCTCTTTCAGTTAGTTCTTACAGGGTGAGGGGAGAGGAAAAAAAAAAGTCAAGTTGTCTAAAAACTATGAATCACGGCTGGGTGTAGTGGCACACACCCTTTGATCCCAGCACTTAGGAAACAGAAATAGAGGCAGACGGATCTCTGAGTTGGAGACCAGCCTGATCTACAAGGCAGGATCCAAGATAGCCAGAGCAAATGAATGAGATCCTGTCTCATTTAAAACAAACAAACAGATTAGTCCCAGCCCTGGGGACTGGGCATCCTCTGTCTGGCCGTGTGGTCTTTGCTGTTTCCTGTTTCTGTAGATACTCTGCTCTCTGCAGATTTGCCTCTTGACAACACAGCCTGCGTCCTGGCGGAGCTGCAGATGCTTTGCTTTGGCTTAGCAGAGTCCAACCTTTTTTTTTTTTTTTTTTTTTTTTTTTTTTTTTTTTTTTTTTTTTTTTTTTTTTTTTTTGTAATTTATTTTCTGTTTGGGGACTTTGCTGGCATGTATGTATGTGCCACTTGTGTGCAGTCAGTACCCATGGAAACCAGAAGATAGTATCAGAGCCCCTGGAACTGGAGTTAACAGATGTTTGTGAGTGTTGAGAATTGAATTTGGGTTTTCTAGAATAGCAAGTGCTCTAACCACTGAACCAGCTCCAATTTCCCTCCCCCTTTTTTGTTTGTTTCTTTTATTGTTTTTTTCCCCCTTATTTTTTTCTTACTGCTTGAATCAGGCCCTCATACCTTCTAATCACATACTCCAGTTTTACATGGCTTTCAGCCCAGCCAACTGCCCCTCGTTCTGAATCCCACCGCCAAATCTACATCAGGGGTTCTCAACTTGTGAGTTGTGACCCCTTCAGAGGTCACTTAAGACCATCCTTCATATCAGATATTTCCATATTGATATTATATTTATAATTTATATTTATATTTTATATTTATATTTATTTATATTATATTATATTTCCATGTTGATATTAATATTGATAACAGTAGCAAAAGTACAGTTATGAAGAATGAGTGAAAATAAATCTATGGTTGGAGGTCTGTAGAGAGCCACGCCCGAGCTGGTTCTGCCGCCATTCCAAGATGGTGCCGACATCCTGTCACCACCCCCAGCCTGGGACAAGCAAACAAGTTCAGTGCGCATGCGCTTGTTACAAAGCCACGTAAGTCACCGCCCATCCTGGGGCGTAACTTGAGGTAATGGGCAGTCAGCCAATCCTGACGACACACGTCTCACTGAGGTGTATATAAGTGGGATCCATCTTGGGCTCGCTGTCTTCCTCCTCATGATGTAATAAAAGTTTGCTGCAGAAGGATTCTGGTGTCCACGTCCGTTCTTGCCAGCGAGACGGTAGCGTGGACTCTTTCAGAGGTCACCACAACATGAACTATATTTAAGGGTCTGGGCATTAGGAAGGTAGAGAACCTCTGTTAAGGATTAATCTGAGGGCTTCCTGTTCATTGCTAGCACCTAACCTCATGTTTGGAAATAGGATGTTTCCACATGGGGTACATGTGGAAGGCCTTCCCAGGGAAGCAAAGGGCTTCCTGAGGGAGGGTATGTCTACCTGAGCTCAAGAAAGAACATAGCCTCCAAGTGACCCAGCTGCTCTGGTGCACACTGGGAGATCTAAGGACCGAGGTGCACAACTCATGAGAACACTGAGAAAGAGTCCTCAGCGCACAGTGGGGAATGTATGAAGAAAATGGCCACCCCAGTTCTAGAGTCTCTGTGACTCCTATGTAAAGAGAACAAAATACACAGTCTAGAGAACTGTGTTAGGCTGTATGGAGGACTTACTGCCTTCATGTATAGGGAGCAAAGAGGCCAAGCATGGTGGTGCAGGCCTGTGGTACCAGCAATCCAGACAGTGTCAACAAGAGAATCACATGACTAAGGCCAGCCTCAGCTAGTCTATGGACTATCTCCAATCACATACACATACACGCAACATACACACACAACCTAAGTCAGACCAGGTAGTGGCAGCAAATGCCTTTAATCCCAGTAGTCAGAGGCAAGCAAATCGTTGAGATTGAGGCCAACCTCAGCTACAGAGTGAGTTCCAGGACAGCCAGGGTTACACAGAAAAATACCCTGTCTCAAACAAACAAACAGAAAAAAACAAACAACAAAAACCAAGATTGCAGTAACCCACCAGGTGCACAGTTGTTAGCCACAATTTAGTAGTTCCTGACCCCATTTCTAGCATGTGACACCTTATGCACTAATGAAGCATTGTCAGCATGTCAGAAATGTCACAGCTCTTTCTGTCTCGTTCTGCAGACTGGGGGATGGGAGAATACATTCAGACCTCATGTATTTTAGTGTGAAGCACAGACCTCTCCAGTGCTCCAGGCCCCAAAACCCCCTTTAGCCCATGGATTGGTCACTGCTTGGTCTAATCCTGGGTGGGAGATGAGAACAAAATACAGGCTACTAACCCCCTGCTGAGGTACATCTCTTGGGAGAACACCCCACTTCTGTTTTCCCACAGAATTCTATAATTACTGATGGTGACCAGCTATGCTCAAAACAACAGTTTGTCATACATTGTCAACTAGAGGTGTCATTTGGTGGAGGTCTTCCTGGTTGTGGACAGCTCATAGGAAACACCAAGGCTTTCCTGAAGAAACTCAGTGGCACCCCACCTCATCCCTGCACCCCCTGTCCCAGGAACTCAAGAGAGAAGCTACACTGACTGTGTGAGCCTTGACGCCTTAGCAGGCCTTCCTTGTCTCACCTGGAACCTCAGAGGAAAGGACATGCGTGTAGTCCCAGCTCTAGGGAGGCAAGGCAGGCAGAGCTCTGAGTTCAAGGCCAGCCTCTTCTACAGAGTGAGTTCCAGGACAACAAGAGCTACACAGAAAAAAACCTGTCTTGAAAAACCAAAAAGAGCTGGGCGTGGTGGTGTATGCCTTTAATCCCAGCACTTGAGAGGCAGAGTCAGGCATATTTCTGAGTTCGAGGCCAGCCTGGTCTACAAAGTGAGTTCCAGGACAGCCAGGGATATACAGAGAAACCCTGTCTCGGAAAACAAACAAACAAACAAACAAAGAAAAGAAAAGGAAAATCCAAAAGGAGCCAGGCAGTGGTGGTGCACGCCTTTAATCCCAGCACTTGGGAGGCAGAGGCAGGAAGATTTCTGAGTTCGAGGGCCGGCCTGGTCTACAGAATGAGTTCCAGGATAGCCAGGGCAACACAGAGAAACCCTGTCTCGAAAAAAAAAAAAAAAAAAAGAAAGAAAGAAAGAAAGAAAGAAAGAAAGAAAGAAAAGAGAGAGAAAGAAAGAGAGAGTGAGCAAGAAGAAAAGAAGGAACAGTCCTTTGGGGCTTCACCGTGAAGCCGCATCCTGATGAGCCTGTCTTTGAAATAGCTTTTCAATATGATTTGAAAATAGCTTTAATTCAGCCTAGCCTAGCAACACTGTTCTCTATGGAGTGCGGAGTTTACCGCATGCTGGCGTGGCTGCCTGGATGCCGCTAGTCCACATCAAATTGTATGTCGCTGGCCAGGGGACAGAGGCAAGTTTAAAACCCAGAGCCTAGTTTTCAGAGCGTGACGCATTTTCACACCCTCCTAACATCAGAACGTTGAGTTGAGCCTGTTTTCAACGATGTCCGAAGGGGAAAGGATGCAGTCAGCTCAACCTCAAAGCACTGATTCTATCTCTGAGGAGACAAGGGCGCTGGGGGTAGACATCACAGGCCCTCTTCTCGCTGCTGAGAAGGCGAGCGCTTCAGTTGCTGCCAGGCCCATGGCACGCCGCCGGGATACATCCTGTCAGAAAGGAGAAGGGTGGAGCCAGCGGGTGGAGCCAGCAAGATGGTTCAGTGGGTAAAACAGCTTGCCTGATGACTGAGTTTGCACCGAGACTCACATGGTGGGGGAACCAACTCCCACAGGTTGTTCTGTGACTCAGGAATGAACACACACACTCACTCACAATGGAATTTTTTTTTTAATTAAATAGAAGGGTATTTGATGCAGAGTCTTTACCAAGTATGTATCTTAGTGTCCATGACAAACAAGGAGATGTCTCTGACCTGATGAGACACCCCACTAGGTCTTGGGGACATTTTGTTTTACTGCAACAGTTGGTATTTCTGGTCCACTTGGCCTTGACGACACAGCAGCACAGACCGAGTGGCTGGTGAGAAGCAGAGATCTGGGCTGGTGGCATGGCCGGTCAGGTAAAGGCATTTACCGCCATGCCTGAAAACCTGAGTTCCATCTCAGGGTCCCACACGGTGGAAGGAGAACAACTCCCAAAGATTTGTCTTCTGATCCCCACACATATGCTGTGGCATGTGCACACACACACACACACACACACGCATAAATAGATGTAGTTTTTAAAAAATGCTTAAAACAAACAAACAAACAAAAACCTGAAATCTCTCGTGTTCTGGAGGCCCTTGTTGTAGGTTCTGGTGAGGGACTTCCCAGCCTGAACACTTGCTATCATTATTTAGTGAAAAGAGGAACCTTAGCTGGAGTGTGAGTTCGTGAAGGGCGCTAACCCTGGTCCTGAGGGCTCCAGCCTCTCGACCTCACCTCCCAAAGCCCCTCCTCACAGCATCACCATGCGGGAGAGATGCCAATCCCAGGGCTGCTTAGATGTTCGCTCCATCAGTGGGTGGATCATACCATGAAGAAGCTTGATGTATGATTTCATAAGTCTGTCTTTTGAAAGGTGAATAAACCTTATTTTGAAAATAACTGTTTGCTGCCTTCAGGCCTTAGCCAAAATGACTGCATGGCCCTGGTTTTTTTTTTTTTTTTTTCCCAAAGCAGAGGCTGCACCTACACAGCATCTACTTTTGGGAAGGGGGCGGTTAATGTCACAGCTCATGAAGGCTGACTTGCCAATCCAATTTAAATTAGGTTGAATAGCAATTCTAGCCTGAGAACTAAAATCCTGTACGCTGACCTTGAGCCTTCGTGGTAGAATAATCGTGTCATGCTGAGGCACTGTGGGTAAGCTGGGGTTGCCTTTAAAGGACATCTGTTAGCTGGGTCGGCTTGACCCACAGCCGCTTCACCTGGTTCTTCTGGCCCCTGATGCCATCTCTCACTTGGCTTCAGGGAGACTTGATGGGAAAAGGCAGAATTCTAGATTACAAAGAGGAGAGAAGGAGGGTACGCTGGGTCAGCCAAAACCAGTTTGAAACAAGTCAGGTCCCATTTAAGAGCAATTAAAAAGAACGAAAACAAATCAGGCCAGAAATAACCAATTTAATGATTATCGTAAGCCTAACTCCTTCAGTTTATCAGTTATAAATAATGCATTATCAGTTATAAATAATGCATTGTCAGTTATTAATAATGATTTGGGGGCTGGAGAGATGGCTCATCAGTTAGGAACACACACTTCCCTTCTAAAGGACCAGAGCTCGGTTCCCAGCAGCCTTATCGGGCCACTCACATCTGCTTGTAACTCTGCCTCGGGAGCCCCAGTGCTCTCTCCTGGTCTGCACATGTGTATATACACGCAGAAATTAAAGAGTAAAAATACAGTCTCTAAAAAAATAAAATGCATTGGGGCTGGAGAGAGTTCGAGCTGTTCCTGTAGAGAACCCAAGTTCAATTCCCAGTGAACACATGGTGTCTCACAGCTATTTGTAATTCCAGTTGCAGGGCATCTAATTCTCCGGGGCACCAGGCATGCATGAAGTGCACATACATATATGTATGTACATATATAAAAAATAAGTAATTAAAATATTTTAAAAGCGTTTCTGTGTGGGGTGTGGTTAGCCTTGTCTACTTAATGAGTTCCAGGGTAGCTAGGACTATATAAAGAGACAATGTCTCAAACAGAAAAAGAGAAGAATACATATCTTGGGGGCTGGAGAGATGGCTCAGTGGTTAAGAGCACTGACTGATCTTTCAAGTCCTGAGTTCAGTTCTCAGCAACCACAAGGTGGCTCACAACCATCTGTAAAGGGATCTGATGCCCTCTTCTGGTGTGTCTGAAGACAGCTACAGTGTACTTATATAATTAATAATAAATTATTCTTAAAAATAAAAACAATAAAAGCAATACATATCTTGAAAGTAGAAGGGGTACTTTTGGGTGGAGGGACGACTGAGAGGAGAGAATTAGGGCTGGGGTAGGGTAGCAGTGGACAAATACAAGCAGTGTACAATGATGTGCATGCATTAAAAGGCCATAGAAAATGGTTTGAAAGAAGTAAGCCTTTAATCTATGCACCTCAGAAAGCTGAGTCAAGAGGATCAGGAGTTCAAAGCCAGCCTGAGCTAAGTAACAAGCTCTTGTCTTGGGGAAAGAAAAACTAGGGCTGGGAGCGTGGTTCTGTTGGTAGAGTGCTTGCCTAATTCCTGCATTGATCTCCAGCACCACAGAAAACATGGTGGTATGTGCCTGTGGTCCTGGCACTTGGGAGGTGGGGGCTGGAGGATCAGAAGTTCAAAGTCATCCTGTATGAAAGAGTTCAAGGTCAGGCCAGATTGAATAGGACCCTGTCTCAAAGGAAGAGGGAGGGCATGTGTATCTAATTTAATCTGATTTTATCCCCTTAACAAAATACCTAATGCCCAGTGATCTGTGAATAATAGAGACTGGCTTCTTAGGGTTGGAGGCCTGGTACCCAAGACAAGCTACCAGGAGAGTCAATGGCCAGCAGGGACTGCTCTCTCCTCAAGGTGGCGCCTTGTTGGTGCCCTCACATGATGCCAGATTAAAAGATCAGAACTGGTCTAAACTGGTTGCCTTCCACCCTCGGCCCTTACAATAGTCACTCCCAAAAGGCCCCACTTCTCAAAGGGCACTAACGTGGGCCTCAGGTTGGAACATGAGTGGGAGAACGTATCCAAACCATAGCAATGCTCAGGGCAGGGAACTGG
>LR750559.1:0-76481 GCA_902729485.2 Mus minutoides | reverse complement strand
TATTTTGAGTGGATTAACCAAACAGCAGACCAGGCCAAGGTGATTCCGCGTGGGAGAGATTTATTGAGCAGGTAGGAGGGCAGAGAAGAGGAAAAAGAGAGAAAGAGGGGGGAGAGAAGAGAGAGAAGAAAAAGAGATCGAGGAGAGGGGTGACTTCCTAATTTATACGGAAAATGACATCACACCATTGAGGGTGGAGACTGAGCCAAGTGGATTGTGGGATTGAAGGTCGTTGTCCTGGCAACGCAAGTCAAGGGTCACATAGTTAGGCGGGGCTTAGAGTGTCCAGGTGCTAACATTCCTCCCTTCTTGTTATTATAAAAAGAAGGGGAGAAGCCTTGTGTGGTGCCGCACGCCTTTTATCCCAGCACTCGGGAGGCAGAGGTAGGTGGATTTCTGAGTTCGAGGCCAGCCTGGTCTACAAAGTGAGTTCCAGAATAGCCAGGGCTACACAGAGAAACCCTGTCTCAAAAAAAAACAAAAAAAGAAGGGGAGAAAAAGAGAGGGGAGACCAATGGTGAAGAGGGAATGGGGGCGTTGTGTCTCTTGGGCTACTTCTTGCTGTTTCGGGGTGTCGTCAGGATATATCTGGTCTTCACCATCGGAATCTGTTTGGTGGTCATCTATGGGCAATGGCCGGTAATTCTGTAATAGGAGCTGATTAACAGTTTGGTTAGAAATTTTTGTACTTGTCATTGAAGGAACATAGAGACAAGATTAATAAGACAAGGAGCAAATGATATTGCCAGAAAAATGACCAGGAAAGGTGTTACGAGTGGAAGGATCCACTTCCATATGGGGTTCTCAAAGATACCAGAACTGGATGTCTCATGGTTGTTGTAGTCTCTTATGTCTCTATTCTGGATTGACTGACATAGAAACAGCATTCTTCCCGTAGGAATAGGCAGAGGCCATCTTCTTTAGCTGCCAAGAGGTCTAGTCCTCGCCGGTTTTGAAGCACCACGGCTGCCAAGGAATCGATCTGCTTTTGATAGTAAGCACAGTTTAAATGAACAGCAGGTAGAAGATGAAAAGGCCACTACTAATCCAGTGTCTCGTCCAGCGAGGTCAGGTTTGGCTGTCAGAGTGAAGCCTCATTCTCTAGGATGGGGGACAAGACGGGTGGTCTTGATGTTTTCAGAAGCTTAAGGAAGCATGGTCCTGTTAAGGTTGATGTGTATGAAGAGGAATTATCTTTGGGTGAGGGAATGAAGGATTTCAAGTGAGACAGGTGGACCCAATGAGAAAGTCCCTGGAGCTTAGCAGCTGTAGGAATTACGAGGATTACGTTAAAAGGACCCTGCCATTTTGGAGAGAGAGGTGAAGGCTGATGACTTGGAGGGGATAAAAGGACTTGGTCTCCAACATTAACAGGTAATGGACAGGAGAGAGAGTGTGGTCGAGGTAGATGATGGTCAGCAAAGTTCCATAGGAGAGAATGGAGATGGGAAAGTAATGGGGTAAGCAAATGATCTGGAAGGGGAGAGTTTTTGTCCACGAGGAAAGAGATGGGTCACCCACAGACCATGATGTCTACCCTAAGCTCTCTCTGTTCGTGGTGGCAGTGGTTGGGTCAGAGAAGCCTGGGCCTCATCAGTTGGCCATAGCCAAACCTAGGAGATCGGTTGGAGGGCTATCTGGGGGTGATGCCCCCCTGTTCTGAGTAACATGGGGGCATTCAACGGCCCAATGTCCCTCTTGATGGCACCTAGGGCATGGCCCCCTCGGCTTGTGGGGATTAGGGCAGGCTTTGGCCCAATGACCTTGTCGACCGCATCTGTAGCAGGTGTCCGGTGGTCCCTGAGTCTTAGGAGACCATGAGCTCAGGGAAACAGCTGGGGCTTGTCATACAGCCTTTACCAGCATATTGTGAACCCTCTCATCTCTCCCATGGTACACCTTGAAGGCCAGCGCCATGACTTCTGCCAGTGGAGTAAGAGGTCCCCTCTCCAATTTCTTAAGTTTAGCTTTAATGTTGGGGTAGCTCTGGGAAAAGAAGTAAGTCATCAAGAGTTGTTTACCCTCTGGGTTCTCAGGGTCCAGATTGGTATATTGTAATAGAGCCCCTTTAAGGTGTTCTAACAAAATTTACCGGCTTTAAAGCTGCTTTTCTCAGACCCACCAAAAGACATGTAACAAACCTGTCACTGGCTAGAATACCACCTGCAGAATTATAATTCCATTGAGGATCTAGGTCATGCACGGTTTCTGCTCCGATTGGATACACTGCTCTATCTGTTTGATGAATCTTGTCTGCATGTGCTCTCGCTTGTTCCCAAACTCACCCGTGTTCCTCGGCAAGCAAATTGTTAGTAAGTATCATGTGTATATCATGAAAAGTCAAGCTATATGACTGAGTGATATACTGAAACTCCTTGATAAAGGCAGAAGAATTAGAAGTATAGGAGCCCAATCTCTTCTCTGAGAAAGTTCACTCAGTGAGAAGGGAACGTGTAATCTGACCTGACCATCCACCCCTGAAACTTCTCTTAAGGGAAGGACAGTTGCTGGGTCAGACTCCTCTAGGGGTGGGAAGCTTGGAGTTTTGGTCAAGGCCCTAGAGCGAGTGATAGGCGGTGTGAAAGCGGGCGCTAAGGTAGAGCGTCTGGAGGGGCCTGCAGGCGGCACAGGAGGAGAGCTGCGGGTGGCAGAGCCTGGGGAGTCTCCGTGGGAGAAAACCAAGGCAGTGTTTTGGGTTCTAAGCAGCGCAGAAGCAGCCTACGACAAAAAGGAGGTGGTTCATATGCTGGATCCAGTATGGTAGTATCATCTAGTAGAAGTTGTGCAGGATTCATGGCTAACAGAAGTTGAGTTGGAGAGCAGGAAGAACACATAGCAGGACTGGAATGAAAGACTTTATATAGATAACCTCTTTCCATTTTCCGGTTCACTGGCAGTATATGTTAAGATCCCTTAAAACAACTGGGTCTGAAGTGCCATTGGAAACTATTATCTAGTAAATATTAAGTCCAAACTTTATTGCAAAGAAATATCAATTTCGATGCCCTCAAAGGGGGCGTCAGCTTCAAAGACTTGATGTTTCCTAGGAGATATTCCAATGGTGTATCTGGGAGTACGTTTTGTCCATAATCAGGAAGTTCCTGGTGTTCTTACCAGCGTTCTGAAACTGGTAAAGAAACCAAAAAGAAAATCGGCCAGGCTAGAGTGCCCAGGTCGTCACAAGGACCTCTTAGTGACCACCCAGTAGGTCCCAGACCTACCGTGGAAAGTGCTCCACCCTGGCCAGGGATTTCAGCCGACCTCTAGGGCCTTGAGAAGAGAGAGCAACTTTCAGAAGAGAAGAGCAAGATCTAAATGGGCAATGTACTGTGTTGGCTGGGACGCTACCCCTTAGTTCTCAGACCGAACTGGCCAGGCTCTGTTCTGGGAAGTGGGGGTTCGTTTTGCTGACAAACCCTATTGATTGTATGCTGGTGTCTGCCTGGGAATTTCTAGCAAACGGGTGGATGAAACTGTGGAAGCCTGGCCTACAAGGCGTGTGGAAGTGACACAGCTCACTTAAGGTTTGAGGGTCCCGCAGCCTCGGCGGGCCACGTGCTAGAAAATGGCATACTACGGCGGCCGCAATGGCACCTCCCCCCTCACTGACCTTTGTGTGAGTGCTGAGCTGTTTCTCAGGCAGCCCTTTCTGCGTGAGAGTAGAACTTTACAGCAGTTACAGGAGTTGGGTCACCCAAAGTTCTGGCCCTGGGGAGTCTCCGTGGGAGAAAACCAAGGCAGTGTTTTGGGTTCTAAGCAGCGCAGAAGCAGCTTAGAAGCAGGGAGGAAGAAAGGAAAGTGCAGGCCGCCGCGGAGATTCTTACTGTGAATGCTGTGTCCTGTACCTGCCAGTGCATCCACTGGGGTGGCCCCCAGGCACACCAGGCACTGGTGGCTGTTGGTTTTTTACCGCTTATTCTAATCCGAGTCTCAGCACCAAATGATATGAAAAATACCATATGTATGTATATATACATATATGCTGCAGACTCTTTTGGCCCCTCGTCTGCGTGGAACGGGTCCTCTGGAGCAAGTGGGCAAGGATTCGGCGAATGACAAACAGACACTACACAAGGGAGTGTGGATCTGAATGTAATTTGTCAAATTGAGCATCAGATTTTTTATACAGAAGAAAATAGGGAAATTAGGTAACACATCGGCAAGGTACAATGAGATCACTGGATGCTTAATGACTCTTACACAAAGCAGAAGAAATATAAACACAAAGACTGGCAGGAACTGGGCAATAAAACAACTGAGACAAAGTCAGCTCTATCTAAGGTCAGCTATAGTTTTAAAAGCCAGGTGTGAGGTCTTTACACTCCCAGGGCAAGGGCATTCACACCCAAGTCATGGTTCTAATTTAGGAGTTCTGTTCTAGCTAAACTTCTCATGACTAATGCAATACTCTAAAACCCAATCTACTTTCTAAACCATTGTAAATTTCTGTATATGGGAGTGACTTGGCTTTTGTTCTAAGTGAATAGTGTGGAGGGACTTTACTAATAAGTAATGTAGTCTGCCATATGTAACTATAACAAGAATTCTAAACTTATGTTGCTAAGCTTGCCCTGAGATTTCTAACTCTATGTAGTAGATAGTAATGCCTGATTTATTTCACTATCTCTCTTACAATAGTAAAGGCAATTCTGAATGTCACTGAATAGGCAACATTCTTTCTGAATTCCAAGCCCAGGGTTGGCTCAAGGACCACCCAGGGCATTGATGAAGGCCAGGAAGCAAAGCTCGATCTTGCTTAGGTATTTGGCAAGTCATTGCTTGGAGGCACCCATAACAAAACAATACTTAAAGGAAGTACACAGATCCATTCGCAAGGACAAAATTGGAGCATATGTGCTCTGGAATGCCACAGTTCCAGGAAGATATGTTTCCTTTGAAACTCTTTGCCTCAGGACTGCTTCCAGGTTTTCAGGCCTGCCAAGCAAGTCTCTACTGGAGTGGATGTAGCATATACAGATTAACCAAACAGCAGACCAGGCCAAGGTGATTCCATGTGGGAGAGGTTTATTGAGCAGGTAGGAGGGCAGAGAAGAGGAAAAAGAGAGAAAGAGGGGGAAGAGAAGAGAGAGAAGGAAAAGAGAGCGAGGAGGGGGTGACTTCCTAATTTATACAGAAAATGCCCTTACACCATTGAGGGTGAAGACTGAGCCAAGTGGATTGTGGGATTGAAGGTCGTTGTCCTGGCAACGCAAGTCAAGGGTCACATAGTTAGGCGATGCTTGGAGAGTCCTGGTGCTAACAGTGCTTCTTCTGTTTTCCCTGCTTCTGGAAGCCCTGCCTCTGTGGATCTCTTTGATGATGCTAATTAGATGCCAAGTTTCCTTCTATCCCCTAAATAATGTTTTCTCTGCGTGTGCTCTCCCTGCTCCCTGTCTTCTGTGCTGAGGGCCCTGTGCATGATTCTTACCTTTTGCTTCTCATTTCTTTGAACAAAGAGATGAGATGCTTAATGAGGAGCTCTGTCTGGAACAACGGACTTGTCATCCACAGACTTTGCCTTAGGGTGCATGGTGGGAACATGGCCAGGCTTCTGGGGATCTTGAGATGCTAGCATTCAGTGAGGACCTAAATTTGGGATGTCACACATTCTCGCTGTCCCAATCCTTCCCCCCAACCCCCAGAGAGTTTTCCCAACTTTTTAAAAAGAATACTATTGTGTTCTCTATTGTTCGCCCTGAAGATAAGCATGAAGCCGCCTTTGCCTGTCCCTGCTGTGCCATGGCCATTTATGGACTGAGAAGGCTTGGCTGATTCCATGACAGACTTCACATTGGCAGTTAAGAGACAAGGCACATCCAGGCAAGCCCAGGTAAGTCAATTACTAGTAGCAAAAAACCCAGGCTCCAGCCTTCACCCCCAGGTAATGGAATGTCCCAACCGCCTGGCCTGAGGCAAGGACAATGGGCCAGCAGCAGTTTCTGGACTTCCTCGGCTACTTCCTCAGGTCTCTAGACCTACCCAGCAAATTTCCAGCCCCCACACCCCAGTAATGGAATGTCTGTAGAGATGGAACCAACAGATTAACAGAGGTCACCTACCCCAGAATTCCCTAGTGTGCATTAAATCAGGCCTGCAAGCTCACTTGGTGGTTTCTCTATCTTGGTAACGGGAGACCCCAGCATGCTGGACTTCTGCAGAATAAAACACTCTTCGAGTTTACATACTATCTGAGTCCAGGGTATCATTCTTTGGAGAACCATAGATCCTTACAGACCACCTCAGTGCCTGGGCACCCGCTTGGGACCAAGGAGTACTTTGCATTCCCTATCTCAGTTATACCATCAGCAGATAGACCAGCCACCTCACGACGCCCAGCGACCAGCCACCTCACGACGCCCAGCGACCAGCCACCTCACGACGCCCAGCGACCAGCCACCTCAGGACACCCAGAGACCAGCCACCTCACGACGCCCAGCGACCAGCCACCTCAGGACACCCAGGTTAGTACTTCTCACTCTGTTCCAAAGCTCTAGCGAGGTCTATACCGCCAAAGACAAACTCTCTCACCAAACCCCTGCCTTCAACCCTCACAGGAATTTTGGTGCTACTCTTCTGTGAGAGATAGGGGACATGTTCATGTGACAGGGTACACATATGTTTGTGGGCATGTGCAAGCAGATGAGGTCAACTGTGGGTGTCATTGTACAGGCTATGTCCACCTTGCTTCTCCCCCTCCTCCTCCTCTTCTTCTGTTGTGGTATAATTAATAAAATAAAATAAAATAATCAGGATGGTGAGATGGCTCAGCAGGTAAGAGCACCAGACTGATCTTCTGAAGGTGATGAGTTCAAATCCCAGCAACCACATGGTGGCTTACAACCAACCACCCGTAATGAGATCTGACACCCTCCTCTGGCGCATCTGAAATCAGCTATAGTGTACTTACGAATAATAATAAATGAATCCTTGGACGGGAGAGAGCAGAGCCTGAGCAAGTGGGACCGACCGGAGTGAGTGGGGCCGACTGAAGCAAGCGGAGCCAGCCAGATCTAGCAGGGCAGACCAGAGCGAGCAGGATTGACCAGAACAAGGAAAAAAAATCAACCTATGCTATCGCTGGCTACTCTCCGGCTCTGGTGGTCGCACCATCTCCATGACTAACCCCATGTGGTGTCCACCCAACCTTTCCCTTGGAGCACAGTCCTTTGCCCAATCTTCCTGTCCCAAAGCCTGGCCGAATTCCGCCTCTGCTATGTTCTTTCCCTCTGGCCCACCTGTGTTGCTATGGAATGGAAAACACCAGACAATCTTAGTTTAGAATCAACAGATAACACAATCGCTGGGTACAGAATCTATCGTCCTAAATTCACCAACTATTCTATGTTAGAAATATTCCAGTGGTGGATTCTGGCAGATTCTGCCACCAAAACTATCAGTTCCTGGCCTACGTTTTGTCTGCCTTGCTCCTGCTGTCTGGAAGGAAGTGCCTTCCTCCTGCCTTCCCTCTTCTTCTCTCGGACCCAGAAGGCCCACCTCCTCCTTGCCCAGAGATTGGCCTCTTGTAGTTTTTATTATTTAATCATTAGGGGAAAACTCAGCTACATTCTTTCCTTCTCCTCCCTCCTCCTTCCTCCCTCCTTCCCTCACTCCCTCCCTCCCTCCTTCTTCTGACAAGGTCTTATTATGTGGGCACAGTTAACCTGGCCTGGAGCTCATTACATAGCCCAGGCTGGTCCTAAGCTCAGAGGTCTACCTGCCTCTGCCCCTCTGCTCCTCTGCCCCTCTGCCCCTCTGCCCCTCTGCCCCTCTGCCCCTCTGCCCCTCTGCCCCTCTGCCTCTCTGCCTCTGCCTCCGGAAGACTGAGAATGACGTTGTATGCTGCCATGCCTGTGCCTGTGCCCTTGCTTTTTTGAGACAAACATCTCCCAGAGTTTCCTAATTAGGCCAGCCTGGCTGGCAAAGGCTTGGGGATTCTCCTGTGTCTGCCTCCCACCACTGGGATTACAATGAGGTTAACACCACACTTCCGTTTGGTTTGGATTGGATTGGTTTGGTTTGGTTTGGTTTGGTTTGGTTTGGTTTTCCTACCAGACAGGGTTTCTCTATGTAGCCCTGGCTGTCCTAGAACTCACTCTGGAGACCAGGCTGGCCTTGAAGTCAAAGAGATTCACCTGCCTCTGCCTTCTGGGATTACAGGCTGCACCACCATGCCAGCCAGCACACCCTGCTTTTTAACACGGCTTCTGGAAAGGGAATTCAGGTCCTCATACTTCCATGGTAAGGACTTTATCAACTGAGCCATCTCCCCAGCCCCATTACAGCCTCTTATAGAAACCATTAGATCTTGCCGTTGGGGAGGGGGTCACTTTTTCTGCTATTGAGCTGTTCTTATTCTGATCTTAATCTTTATCCTCAAAAACAACAACCAGATCCCTCTATGATGTTAATAAATTTGACATTTTTTATATATGAAGGAATTGTGGATTTGTATATCATGCTTGTGCAGGGGCCCTGCTGATCTCTGTGAGGTTCCTGGTTTAGGGTAAGCTCGCACTTGGCCTTCTTGACACAGCATTAGACTTGCAAGCGCCTTCCACTGAAGGCCACTGCCGTCCTAAAGCTGGCCTCCCTTCCCCTTTTCCCCTCCTTCTCCCTCTTCCCTCCCCCTCTCTCCCTCTCCTTCCCCTCCCTTCCCTCTTCTCTCTCTCTCTCTCTCTCTCTCTCTCTCTCTCTCTCTCTCTCTCTCAGAAGTGCCGCAGAGTCTCTATTGTGTTGGGATCCATGGCACAGCTCTTTAATGCTGTCAGAAGTTAAGGCTCTCTGCTGAGTGATTGTCAGAGCCCTTCTCTTTGCTTTTAATATTGTGCAAGGTCACTCAGGTTAGATAGAACTCTGAGTTCATCGCCATTCTCCATTGTGGGGGGTTTAAAACCTTGATTCCTTGAGAAAAAATAATGTAAGAATTACTCCAGCTATCTTTCAGAGTTGGTCAATGTCTGGTCATCCAAGGAAAGACTTGAGTTATTTATTATACAGCAAAAGTGACGCAGACGTGGACTTCTGTTGATTTTCATTGTGCAGTATAACTCACCATGTACTAGAAGATATTAGCATGCAGAAAGAAACATGGGTAATGTTCCCAGCCAGAAGGCAAGTGACATGTTCTTCTTAACACATGGTTGTCATGATTGAAGAATACATGTGCTTAGTAATAATTGTGTTTTGCTAAAGACAGGACTTACTGGGACTTGAAAGAGTACTTGTGGTTCTTACAGAGGATCTGAGTTCAATTCCCAACACCCACAAGGTGATCTGCAAGCATTTGTAACTCCACTTCTAGGTATCCGATGTCTCTTTATGACCTCCATGGGTATCAGGTACTCATGTGGTACACAATATACATGCAGGCAAAACACATGCACATAAAATACATTTTAATTAAAAAAAAAATAGAGCCAGGCGGTGGTGGTGCACGCCTTTAATCCCGGTACTTGGGAGGCAGAGGCAGGTGGATTTCTGAGTTTGAGGCCAGCCTGGTCTTCAGAGTGAGTTCCAGGACAGCCAGGGTTACACAGAGAAACCCTGTCTTGAAAAACAAACAAAACAAAATAAAACAAACAAACAAAAAAATAGGACATGCTCCCAACAAAAATCTCTTCAAGAAATTGCTTCCTGAGCTGGAGAGATGGCTCATTGGTTAAAAGCCCTGACTGCTCTTCCAAAGGTCCTGAGTTCAAATCCCAGCAACCACATGGTAGCCCAGAACCATCTGTAATGGGATCCGATGCCCTCTTCTAGTACGCATGAAGACAGATACAGCTGGGCAGTGGTGGTGCATGCCTTTAATCCTAACACTTGGGAGGCAGAGGCAGGCGGATTTCTAAGTTCGAGGCCAGCCTACTCTTCAGAGTGAGTTCCAGGATAGCTAGGGCTACACAGAGAAACTCTGTCTTGAAAAAAAAAAAAAAGACAACTACAGTGTACTCATATAAATAAAATAAATAAATCTTAAAAAGAAAGAAGGGAAGAAAGAGAGAAAGAAAGAAGTTGCTTCCTAGTCCACAGAAGGAGACTTTGTACTCATAGGAACTAAATCTCTGGGATTCTGTGTTTTTGTTTTGTTTTGTTTTTTCTTTCTGTTTGTTTTGTTTGGGAATTCACCATGTAGCCCAGGCTGACCTCAATCTCAGCAATCCTGCCTCAGCTTGGGAAGTGATGGGGCTATCGCAGAAGTGGCTGTGCTAGCCCAGTCAGTAACATGATTACAGATGGTACCTCACTGCAAGCTGAAAGGGAGATCCAAGCTGACACCATCCCTAGGTCCTGACCTACAAAACTCCCAGATGATGTTTGTTGTTTCATAGACTACAGTTGAGGGTTAATTTGCAATGGTAATATATAATTAATACAGTGAGTCATGCTAAACAAGAGGCAAGCAATTAGCATATATTTCAAAATAAAAGCTACCTACTTTGAATTCTTTTTATTTTCTTACTCACATGTGGGAGTGTGGCATGTGTGTGTGTGTGTGTGTGTGTGTGTGTGTGTTTGTGTGTGTGTGTGAGTGTTCACTGCACTGGGGATGCAGGTACCATGGTTTGTGTGTGTAGGTCAGACAATTTATAACTTTCAGAATCAATTTTCTCCCTGTGGGTTCAGGATGTTGAATTAAGTTGTCAAGCTTGGTGGCAAGTACCTTTGCCTAAAGAGATACCACTAGCCACAGAACATACACACACACACACACACACACACACACACACACACACACACTCTCTCTCTCTCTCTCTCTCTCTCTCTCTCTCTTCCTTTCTTGTGTGCACAGGCCCATGTGACATGGCACAGGTGTGGAGATCAGAAGACAGCCCTCTGGAGTCACTTCTCTCCTGTCACCTCCTGTCACCAGGGATGGAACTCAGGCAGTCAGTTCTCTGGGCAGGCCTCTATCCACTGGCCCCTTCTCTGCCTCTAGTCGGATGTTTTGGTTTTTTTTCCTTGCAACACATGCTTGCTTACTTGGGGTATATTTCGCTCACTGCTCTCCTCTGTGGATACACACCCCCACACTCGTTTATGGTTGCATGGTTTGTAACTGTTCGTTGCTTAAGGACCCCAGGAGCAGGACAAATTGAGAGGGTGGGCTGAGCACTTAGTTATCCACTAAGCAACAGCAAACTACACCTAAAAACAAAGTCAAGAATTTGAAATCCAACTATGAGCGCCTCTCCATCGTCCAGTTCCTATCAGAGAGCCTCAACTTCTCCGCCCCGCCCCCGCCCTGCTCCCCCTCCAGACCTGAAATCCTCCGGTCCAAGCCTCTTTGTGCTTCAATTTACCTTGGATTCTTCAGGTAGCAAACGAGCTCCCTCTGCTGGCCGTCTAATGAAATACATCATCCAAACTGAAACAGGTTGCTCGTACAGAGTTAATTCAATGAGACGTTTTTTCTTACACACAGAGTACATGCAGCAGCTGGAAGTATGGTATTCCAAAAGGGAAAAACAGCCACTTGTACTGTTTTTCTCAGTTACAGACATTTTGTCATTCCTTGCCACGTTTATCTAGATACAGATAGAGTGCAAACCATCGGTTGGTATTAGTTGTTCTGATTTTCTTTCTTTCTTTCTTTCTTTCTTTTTTTTTTTTTTTTTTTTTTTTTTTTTTTTTTTTTTTTTTTTTTTTTTTTTTTTTTTTGGTTTTTCGAGACAGGGTTTCTCTGTGTAGCCCTGGCTGTCCTGGAACTCACTCTGTAGACCAGGTTGGCCTCGAACTCAGAAATCCACCTGCCTCTGCTGGGATTAAAGGCGTGTGCCACCACGCCTGGCTAATTGTTCTGATTTTAATAAGCTGACTTATTGCCCAGTTTAATTCTCCTAGAAAGCCTCAGAGAAGGGATTGCGAAGTTTGTTAGCTTTTGTGTGAGAGCTAGAATACCAGAGTTGACTCGTCTCTTATGTTTCTATGTTTGCTCTTGTCAGAACCCCTGGGACATGGTTTCAGGTAATAAGTCTCAATTTGTCCACCCTCTCATCTAGAACCCCCACAATTTTATCATGGCTGCCTTAGGGTAATAGTAGAGGTGTGTACAAGGAGTTTTAGACAAAGAGTTCTGGGTGGTGCCTATATGGTTAGCGCGCTGAGTTCTAAACTCCCTACAAAGAATAAATTCAAGAGAAACCCACACTAACCACTTTGAATATTTTGAATACCTATACGATAAATTAGCAACAGACTTGGACCAAGCATAAAGGGCCCAACAGATCCACTTTCCTTCCTAGGGGAATGTTTGCTATCTTTATGCTTATAAAAGCGAGACGGCCTTCCCCTCCACTTAGCCACCAAGCATTTCAGCAGAAACCATTTGCTTCCTACCACCCGCCTTCGATTGTAAATTTTCACCTGGATGGCTTTTAGCAACATAGAGTAGCAACATTGAGTTACATTGCTAAGCAACGGGCCAGGCCTGGGCTCACAAAGGAACTTCACAGTACCAAGAAGAGGCTCTTTCGGCTTCCCTTGGCCTCTTTCCTTCTTTCCCCCAGCCCCTCCCAATATGGACACGCTGACATTTTCAACCATCTCAGAACCACTTGGCTCAGCAGGCGCCCCCTTCCAAGCGACTCTCCATCACTCAAGAGGCCAGAAGAAGGCCTTTGAGCGCTAAGTGCTGCGAGCCACAGTCTTTCAGGATCCATTTCTCTCTCCTCCAGGCCAAAGCCAGCTTGTTTATGAAATAGCTGCTACCGCAGTGGCCCACTCTCTGTCATCAGGCAGTACCTCTTCTTGTCGTACCCGGAAAGACGCTGGTAGAGGAGGAGGCGATGGATAATGTCACGCTGATGAGTTGCCTCCCCACCCACCCAGGCTCATGAGAGAGCCTCGTTGGGGAAAGGAAGCTAGAAGGATGAAGGAGGCTCCAGGACGACGTTCTTTTTTTTTTTTTTGGTTTTTCGAGACAGGGTTTCTCTGTATAGCCCTGGCTGTCCTGGAACTCATGACATTCTTTTTGAATTTGGGTTTTTGAAATGTAGCTCAGTCTCCAGGACCAGGGAGGGCACCAGAGGCACCTTCCAGTGGGTCCTGGCTGCGGACCCGCCCCTTCAATCTGCACAGCCTGGTAGAATTCCTAAAGACCAGACACTTAAAGCTGGGGGGGGGGGGACCAGGGGGGACAGCCCCCCCCCAATAACCTCCTTTCCCTACTAGCCCAGTCTGAGCTTTCTCTAGAGTGACCAAGATACAAGTCACTTCCTAGCCCATGGGTGTTCTGCATGTTTCCCAGCAGCTGTGACACAGGACCCAAAAAAAGCAGACTGGAGACATCCCTAGAATTGCCCTACTCTGGACCATTCCAATTAACAAGCTGCTGTGAAGAAACCAAAAAGAAAAGAAAAGAAAAGAAAAGAGAAAAGAAAAGAAAAGAGAAAAGAAAAGAGAAAAGAAAAGAAAAGAAAAGAAAAGAAAAGAAAAGAAAAGAAAGCCGGGCGTGGTGGCATATCCTAGCACTCGGGAGGCAGAGGCAGGTGGATTTCTGAGTTCAAGGCCTGCCTGGTCTACAAAGTGAGTTCCAGGACAGCCAAAGCTATACAGAGAAACCCTGTCTCGAAAAAACAAACAAAAAAAGAAAAAGAAAGAAAGAAAGAAAGAAAGAAAGAAAGAAAGAAAGAAAGAAAGAAAAGAAAAGAAAAAAGCAATGTGTACTTTTTAAACACTGGGCACACAGCCAGGATCTCTGAGGAAACCATGAGCTTGGGTTTTTGAGCAATCGCCAACTGTTGAGAAGACACGGACCCTTTCAGATGAACTGGACGCAGGTTGCATTGTGAAATAGGAGTGAGCTTCTTGCAGGGCAGGTGTGATGTTACGGTTTAAGTAGATGTTTGGCTGTCACACTTGACGAGGGGCAGACAGCGGGGCTTAATCTTGATTGTCGACTCCATAGGGCTGAGAGATGCCTCCAAGTGCAGTGAAGTGCACATCTGTCTGCTGGATTTCCAGGAAGGATCAACTCAAAGAAGGCGGGGAGCGACACCCTCAGAGTGGGATGCACTGTGCCCACATAACCTGACCCGAGATGGAATAAGTGTGAGAAACCCGGGCAGTGGTGGCGCACACCTTTAATCCCAGCCCTTGGGAGGCAGAGGCAGGCGGATTTCTGAGTTCGAGGCCAGCCTGGTCTACAGAGTGAGTCCCAGGACAGCCAGGGCTACACAGAGAAACCCTGTCTCAAAAAACAAAAAAAACAAAAAAAAAAACAAAACAACAAAAAAAGAGTGAGAAACCCGACAGCAGGGACAGGTTCCCGTCGCCTCGCTCTTGGCTATGCTGCAGCCTCCTACCACGAAGGACTAAAAACCTTCAGCCAGAACACAGCTTCCTTCCCTTAACCTGTTTTGCTCAAGTATTTTTTTCATAGCAACAAAAGGCTACCTAACGCAAAGGTCAAGACTGTATGATTTGGAATGAGAAAATAAATCACACGCAAAAAAAGGTCAAGGTTTTAAAATCCTGATTGTGCTGCTGGTTTTGGTCAGCTTCACACAAACCTTGACCTTGATAGAGAAACAACCCCAAGCCCCAAGCCCCCATCAGATTGCCTGTGGGCAAGTCCCTAGGGCATTTTCATGATGTGGGAGGGCCCAGCCCACTGTGGGCAATCCCATCCCTGAGCAAGTGGTCCTGGGCTGTGTAATAAAAGCAAGCTAAGCGATTCGGGTGGAGCAAGCAATAACACCTTTCTTCCATGGTTTCTGTTTGAGTTCCTGCCCTGAATTCCTGCCCTGCAGACCTCCTCTGACAACAGACTGCGGTGTGAAGGAAGAAGCCAAAGCCATCCTTCCCTCCCCAGCTTGCTCTTGGTTGTGTATGTTATCACAGTATTAGAAACCCTCACAAAGACACTGACATACTCCAAAACAAAATTTTTAAAAAATGATGTTTTTATGAATTATCTGCCAAATTTTCTAATTAAGTCACAAGCCACTTGGCCACCTCTTTTATTCTATACATATTTACAAAAGCATCTGAACTCTGTAAGAGAAAGTCTAGCATCTCTCAAAAGCTGAAAAGATCTGCCAATCCTGGACCTCCATCATAGTATCCCGACAAGCAACCTTGGAGCACAGTTTCATGTAGAGATTTGCTCATAGGAAGCACTGGATGTTTCTGCACGCTGGCTTCTGATACATGTGCATGTTTCTGATACTATGCATGTTTCCTTTAATGGGCACTGGAAATTTGATCTCCCCCTCTGTGGTCCCCCTCCCCCCATGCCAGATCCAGGCTGGGAGTTTAGACCTGATGCCATTGAGGGGGGGGGGAGGCTGGCCCTCCAGCTAGGCTGGCTCCTTTTGTTATGCAACTACCACCACCCGCCTCCAAGTCTCTGCTGCCAGCCTGCGGAGAGCTGCCCAGATGTTCCAGGAAGAAGGCTGCAGCTCCATGTGCCCTCCCCCCCCCCCCAACGGGATGGCGGGGTGGATGGAAGGCCCTGCTATAACCTAAGACTCTAAGCATTAAACCTAGGGGCCTTGAACAGAAACATGTCTTGGCCTCCATTATTTCTCAAAACCGTTAACTCCTATACAGCTCTGGCCACCTGAGTCAGGAACCCAGATAGCATAAGCCACAGGCGGTCTTACAGACCTTTGTAGACCAGGCTGGCCTCAAACTCAGAAATCTGCCTGCCTCTGCCTCCCAAGTGCTGGGATTAAAGGCGTGTGCCACCACACCAGACTGAAATTTGATCTTTTAAGTTACAAGTCACAGTTCTATGAGAACAGTCACAGTGGACAGGAGAGTTTCTTGGAGTCATTTGTGCAATCATGCAAATGACTGGAAACAATGGAACTAGGTGCTGTTAAACTCAAATAAGAGACTGGAGAGATGGCTCAGCAGTTAACAGTGCTTGTCATTCTTGCAGAGGACCAGAGCTGGGTTTCTAGCACCCATGTCAGGGTGGCTTGTGGCTGCAGGGACTCAGGCGCCCTCTTTTGGCCTCTGCGGGCATCTACATGCAATGAGCTCATACACATACAGATAGGAATAAAAAAATAAGTTAAACACAAATACAGTGTACCCCAACTCAAATGCCCTTTATTTGGATTCTAGAACTGTAGCTACTTGGTGCCACCCACTCCCAGATGGAGAATGTCACTTTGTCAGACAGGAAATCTAAGTAAAAAGATACAGCAATTACTAATGATAGATAATAATGTTATTTTGTAAAAACGAACACAAACATTTGGCCTAGGAAGGACCTAGACAAGACTCTTGGCTTTTCTTGAAAAGCTGGAAGAGCTGATGGTATTGTGTGTCACTGCCCTCAGAACACAGTCCCCGAGCGCTGGGTCGGCATGCCCTTCTTTCAGGTCAATTGTCCTCCACTGTACCCAGAGCAGCTGGCTTTGAAGCCCTGAAGCCAATCCAGACTGCCTAAGGACAGAATTTACCAGTGCTTTCAAGTGACAGCTGTCCATCTCTTGTGGAGATTAGAGTGGAGAGAACTGTATCTAGGCAATTAGTTCATCTGCTAAAATAGCCTGTCTTAATTGAAGTTGAAGAAGCCTCCCGGATTAGTCATTAAAATCCGAAAGCAGCTAAGTGGAAGACCAGCTCAGCAAAGCTCCGACGAGATCGTGGGCAGCGAGGAGAGGGGCGAGGGAGGGGAAAAGTGGGGGCTGCGGCGCGGAGTGGAGAAGAGGGGAGGGAAAGGAAGGGAAGAGGAGGGGACAGGGGGAGAGGGGACGAGAGGGGAGGGGGCCAAGCGTGCTGGGCGTGGAGAGGGCTGTTGACTGAGGAGGACGAGGGAGCCCTCTAGCGGGAACTGCTATTTTCCGGACCTTTTAAGATGGTTTGGAGAGAGGCAGCCACTCAAAGATAAAATAAATGTTCACTCAGAGGCAAAATGGCCAGGGAGCAAGAAAAATATTCTGGAAAATTGTGCGTGTGTGTGTGTGTGTGTGTGTGTGTGCGCACGCGCGTGTGTGTTTTGTGTGTGTGTGTGTGTGTGTGTGTGTGTGTGTGTATGCTGGTGACTGCATGGGGGTCACCGCGGGGTTCTGGTGGTGGACTGAGGTGGAGGGAGGCTGGGCTTCCAGAGGGAGACTCTTTTCTCAGGCTAGAGAAAACCAGTAAGGGCTGGAGTATAAGGACTACTGAAGTACAATTCCCGGCAGTGCTAACGATGGTTTTAAAAAGCTTCTTGAGACCTGGAAGTGGGTCCAAAGTCAGTCGTCTTTATTTTATAATTATGGAGAATTCCAAAACGTAATGTGCCTCCCTCCCCCCACCTACTCACCCTTCAGCTTCAACAGTCGTGTGCCCAAAGCCAGTCTGCTCTTCACACCACCACCCCCCCCCATACTGGTGGAAAATGACTCTCAGAGAAAATATTCTCTGAAAGACTGATTTCCCTCCTGCCCCCCCACAAAAATACCTCGAATACTATCAGCACCTCGAGTTTATATAGTTTGTGTCAACCAGGAAACATGTATGTTTTATGTTTTCTTTCTTTCTTTTTTTTTTTTAAGATTTATCTATGGGTGCTTTGTCTGCATGTCTGTCTGCACACCAGAAGGTGGTATTGGATCCTGTTATAGATGGTTGTGAGCCATCATGTGGGTGCTAGGAATTGAACTCAGGACCTTGGAAGAACAGCCAGTGTTCTTTTCTTAACCACTGAGCCATCTCTCCAACCCATCTCAAGTTTCATTTTTTTAAAATATTTATTTATTTATTATGTGTAAGTACACTGTAGCTGTCTTCATATACTCCAGAAGAGGGAGTCAGATCTTGTTACGGATGGTTGTGAGCCACCATGTGGTTGCTGGGATTTGAACTCAGGACCTTTGAAAGAGCAATCGGTGTTCTTAACCACTGAGCCATCTCTCCAACCCTTCAAGTTTCTTTTTTTTTTTTTTTAAGATTTATTTATTTATTTATTATATGTAAGTACACTGTAGCTGTCTTCTGACACTCCAGAAGAGGGAGTCAGATCTCATTAGGGATGGTTGTGAGCCACCATGTGATTGCTGGGATTTGAACTCAGGACCTTCGGAAGAGCAGTCAGTGCTCTTACCCGCTGAGCCATCTCACCAGCCCCCGACCCTTCAAGTTTCTTAAGATGCAGTATTCCTTCATCTTTTTTTTTCTTTCATTCCCCCCCCAAGTTGTTTGTCTTTTCCAATCCTCTAGTTTTTCAGTCATTGTATGGAAGTCAAGTAATGAATCCTCCCTCAGGAATTGTAGTAATTCCATATTTGAATGTTGCCTGGATTTGGGGTTTGTTTTTGTTTGTTTTTAGGTGTCTCCACCAGTGTCTGGAATTCTGGGCTTGCTGCCTATACAGTTTACTACACCCAGGAATACCACTTCACTGCTGTAGACCCCTCGGATTTTAGGTTCTTATTTAAATGGAAAGTAGGTGTTTCTTACAGCTTTTTAAAGCCATGTTGAGCACTTGGTGTGAAAAAAAAATTAAAGTGTATAACATAATGCTGGTTGTTTTTGACTTGTGTTAACTTGTAAAACCTCAACTCTAGTTCCTCTTAGGAATTTTCTTTCTTTCTTTCCTGAGACGGGGTTTCTCACTATGTAGCCCTGGCAGCCCTGGAACTCACAAAGATCTGCTTGCCTCTGCCTCCCTAGTGCCTGGATTAAAGGTGTCAAAACACACACACACACACACACACACACACACACACACACACACACACACACACACAGAGCCTTGGTGAGCCTAAATTGTAAGATCCCGAGCAGCGTTTTTTCTGTTGGGTGGGGACCGCTTTGCTTCGGTAAGACAATCTTTAGGCTCTGTCCCAGGGTCGGAGTGAGGAAGGGTGCCTCCCATCTTTGGGTTGTTAACCCTCTCAATGGTGCGGACTTGCCCCAGGGAGCCCAGGCCAGGACTGAGTGGCCAGTCCTAACCTGAGCCTGCTCAGTACACAGTGCCCAGCGCAGCCACAGTGTCCCCCAAACAGCTTTCAAAAGCAAACAGAGCAGCAGGATTTTCAAAGCCAAGACAACGTTTTTGCAGGTTTTTGAAGAGGGAGGTGAAATGTTTGGGTCCAAAAGTCAAAAGTCAAACCTGGGTAAAGGTCAAGGGAGTGTTGACCAAAGCAGGTTCACGTGTTCACATGCAGTCCACAGTCAGAGAGATGGGCAGAGAGATGGATGGTGTTGAGAGATTTGAAAGGGCATTTGACAGACCAGTTCAGTATTCACTGAACATAAAAATAAAATTGAATTATCAAATACTGACTGTTTCAAACGGTATCTTGTATGTTTTAATTTGTAAATAACATCTCCCAGGTTGTAGGATGTAGGTTACTGGTACAATGCTTTGCTAGCAGGCACAAAACTCTAAGTCTGATCTCTTAAGGGCCATAAACCTGGCCTAGTGGCACATGCCTGTACTCCCAACACCCGATGAGAGGTAAAGACAGGAGAATAAGAAGTTCCGTGTCCAGCTGGGCTCGAAGGCACACGCCTTTAATCCCAGCACTCGGGAGGCAGAGGCAGGTGGATTTCTGAGTTCGAGGCCAGCCTGGTCTACAGAGTGAGTTCCAGGACAGCCAGGACTACACAGAGAAACCCTGTCTCGGAAAACCAAAAAAAAAAAAAAAAAAGAAAAAAAGAGTATGCTGATTAAAAATGAGAACAACCTTCAGTCTAGCCTGCAGGCAGAATGGGGATGTGGAAGGAGCCCTAGCAGCCAGGATAAGAGGCTTCAAGTGCCCAAGGAATGACCACACAACAGCAGCTTCTAGAAGTTTGCGCTACTTAGGCTGTTGATAGACCACCAGAAACAAGAGGTATAGGGGGTGGGAGGGGGTGGGTTGAAGCATTCTTCTTCCTGCAGAATCTGAAAGAAGAGCTACTTGCAGATCCTTGATCAAGAGCTATTCACCTGAGAAGGAAACGCTTGGAACATAAAAAGCAAGTCAAATGTCACAAACCAATCTGGGGAAATGTCAGTGTGTAAGAATAAGGTGAGTGACAGGTAGGGTTGGGCTTGGCGCCTGAAAGCACATCGTGTTGTTATATAAAAACGTAAGCTCACCCTGCGCCACCACGCCGCTTCACAGCTCCGAGGATGCGCAGAACACACGGAGAAAAAAGGGATGCAGGCAGATTCTCTAGGCAAAAAAACGATAGCCAGGAAGAACAGTCTGGCCTGGCCCAGGGTGGCGAACTCCTTTAATCCTAGCACTTGGCAGTCTGACCAGGCAATGACGCTGCAAGCTTTGAATCCCTGCGTTCCTGAGGCAGAGCCCGGAGGATCTTCGTGAGTTTGAGGCCAGCCTGGTCTGGTCTACAGAGTGAGTACCTGGACAGCCAGGGTGACACAGGTCTGGAAAACGAGACAGGCAGGGAAAGAGAAGGTAGGGGACTGTCAGCATAGAGACCGATTATCTTTTCTCAACAATTTGGGATGCAGTCTCCCTGATTGTCTGGTATAGACTCCGTGCTCGCTCTATCATGCAACCAAGGATGCAGTTTAGAGGCTGTGATTGACTGACAGCTTTCAGTCAAGGAGGCATGGCCCAACATGATGAAGCTTTTCTGGGTTTCCTTCATCCCAGAAACCTTTTGGAGTGAAAAGGTTCAGTGAACGATGGGGCTTCGTTATTATTATTATTATTATTATTATTATTATTATTATTTTGAGATTTTTAAAAAACATGTATATGTCTGCCTGTGGGAATATAAATGCATCATGTCCATGCAGGACCCCTTGGAGGCCATAGCGGATGTCTGCTTCCTTAGAACTGAAGATACAGGCTGTTGTAAGCCAACATGCGAGTTCTGGGGACTCACTCTGTCAGGCCTCCTGCTAGCACTGAGTGCTCTTAACTGAACATCTCTTCCTGCTCTGAGTGGTAGGGCTGTCATCAGAAACCTGAAATCTTACCACATTGCATGTGGCCCTCCTGTCTTCTTCCGAAATCTGAAAATTATGACTTCTTACAAACCAGGGTTTATGGGCTGGAGAGATGGCTCAGCGGTTAAGAGCACTGACTGCTCTTCTGAAGGTCCTACGTTCAAATCCCAGCAACCACATGGTGGCTCACAACCGTCCGTAATGAGATCTGATGCCCTCTTCTGGGGTGTCTGAAGACAGCTACAGTGCACTTACATATACTATAAATAAATGTTTGAGCTGGAGCGAGCAGGGCTGGAGAAAGAAAAAAAAGTGTCTGAAGACAACTACAAAAACAAAAACAAAAAAACATGGTTTATAAAACTCTTGGGTTAGTGAGCTAAGGTAATGGCTGGCTCTTGCTTCTAAGCCTAAGGTCGACCTCCGACCTCCACACACATATGGCACACCATGTGCACACTCAAAGAATAAAAGAATAAATCAATACATTAATGTAATGGACACTCACTGTAAAGGAGTTGGGAGTCAGAGGTCACATGCGTTGGCTGCTCTTGCAGAGAACCAGAATTCCGTTCCCATCACCCACTTCATGTGCTTCACTACTGCCTACAACTCCAGCTTCAGGGGACCCACCCTCTTCTGGCTTCTGAGACATGCCATACATACAACACACACACACACAAATGAATCTTTAAAGAAACCTTCATCAAAGTAATATAAGAAGGTATCCTCTTCTTTTGATTTTATTGAATCTAGAATGGAATTTCAAAAAAAAAAAGAATTTAAAAGGAAAATATCTATAGCACAGATTTTTAAAAAAGATTTATTTATTATTTATTATATGTAAGTACACTGTAGCTGTCTTCAGACACTCCAGAAGAGGGAGTCAGATCTCATTACAGATGGTTGTGAGCCACCATGTGGTTGCTGGGATTTGAACTCAGGACCTTTGGAAGAGCAGTCGGGTGCTCTTACTCGCTGAGCCATCTCACCAGCCCCAGCACAGATTTTTTTTAAAGATTTATTTATCTATTATATGTAAGTACACTGTTGTTCTCTTCAGACACACCAGAAGAGAGCATCTGATCGCATTACAGATGGTTGTGAACCACCATTTGGTTGCTGGGATTTGAACTCAGGGCCTCTGGAAGAGCAGTCGGTGCTCTTAACCACTGAGCCATCTGTCCAGCCCTGTAGCCCAGATTTGATGCTGACCGTCTGGTGTGCAAGGTGAGCAGGGCACACTGCATCTTGAGTTCCCGAGTGGGCGCCAAGTCCAGCAGCATCAGTGTGCGCACAGGGCAGACCACACCTACACTGCAGTCCTAGAGACAAGGAGAGAAGAGTGCCGGTAGAAACCGCAATACCTCCAAAAGCAAATACATGCTCAGGTTACCAGAATATACATAGTATTGCCTCAAGCCAGGTGTGTGCCACTCTCCTGGGACCTTGAGGCTGAAGCAAAATGATTTATGGTTACCCTGGCATACAAAATGTATCTGAGGCTAGCCTGGACCTCATGACAAGACCTTGTCTCAAAACACCAAAAAAAAAATTATAATTATAATTATAATTAGTACTGCTTTATTTAACACAGCATGTGTAAAATGCAGTCAAGCCACACCTAAAGTGACAGGCATCCAAGGCTCCTTGGTCAGGAGGATGTGAGTCACAGGCTGTGCCCAGCCTGTGCGGGGTCAGTCAGGGGTCACTGGTCTTGGACTTTGCTTTCTCTAATGTTCCCATTGTTTGCAGGAGGAGGGAGGAAGCAGGAGCCCAGGATGTTGGCTGCTTTCCAAACAGCTATTTAACAACTCGTTTCTGTCCTGTCTCCTTCCAGTACAGAGATGTCTTTAATCCCCACTGCAGCAGACCTCAAGGGCTTTTAGAATAATGAGCATTCCCACCCAGGGGTCATAACTGACATGGGTGGTCCCAGATACCCTAAAGGCTGGGGCAGGAGCAGCCAGAGCCCTGGCATTAGGGCCAGCCTAGGAGGTGTTATTAGACTTTGTCTCTTTAAAAATTACTAAATAGCCGGGCGCCTTTAATCCCAGCACTCTGGAGGCAGAGGCAGGTGGATTTCTGAGTTCAAGGCCAGCCTGGTCTACAAAATGAGTTCCAGGACAGCCAGGGCTATACAGAGAAACCCTGTTTCGAAAAACAAAACAAAACAGAACAATCAAACAAAAAAATTACTAAATAGTCTGATAGAGTAGGTGTGTGTTATTACTCTCTGTAATAGTTATTTCTGTAACTAAAGCATAGAATAAAAATGACTGTTTTGAAGACTTATGTGTTTATATGTGCACTGATTTTTTTTTTTTTTTTGGCCTGTGTGCATTTCTCTGTGAAGATGTCAGATCCCGAAACTAGAGTTATAGATAGTTATGAGCTGCCATGTGGGGGCTGGGAATTGAACCTGGGTCCTCTGGAAAAACAGCGGCCAGTGCTCTTAACTGCTGTATCTCCAAGGCTTTTTTTTTTTTTTGAGACAAGGTCTGGATGTCTTGGAATTCACTCAGTAGACCAGGTTGGCCTTGAACTCAAAGAGATTCCCCCTGCTGATGCTAGGACTAAAGGTGTACACCACCATGCTCAGCCACAGAAACAACATAAGGGCAAGTTTCCTTTTGGTTCCGGTTTCAGAGGATCTCAGCTCCACACTGGGAGGAGCTGTGGTAGACATCCTCATGGGTTAGTAAGGCCCATGTGACAGTTGGTGTTGTCAGCTTGACAGGACCTAAAATCACTTGGGAGGCAGTTATCTGGGCAAGCTAGTGGAGGGGGTATCTTGATTACATTAACCAAGTTGGAAGACCTGCCCACTGTGGGTGGCACCATTCCCCTGGCTGAGCTTCTGGAATGTATGCTGGAGAAAGTCGGCTGGGCATCAGCAGGCATTCGTTGTTCTCGGCTTCCTGATTGACTTGACATGAATCTGCTGTGACATAAGCAGCTGCTCCAAGCTCCTGTTGTCTTTACCTCCCTGCCATGACAGGCTGTACCTTTAACTGTGAGCCAGAGTAAGCCTTTCCCCTCAGGCTGCTCTCATCTGAGTAATTTTTCCACAACTGCAGGAAAAGAAACTAGGACAACCAGGAAGCTGAGAACGAAACAGATATTACAAGCAGGTCCAGGGTACAACCCCCAGTGACCCACCTCCATCAGCCTGGCCCCTCCCACAGACTCCCAAAGCTATGCCATCACCAGGGATCAGATGTTCAAACACGTAAGCCTGTGGAAGATATCTAGGATTCAAACCACGATTATAGGTGTGCTGCTTCTATATTAATCACTGTATAGAAATGCCTGAGATGGTTAATTACGAAGAGAAAATATTTACTTTGGCTCGTGATTCTGAAGAATGAGGGCCATGATCAAGTGTCCTCATGGCCCTGGCCTTGACAAAGCCATGCATCAAGGTGAGCGAGCGCGGCAGGAAAAGACCAGTCGTCTTGTGATGAAGAAGCAAAAAGAGAGAGAGAAAAAAGGAAAGAGAACAAGTCTCAGGATTTCCTTTCTTCCATCCTTCTTTCCTTTCTTCCTTCCTTCTGCTTTAAAAAAAAGATTTATTTATTATTATATATAGATATAATATATATACTATGTACACTGCAGCTGTCTTCAGACACACCAGAAAAGGGTATCAGATCTCATTATGGATGGTTGTGAGCCACCATGTGGTTGCTGGGATTTGAACTCCGGACCTTCAGAAGGGCAGTCAGTGTTATTAACCACTGAGCCATCTCTCCAGGCCCCTGTTTTTGTTTTTAAAGGCAGGATTTCTCTGTGTAGCCCTGGGTGCCCTGAACTTGTTCTGTAGACCTGGCTGTCCTTGAACTCAGCAATCACCTGCCTCTGCCCCCCTAGTGCTGGGATTCCATGATCCCTTTTCAAGGAAGTGCCTCCATTATGGAAGGACCTCCTGCTAGGGCCCAGCTCCTAAAGATTCCATCACCACCTTCAGGATCAAGCCTTTAGTCTAGAGACCTCTGGGGGATTCTAACATGGTGGTAAAGTAGTGGTTCTCAGCCCATGGCTCTCAACCCTTTCAGGAGTTGAAAGACTTTTTCACAGGGGTTGCTTAAGACCATCCAAAACCACATATGATTCATAACAGTAGCAAAATGCAGTTATAAAGTAGCAATGAAAATAATTTATGATTTGGGGTCATCACAACGTGAGGAACTGTATTAGATGGTTGCAGCATTAGGAAGGTTGAGAAACACTGCCGTAGAGGATATGGTATATGACTCAGAATCTTATTACATTTGTTTATTGTTTTTAAAGATTTACTTATTTACTTTATGTATATGAGTATACTGTCTCTGTCTTCAGACACACCAGAAGCCATCAGATCCCATTACAGATGGTTGTGAGCCACCATGTGGATGCTAGGAATTGAACTCAGGACCTCTGGAAGAGCAGTCAGGGCTCTTGACTGCTGAGCCACCTCTCCAGCACACATTTGTTTACTTTTAGTTATTTTATTATTAATAAGTCTGTTCGCTACTTGTGTGCTTGGTACCTTTGGAAGCCAGAAGATGTCTGATCTCTTGGAACTGGAATTACAGACAATTGTGAGTCACCACATGGGTGCTGGGAATCAAACCCTGCTCTTCTGAAAGAGCAGCTAGTGGTCTCAACCCCTAAGACATCCTTCTTTCCCCTAGGGACTCAGTATTTTTTAAATGAAGTTTATTTAACAAATAATGCATTCACATGATTAAAAGATATATACATATATAAAGTGCAGAAGAGGGCCATCAAGTTGGCTCAGTGAGTAAAGGTGCCAGCTACCAAGTCTGACCACTGGAGCTTTGTCTCCAGGCAGGACTCACATGGTGGAAGGAGAGAACCAGTTTCTGGAAATTGTCCTTTGACCTGCAGTGGCACGAATGCACACACACACACACACACACACACACACACACACACACACGATAGACGACAGATAGATAGATAGATAAATAGATAGATAGATAGATAGATAGATAGATAGATAGATAGATAGATAGAATGGATTGATAATAGACAGATGTCTGGGGCTCCTAGGTTCTTCCTGGAATTATCTGTCCTGGTGTGTCTTTCTATAGACTGCATGCTCAGTCTAGTGAGTGAGGTAGTGTTGAGAAGCTGTTTGACTTTTTAAACACATTTTTAAACACTACTTTGCTCCTTGATATTTTTTCACAAAAGACATATTTTGATTACTATGTCATTTGACACAAAAGGTGTTCTTCATGCTATGGTCACATTTATTTCAACATATGAAATATTTGACTATCATTATTTATTCAGATAGTCCTCTGTTGGTGAACACTTCTCTCTTATGAATATTAATATATATAATAACACATACTATATGTTATATATTACATCAAATCATGCATTTCTATACATATACACATCGATCCATCCACAGTGACAGCTGTAGAGGAGATCACCAGGCACAGCAGGGGGCAGAAGGCTGTTGGCTCTTGTGATGCTCCGCCTCCTGCAAGGGCCCCCCTCTCACAGCCTTGTACAGTGCTTGCTTTTGGGGAGCATGTTCTCTGTAAGCTCTCCAGAAGAAGGGGGTTTTCAATTTTTCAGTTTAGTTGTAACTTAGACTGGCCTCATATCAGTGTTTCTCCTGTTTCAGTCCTCTGCACAGGTAACAGGCATGCCACACTGCGATGGCTGGTTTTAATGACTAACTCGACACAGTCTAGGATCATCTAGGAAGGGTGTCTCAATGAAGGGATACCTAGATCAGGTTGTCTAGATCCAGTGGGCATTTCTGCCAGGGAATATCCTGATTACTTTGATATCCTGATTATTTTGAGGTGGGAAGACCTGCCTCCTGCAGGTGGTGCCATTCCCTAGTCAGGGATCCTGAACTGTGTAAGAATGGAGAAAGCAAACTGAAGGTGTGTATGTGTGCATCCAGTGTTCTTTGCTTCTTGAATGGTTGTGAGCCACCAGGTGGTTGTTGGGAATCGAACTCAGGACCTCTGGAAGAGCAGTTAGTGCTCTTAACCACTTAGCCATCTCTCCAGTCCCAACAAAGGACATCTTTGAGCAGTGGTTCTCAACCTTCCTAATGCTTTGACCCTCTAATACAGTTCCTTATATATTGGTGAGCACCCCCCCACCATAAAATTATTATTATTTTGTTTTGTTTTGTTTTTCAAGACAGGGTGTCTCTGTATAGCCCTGGCTGTCCTGGAACTCACTTTGTAGACCAGGCTGGCCTCGAACTCAGAAATCCACCTGCCTCTGCCTCCCAAGTGCTGGGATTAAAGGCATGCGCCACCACTGCCCAGTAACTGCATCTTTCTGTAGAAGTTTGAACACAGCCTCCCACAAGGACATCACGGTCGCCTTCCCCTCTCTACTGGTGGTAAGTCCTCATTCATTTCTGAGTGATGAGTGATGTCTTTGTTGGGAAGAGGAAACAGAGGTGCCAACTGCCCTATAAATCTGTTTGGATTTGGGGGGAATCTTCTGTAGAGCACCCCCTTTGCATAGGCAGTAGCACTTGACTTTCACATCACCCTTGGGGAACAGGGTGAGGGAACCACTATGATTTGCTGCTCCAGCTGCTATTTCTGCCTCCGTGATATGCTCTATTTCTGACACTTAAGTTTGGTATCTCCTGTCAAAATATGTATGTGAAACTGTAGTAACACATTAGCTTGCAAACGGTAAGAATCTCAGACCCATTTACAGTTGCTGACAGAAAGAGGCCAAGGGATTAGAAAGGATGAATATTCAACAAAATTATCAAAGGACTTGGTGGAGAAGCTAAGCAATATTTGCCAGGTGTTTTGTACAGTTCACATGTCTCAGAGCACTGGCCCCCACGATGCTCGTAGGATATCAATGATGGGGTTCAAGGTCTCATTCCCGACAAAATGCCATGTTGGCATTTAGGAAAATGGGGGGCAGCAAGACCACCTTCATTTTTTCTTCACCCAGATCACAGGACCTCTATTTGACAGGATATCCCCTGCAGCTTCCCAGAACAGAAGGGAGGCTTTTCATCCAGTAGGACAGAGAAGAATCTGAATGAATTCTGAGTAAATTTGGCTTTGCAAATTTCTCATGGTTCATTATCATTCTATCAAGCCTCTTTGTACAGCCTAGTTTTAGTCCAACTTCTCTGAGTGGAGGGAACCTCAACTGAGAAAATGCCTCCAGAAAATTGAGCTGTAGGCAGACAAGCCAATGGAGCATCTTCTTAATTAGTGATGGATGGGGAGGACCCAGCTCACTGTGGGTGGTTCCTTTCCCTGGGCTGGTGGTCCTGGGCTCTATAAGAAAGCAGGCTGAGGGCTGGTGAGGGCTCAGCGGGTAAGAGCACCCAACTGCTCTTCCGAAGGTGATAAGTTCAAATCCCAGCAACCACATGGTGGCTCACAACCATCCGTAGCGAGATCTGGCTCCCTCTTCTGGAGTGTATGAGGATAGCTACAGTGTACTTACATATAATAAAAATAAAATAAATCTTAAAAAAAAAAAAAGAAAGAAAGAAAGAAAGCAGGCTGAGCAAGCCATGGGGAGCAAGCCAGTAAGCAGCACCCCTCCATGGCCTATGCTTCAGCGCCTGCCTCCAGGTTCCTGCCTAGAGTTCCTTCCTGTCAGTGGATTGTGACTTGGGATGTGAAAGCCAAATGAAGCCTTTCCTCCCTGACCTGCTTTGGTCATGGTGCTTTATCACAGCAATAGTCACCCTGACTGAGAGAGACACTCTTCATCCATACTGTGTGCCTGCCCACTCACTTCTCACCAATTTGTCCCTTTAGGTCCTCATTATCTTACGAAAGTTCCTATGTCCTGTACATTTTATATTAAAATATATACACAGTAGGCTGGAGATACAGCTCCGTTGTTAAGAGCACTGGCTGCTTTTCCAGAGAACCTGGATTTAATTCTAGCACCTACATGCTGGCTAACAACTGTCTGTAATTCTAGTCCCAGGAGATCTGATGCCCTCTTCTGGCCTCCAGTGGCACTGGCTATACCTGTAAACCCAGCACTTTGAAGGCAGAGGTAACAGAATTAAGAATTTGAAGCTAGCTGGGCAGTGGTAAATCTTTGGGCAGGAGGGAGTGGGGTTTACCCGAGGAGAGGTTCTAAAATTCAATTCCCAACAACCACATGAAGGCTCACAACCATCTGTACACCTACAGTGTACTCATATAAATAAATAAATAAACAAATAAATAAACCTTTTAAAAAAAATCTTAAAATGAAGCCATGGTAAAAGAAAGGAGAGGCCGGGTGTGGTGGCGCATGCCTTTAATCCCAGCACTTGGGAGGCAGAGGCAGGTGGATTTCTGAGTTCAAGGTCAGCCTGGTCTACAAAGTGAGTTCCAGGACAGCTAGGGCTATACAGAGAAACCCTGTCTCGAAAACCAAAAAAAAAAAAAAAAAAAAAAGAGAGAAGTCCTCTGAAGGCATCCCAGGAGTTCCTCTGCATGCAGGGCAACTGGAGCCTACATGACTGCTCCTGGAAAGGCCCAACAAGCAGCTGGAAGAGTCAGATGCAGATATTTACACCCAATCAATGGACAGAAGCTGCTGTGGTTGAATTAGGGAAAAGCTGGAAGAAGCTGAAGAGGAGGGTGACCCTATAAGAAGACCAGCAGTCTCAACTAACCTGGAACCATCGAGATTGCTCTGACACTAAGCTACCAGCCAGGCAGCATACACCAGCTGATACGAGGCCCCCAACACATATACAGAAGAGGACTGTCTGGTCTGGACTAAGTGAGAGAAGATGCACCTAACCCTCAAGAGATTTGAATCCCCAGGGAGTGGGGAGGCCTGATGGGATGGGTGTGGAGGGGTGGGGACATCTTCTTGGAGGTGGGAGTTTGGGGGAAGAGGTAGAAGTCCTTAAAGAATTACAGGAAAACACAACCAAACAGGTGATGGAATTGAACAAAACCATCCAAGACCTAAAAAGGGAAGTAGAAACAATAAAGAAAACCAAAGTGAGACAACTCTGGAGATAGAAACTCTAGGAAAGAAATCAGGAACCACAGATTCGAGCATCAACAACAGAATACAAGAAATGGAAGAGAGAATCTCAGGTGGAGAAAATTTCATAGAGAACATGGGCACACCAATCCAAGAAAATGCAAAATGCCAAAAGATCCTACCTCAAAACATCCAGGAAATCCAGGACACAATGAGAAGCCCAAACCTACAGATAATAGGAGTAGATGAGATGAAGATTTTCAACTTAAAGGGCCAGCAAATATCTTCAACAAAATAATAGAAGAAAACTTCCCAAACCTAAAGAAAGAGATGCCCATGAACATATAAGAAGCCTACAGAACTCCAAATAGACTGGATCAGAAAAGAAATTCCTCCAGACATATAATAATCAGAAAAACAAATGCACTAAATAAAGATAGAATATTAAAAGCAGTAAGGGGAAAAGGTCAAGTAACATATAAAGGCAGGCCTATTAGAATTACACCAGACTTCTCACTAGAGACTATGAAAGCCAGAAGATCCTGGGCAGATGTTATGCAGACCCTAAGAGAACACAAATGCCAGCCCAAGCTACTATACCCAGCAAAACTCTCAATTACCATAGATGGAGAAATCAAAGTATTCCATGATAAAACGAAATTCACACAATATCTTTCCAGGAATCCAGCTCTTCAAAGGATAATAAAGGGAAAATACCAACACCAGTACGGAAACTACACCCTAGAAAAAGCAAGAAAGTGGGCTGGTGAGATGGCTCAGTGGGTAAGAGCACCCGACTGCTCTTCCAAAGGTGATGAGTTCAAATCCCAGCAACCACATGGTGGCTTACAACCACCCATAATGAGATCTGACACCCTCCTCTGGTGCGTTTGAAGTCAGCTACAGTGTACTTATGAAGAATAATAATAAAATGAATCCTTGGATTGGAAAGACCAACCGGAGCAAGCGGGGTCGAGTGGAGCAAGTTGACCGGAACAAGGGGAAAAATAAAACAAGAAAGTAATCCTTCAACAAACCTTAAAGAAGACAGCCTCAAGAACAGAATCCCAACTTTAACAACAAAAATAACAGGAAGCAACAATTACTTTTCTTTAATTTCTCTTAACATCAATGGACTCAATTCCCCAATAAAAAGACAGACTAATAGACTGGCTACACAAACAGGACCCAGCATTTTGCTGCTTATAGGAAACCCACCTCAGGGAAAAAGGAAGACACTACCTCAGAGTGAAAGGCTGGAAAACAATTTTCCAAGCAAATAGTCCGAAGAAACAAGCTGGAGTAGCCATTCTAATATCGAATAAAATTGACTTCCAACCCAAAGTTATCAAAAAAGACAAGGAGGGGCACTTCATACTCATCAAAGGTAAAATCAACCAAGATGAACTCTCAATTCTGAATATCTATGCTCCGAATACAAGGGCAGCCACATTCATTAAAGAAACTTTAATGCACACATTGCACCTCACACAATAATAGTGGGAGACTTCAACACCCCACTCTCACCAATGGACAGATCCTGGAAACAGAAACTAAACAGAGACACAGGAACACTAACAGAAGTTATGAAACAAATGGATTTAATACATATCTACAGAACATTTTATCCTAAGACAAAAGGATGTACCTTCTTCTCGGCACCACATGGTACCTCCTCCAAAATTGGCCATACAATTGGTCACAAAACAGGCCTCCACAGATACAAAAATATTGAAATTATCCCATGTATCCTATCTGACCACCACGGACTAAGGCTGATCTTCAATAACAACATAAATAATAGAAAGCCAACGTTCACATGGAAACTGAACAATACTCTACTCAATGATTCCTTGGTCAAGGATGAAATAAAGAAAGAAATTAAAGGCCGGGTGGTGGTGGCGCAAGCCTTTAATCCCAGCACTTGGGAGTCAGAGGCAGGTGGATTTCTGAGTTCTAGGCCAGCCTGGTCTACAAAGTGAGTTCCAGGACAGCCAGGGCTATAAAGAGAAACCCTGTCTCGAAAAAGAAAAAAAAAAAAAAAAAAAGGAAAAGAAAGAAATTAAAGACTTTTTAGAGTTTAATGAAAATGAAGCCACAACATACCCAAACTTATGGGACACAATGAAGGCAGTCCTAAGAGAAAAACTCATAGCCCTGAGTGCCTCCAAAAAGAAACTAGAGAGAGCATACACTAGCAGCCTGACAGCACCCCTAGAAGCTCTAGAACTAAAGGAAGCAAATTCACCCAAGAGGAGTAGACAGCAGGAAATAATCAAACTCAGGGCTAAAATCAACCAAGTGGAAACAAAAAGAACTATTCAAAGAATCAACCAAACCAGGAGCTGGTTCTTTGAGAAAATCAACAAGATAGATAAACCCTTAGCCAGACTAACTAGAGGGCACAGGAACAGTATCCTAATTAACAAAATCAGAAATGAAAAAGGAGACATAACAACAGAACCTGAGGAAATCCAAAACACCATCAGATCCTACTACAAAAGGCTATACTCAACAAAACTAGAAAATGGATAGATACCCGGTAACAAAGTTAAACCAGGATCAGATTAACAATCTAAACAGTCCCATTTTCCCTAAAGAAATAGAAGCAGGGGCTGGTGAGATGGCTCAGCGGGTAAGAGCACCCGACTGCTCTTCTGAAGGTGATAAGTTCAAATCCCAGCAACCACATGGTGGCTCACAACCATCCGTAACGAGATCTGCCCTCTTCTGGAGTGTCTGAAGACCGCTACAGTGTACTTACATATAATAAATAAAATAAATCTTAAGGGGGCTGGTGAGATGGCTCAGCGGGTAAGAGCACCCGATTGCTCTTCCGAAGGTGATAAGTTCAAATCCCAGCATCCACATGGTGGCTCACAACCATCCGTAATGAGATCTGGCGCCCTCTTCTGGAGTGTCGGAAGACAGCTACAGTGTACTTACATATAATAAATAAATCTTTAAAAATATATATTTAAAAAAAATAAATTAAAAAAAAAAAAGAAATAGAAACAGTCATCAATAGTCTCCCAACCAAAAAATTTAAAAAAAACCATCTCCCAGGACGAGATGGGTTTAGTGCAGAGTTCTATCAGACTTTCAAAGAAGACCTAATTCCAACTCTCCTCAAACTATTCCACAAAATAGAAACAGAAGGTACTCTACCCAATTCATTCTTTGAAGCCACAATTACTCTGATACCTAAGCCACACTAAGATCCAACAAAGAAAGAGAACTTCAGACCAATTTTCCTTATGAATATCAATGCAAAAATACTAAATGAAATCCTCGCAAACCAAATCCAAGAACACATCAAAACAATCATCCGTCATGACCAAGTAGGCTACATCCCAGGGATGCAGGGATGGTTTAATATATGGAAATCCATCAATATAATCCACTATATAAACAAACTCAAAAACAAAAACCACATGATGCTGAGAAAGCATTTGACAAAATCCAACACCCCTTCATGATAAAAGTCTTGGAAAGATCAGGAATTCAAGGCCCATACCTAAACATAATAAAAGCAATCTACAGCAAACCAGTAGCCAACATCAAACTAAATGGAGAGAAACTCGAAGCAATCCCACTAAAATCAGGGACTAGACAAGGCTGCCCACTTTCTCCCTACCTATTCAATATAGTACTTGAAGTCCTAGCCAGAGCAATTCGACAACAAAAGGAGATCAAGGGGATACAAATTGGAAAGGAAGAAGTCAAAATATCAATTTGCAGATGATATGATAGTATATATAAGTGACCCCAAAAATTCCACCAGAGAACTCCTAAACCTGATAAACAGCTTCAGTGCAGTAGCTGGATATAAAATTAACTCAAACAAATCAATGACCTTTCTCTACACAAAGGATAGACAGGCTGAGAAAGAAATTAGGGAAACAACACCCTTCACAATAGTCACAAATAATATAAAATACCTTGGTGTGAATCTAACTAAGGAAGTGAAAGATCTGTATGACAAGAATTTCAAGTCTCTAAAGAAAGAAATTGAAGATCTCAGAAGATGGAAAGATCTCCCATGCTCATGGATTGGAAGGATTAATATACTCAAAATGGCTATCCTGCCGAAAGCAATCTACAGATTCAATGCAATCCTCATCAAAATTCCAACTCAATTCTTCACTGAGTTAGAAAGAGCAATTTGCAAATTCATCTGGAATAATAAAAAAACGTAGGATAACAAAAGCTTGTCTCAATGATAAAAGAACCTCTGGTGGAATGCCTGACATTAAGCTGTATTACAGAGCATCGTGATAAAAACAACAACAACAACAAAAACTGCATGGTACTGGTACAACGACAGATATGTAGATCAATGGAATAGAATTGAAGACCCAGAAATGAATCCACACACCTATGGTCACTTGATCTTTGACAAGGGAGCTAAAACCATCCAGTGGAAAAAAGACAGCATTTTCAACAAATGGTGCTGGCACAACTGGCGGTTATCATGTAGAAGAATACAAATTGATCTATTCTTATCTCCATGTACACAGCTCAAGTATAAGTGGATCAAAGACCTCCACATAAAACCAGAGACACTGAAATTTATAGAGGAGAAAGTGGGGAAAAGCCTAGAAGATATGAGCACAGGGGAAAAATTCCTAAACAGAACAGAAATGGCTTGTGCTGTAGGATCAAGAATTGACAAATGGGACCTCATAAAATCGCAAAGCTTAATCGCAAAGCTTCTGTAAGGCAAAAGACACTGTCAATAAGATAAAAAGGCCACCCATAGATTGGGAAAGGATTTTTACCAATCCTAAATCTGATAGAGGACTAATATCCAACATCTACAAAGAGCTCAGGAAGCTGGACTCTAGAAAATTAAATAACCCTATTAAAGAATGGGGTACAGAGCTAAACAAAGAATTCTCAAACTGAGGAATACCAAATGGCTGAGAAGCACCTGAAAAAAATGTTCAACATCCTTAATCATCAGGGAAATGCAAATCAAAACAACCCTGAGATTCCACCTCACACCAATCAGAATGGCTAAGATCAAAAAACTCAGATAACAGCAGATGCTGGCAAGGATGTGGAGAAAGAGGAACACTCCTCCATTGTTGGTGGGATTGCAAGCTGGTACAACCACTCTGGAAGTCAATCTGGCGGTTTCTCAGAAAGTTAGACATAGTACTATCAGAAGATCCAGCAATACCTCTCCTGGGCATATACCCAGAAGATGTTCCAACTGGTAATAAGAACACATGCTCCTATGTTCATAGCAGCCGTATTTATAATAGCCAGAAGCTGGAAAGAACCCAGATGTCCTTCAACAGAGGAATGGATACAGAAAATGTGGTACATTTACACAATGGAGTACTACTCTGCTATTAAAAACAACGAATTTATGAAATTCTTGGGCAAATGGATATATCTGGAGGATATCATCTTTAGAGAGGTAAACCAATCACAAAAGAAGTCACTAGATATGCACTCACTGATAAGCAGATATTAGCACAGAATCTTAGAATACCCAAGATACAATTTGCAAAACATGAGAAAATCAAGAAGGAAGACCAACATGTGGATATTTCATTCCTCTTTAAAATAGGGAACAAAATACCCATGAAAGGAGTTACAGAGACAAAGTTTGGAGCTAAGAGAAAAGGATAGACTATCCAGAGACTACCCCACCCAGGGATCCATCCCATAATCAGCCTCCAAACCCAGATACTATTGCAGATGCCAGCAAGAGTTTGCTGAAATGACCCTGATACAGCTGTCTCATATGAGGCTATGCCAGTGTCTGGCAAATACAGAAGTGGATGCTCATAGTCATCAATAAGTTGGAACACAGGGCCCCTAATGGAGAAGCTAGAGAAAGTACCCAAGGAGCTGAAGGGGTCTGCAACCCTATAAGAGGAACAACAATATCAACTAACCAGAACCCCCAGAGCTTGTGTCTCTAGCTGCATATGTAGCAGAAGATGGCCTAGTCGGCCATCATTGGGAGGAGAGGCCCCTTGGTATTGCAAACTTTTTATGCCCCAATACAGGGAAACGCCAGAGCCGAGAAGTGGGAGTGGGTGGGTAGGGGAGCAGTGTGGGGGTGGTGGATATAGGGAACTTTCAGGGTAGCATTTGAAATGTAAATTAAGAAAATATCCAATAAAAAATATCAAAAAAAAAAAAAAAGAGGAGATGGAGGAGAGGGTGGGAGGGGACATGATGGACTTAAGCTTTTCTCTGGTGAGCTCATCTCTGCCAGCAGGGCCTCAGCAACAGGCCTCAGACTGGGAAGGAAGCTAGCTCGCCTCCATAAAGTTCCCAATGCTCCCATGCTCACCCTCCTCCCTGTCTGTGGAACAGAGGGGAGTGCTCCCACGCTCACCCTCCTCCCTGTCTGTGGAGCAGAGGGGAGTGCTCCCACGCTCACCCTCCTCCCTGTCTGTGGAGCAGAGGGGAGTGCTCCCACACTCACCCTCCTCCTTGTCTGTGGAGCAGAGGGGAGAAGACTACACACTGTTTAACCAAATTTCAGCAGCTTAGTCACCTTTACTTTTAATAGACCGTGGCAGTTGGCATTCCCATTGTGCTCACATTATGGCAGGGGCAGTCACCCAACATGCATCCCACCTGACTAAATCTATCACTTCCAGCTGCCTTCAGTGTGTGCCACCGGTGGGGGAGGGACGGGAAGAATGGGGCACTGGGACATGATGGAGAAAGATCATCACACAGCACACCGAGGTTGGAATGGGGCTCAGCTTCTAACCTGCTCCCTAGATACTAACAGGTTTTTCATCCCGGGGAGGTAGGAGAAAGCATCCATTTTTTTTTTTCTTTTTAATTTTATGAGCAGAGATTTCCCTCTTTCACTGGCCAGTTTTCACCTTAGGTTGAACATTAGTTTGGATATTTTATTTAAATGACAGATTGGGTGTTCTTAGAGGAAACTCTTGAATTAATGTACTCAAGCAAAGTAAAATTACATGTATAGCTGTTTTGAGTGGAGGTTCAGAAAACAGAATTCTATGATTCTGCAAGTCCCTGCTGGTTTCTTTGGGAGTTATGTTAGACAAGTTCCCCCCGCCCCCCATTGCTGTAACCAAATACTTAAGAAAAACAATTTAAAAGAAGGAAAGATTTTGTTGTTATTATTTTCAAGACAGCGTTTCTCTGTGTAGCCGTGTCTGTCCTGGAACTCACTCTGTAGACCAGGCTGGCCAAACTCTGAGATTGGCCTGCATCTGCCTCCCTAGGATTATAAATGTGCACTACCTCTGCCCAGTAGGGAAAGATTTCTTTTAGCTCCTGGTTCACTCTCTGGTACTGAGGGCCTGAGGAAAGGCTGAATAGAAATGTTTCTGTCTGATTTTGTTAAGTGTGTTTTTATGCCAGGTGGTGGTGGCGCATGCCTTTAATCCCAGCACTCAAGAGGCAGAGGCAGGCAGATTTCTGAGTTCGGGCTATACAGAGAAACCCTGTCTCATTCAACTGGCCTTGAACCCTGGCCATTTCAAGGCCACCCAGGTCAATAAAGTGAGTTCTAGGGCAGCCAGACATCCAGGGCTACACAGAGAAACTTTGTACTGCAAAACAAAAAGAACAAAAAACCCCCACCATGTTTGTACACACACCCACACACACCCACACACACTATTTGCATCTTTTTTACTCTATCTCTTCCCTGTGTAATGTAACATCAATTAGGACATTATCTGTAGTTATCACATTTAAGCTATGAGACACTGAAAATTCCTCCAGGGACATTGCCTATGCCTATATGTTCTAAAACATATGTGTTTGGGGTTGTACATGTGGTGATTATGTCATGCTAAGGGGGACTATGACCCAGTCACTGTTTTCACTTAAAAAGTAAGCATGGGGGGCTGGTGAGATGGCTCATCGGGTAAGAGCACCCGACTGCTCTTCCGAAGGTAATAAGTTCAAATCCCAGCATCCACATGGTGGCTCACAACCATCCGTAACGAGATCTGGCGCCCTCTTCTGGAGTGTCTGAAGACAGCAACAGTCTACTTACATATAATACGTAAAATAAATCTTTAAAAAAAAGGAAAAATGTAAGCATGGGGGCTAGCAAGATGGCTCAGTGGCTAAGAGCACTGACTGCTCTTCCAGAGGTCCTGAGTTCAAATCCCTGCAACCACCTATAATGAGATCTGATGCCCTCTTGTGGTGTGTCTGAAGTCAGCTACAGTGTGCTTATGTATAATAATAAATAAATTTTTTTTTTTAAATAAAGCATGGCCAGGTGGTGGTGGCGCACGCCTTTAATCCCAGCACTCAAGAGGCAGAGGCAGGCAGATTTCTGAGTTCAGGCTATACAGAGAAACCCTGTCTAGGGATAACCTCTAGAAGCTTGTATCTCGGTAAATGCTTCTTCCAGCTAGGTCCATGTGCTAAATCTTGCACCACTCCTGAAATGGTGCCACCAGCTGGAGACCACGCCTTAAGCATCTGAGCCTGTGGGAGCCTCGACAGATTCAAATAATGATAATCATGAATGGTGGTTTAATTCCTTGGTGTTTATAATTATGCCATGACTATAAAGTAAACTGCTCTTGCTTTTTAAGAAGAATGTACTATGGGGTTGGAGAGATGACTCTGTGGCTAACAGCACTTGCTGCTCTGGTGGAGGACCTGGGTTTAGCTCGTAATACCCATATTGTAGGTCACAACTGTCTGTAACTCCAGTCATAGGGGACTGGATGCCCTTTCCAACCTCTGTTGGCACCAAGCACACATTTGGTGCACATACATAAATGCAGGCAAAACACACCTACATATAAAAAAAATTAAAAAAAAACTATACATACTGACATTTTATGGTAAAGTCGCATCATAATTTCAATCTCCTCTCAAACTATTCAGAAAAAAAAAGTATCTAGAGAGGACACTACACCAAGGACAAAAATATTTGAAAGGTTTGTGTTTTGTGCTATTTTTGTGATTTTTTTTTCCCTAAATCATTACTTCCAAAGTCCAAAAATTAACTTTGTACCTATGAAAATTGACACAAAGCTAACAGGAATGATAAATGATCCTTTGGGTAGAATGATTTTATGACCCTGTGCTCTAGTTGAGGCCACAAACATGCTATTGATATAGAACGGTATGTAAGTATATAATATGTAAAGCCGGGCGTGGTGGCGCACACCTTTAATCCCAGCACTCAGGAGGCAGAGGCAGGTGGATTTCTGAGTTAGAGGCCAGCCTGGTCTACAGAGTGAGTTCCAGGACAGCCAAGGGCTATACAGAGAAACCCTGTCTCGAAAAAAAAAAAGTATATAATATGTAGCAATTAATATATAATACATAAAATACACAAGACATATATGTATATGGGGAGAGAGAGAGAGATTCACTCTCTACGTTCTGAAACACTAGAGAGCCCTGACTAACAAACACAATGTGACAAAACACCACGATGAACAACAACCTGGGGAGGAAAGGGTTTATTTAGCTCCCACCTCCACATCACATATGGAGAGGTTAGGGCTGTGAGTCAACACAGGAACCCGGAGTGAGGAACTGAAGCAGATGGCATGGAGGAGTGCTGCCCACAGGCTTGCTTACTCTCCATGGGTTCTCAGTTTGCTTTCTAATACACACCAGGACACCTGCCCACAGGTGACACCCCTCACAATGGGCTAGGCCTCCCACTTCCCAAGAAAATATCCTATATCCTTGTTTACAGATCAATCTCAGGGTGGCATTTTTCTCAGTTGTGGTTGCTTCTTCTCTGGTAACATTAGGGTGTGTCCAACTGACAAGCTGACAAAAGCAACCAACACAGCAAGGCTGCCTATCTTGGCTACCAGCTGAGCAGAGGCAAAATTAGCTTGTCTCAGAGGATCGCTGCCATCCTTCAGATCCTAACTCCAAAGACTGAGACAGGATCAAGAGTTCCTAGGTACAGCTGGAAGTCACTGTATCTGGATGCCAGTTTGTGAGAATGGCAAAGCTTCCTATATACTAGTGTCTTAGGGTTTTACTGCTGTGAAAAGACACCATGACCAAGGCTTACAAACTCAGAGGTTCCGTCCATTATCATCAGGGTGGGAACATGGCAGCATTCAGGCAGGCAGGCTGAGAATTCTCCATCTTCATCTGAAGGCTTCTAGCAGAATAGCTCACTTCCAGGCAGCTAGGACTAGGGTATTAAAGCCCACAGCCACAGTGACACTACTCCAGCAGGGTCACACCTCCTAATAGTGTCACTCACTGGCCCAAGAATATACAAACCATCACAACTAGCATGAAGCGGGCACTGATCTCCCTATCATTGCTTTTGTGGTTAAATGCTCAGACTCGGTGCTATTCTGGGATCCCAAACACCCAGTGTAGTCATGGGCCGGCTAAGGTTTAAACTATTGGTTTAAACTCCATTCTGGTGAATACCCCACAACATGTTGATGATGAAGATGTTTACTCTTGCGGCCTGCATGGTCTGCTTTCAGATAGTCACATGGCTGCTCCTTCACACCCACATTCAAGGTTTTCACAGACAACACCAAAACCTTTCTTCTCATCACCCCATTGTTCCACACATACAACAAAAGCCTAGGACACACAGGTACTCGAAACCTGTTAGTACCAAACTTAACACACAAAGAGCAAGTGCGGCACTCTCCTGATCTATGCAGGAGGCATGGGTGCTTAATAACTAGAAAATAAGTTGTAATAATAAAGCAGACTCAAGACAACTTAATTCATGAAGTAAACTAAATTCCTGGCCTTCTGAAATAAGGTCACTTATAAAACACAAGGCACACACCAGGACTACTGCAGAACATTGCAGAAACAATTAGGAAAATATGACTGGATAAGTTATCTTTAGAAGTTGGGAACCTGGTATGGTAGGGCAAGCCTCCAGTCCTAGCACTAAGAGGTTGAGGAGTTCAAGGTCTATTAAGGCAAAAAAAAAAAAAAAAACAAACCCAAAAAGCCAAGGTTTGAGTATGAAGCTCAAGGTTTGGTGGTGTGCTAACCCCATAATCCCTAGATTCAACTTCAGGACCAAGTCAACTAAGCAAGAGACACGTGCCTACAGTTATAGGTGAAGGCAGTTAGTCTCAGCAATTTAAGGTCAACCTTGGATGTAAACGCTGTCTCAAAAGCCAATCTTGCCAGCCTGTTTGTTCTCAAGACTTTAATCCCAGCATTTGGGAGGCCTTGAGCTCAAGAGATTACAAAACAAATTCCAAGACAGCCAGGAATACAGAGAAACTGTCTCAAAACAAAAAACCCAAACCAGTTATGGCTCGGCAGGGCCCTTTGGTAGGTACCCAACTCATGTCCATCTCCAGCTGCAGGAAATCTCTCCTGACTATGGACATCTGCAGCCATGTGCACAAGCCCATATATATGCTTAGTCATAATTTGAAATGTGTATAATACTATTAAGTTCTGGTCTTCCTCCCTGCCAAGCTTCTACTGTCTTGCGTTCACTTCTCTAGGGCTAGCACTAAGTTTCCTCAAGTTCTTTCCTTGCCAGTGGCCTCAAGATGCATTAAAATTTCAGCCAAGTGGCTTTCTAGACCTAGCAACACTTCCCCTTATCACAATACCTAGTATCCAGGTATTTGGGCTTCACACTGCAGGTGCTAGTACCCTCTTAAGCTTCCATCATTGGACAAACCTTACACAGCAGGCTTAATAAGTAAATACTCCTACAGCAGACTATGCTGTTCTAGGTTTTCTAAAGATCCAATTCATGCAGGTTGACTGGATCATGTAAGCCCTATTAAGTAAGGGCTGCTGGCACTCCCCAGGAAGGAACTACACTGTAGTTTATTGTATCCCACCCCACCAGGTACCAAACTGCCCCAATGATCTGTGCCCTGTTTGTACAACTAAGTGGCACAGGCCAGCGTGCCAACCTCTATTCTAGTTACCAGGAATCTGACATTAGTCCAGGAGAAGCAGATAGTATTTGTTTCCAACTAGTTGGTAATTTTGTGCTTTTGGTAAGCTCTTCCACTGGAGGTGATGAAAGCTCGGGTCCACTTCTCACCTCTCCCTTCACTGCAACTGAGATTCTTGAGCACACACTCCAGTCTTGTCGAGTCCCCACTGCAGCAGTTAACTGAGGAGGCTGACCAGGCTCTAGCTTCTCAGATACTACAGGAGGACTACAGTCAGCACAACCACAGTAAAGAGTTCTTAAGTGAATTTAATGCACTTTATTTTAGACAACCCACATGACATGTTTTTTTTTCCATAAAAAAACAATGCCACCACTCCAAATAAATCACGGTCAAAATAAAAGCTCAAGATGACATCAGTCCCATTTGTCCTAAGTCCTGGTGTTGTATGGATGGTAAGCAGCAGCCAATTATGGTGACAGTAGATAGATCCAATTTGTTACTGCAAAACAAAGAGATGGCATTAACAGTTGCACCAGCCTAAGCTGTAACTGTCCTAGCATGTAGGTGTACTCCCTAATTCAATCTGAACTGCCACAAAGGCAGGCAGGAAGCGCAGGGAGAGTTTTCTTTTGCATCCTAGTGCAAACCAGAAGAACAACCACATACTGTTCAAGGTCTATCAGTGGATGCAGACCACCCTCACGGAGCGGGCAGCACTTGCCCGTTTCCTGCCCACTCCAGTGCTCTACTGACAAACACCAGCTGTTGTCTGAATACCACTCCTACCCCATTGTCCCAGGCGGTCACCCACTTTCTCCAGTACATCCCTAAGCTCACCTTCTACCGCTTACAAAAAAAGCCTCCAAAATCTAGGACAAGGAACGCTATCTCCACCAGTCCCTTATAAAACAGACATTTCTGTATTCCTTCTTACTGACCTCAGTAAACACAGAAACATCCTATTGCATGTAATATGAAATGGACTTGAACGACCATGGGGCAGAGACCACACTCATTCTACATGAGTTTGAATATCCCAGGCCAGTGTCAAACTCTACTTCCACACATGACCCTGAGCTCTCTACCAAACCAGCTCTGCTCTCCCACAATCCCACAGGATAAAGATCTCACAATCTACAAGGCCTACCACCAGCAGATGGCAAAGCATCACACTGCCGCACGCCCTATCTTTACACTACTAATTTAAAGATACTTACACATTTTTCCATCTCTAAGCCATCCTTAAAGAAAATCATGAACGGGGTCACACCATCTTCACGGTAGTCCAGGAGAGCAACCATACCATCTGGGTTCATGTTCTCACCAATAAAAAACTTAAGAAACACGTAACAAAAACCTACAATTAGACTGTCTTATACACACAAACATAAAATCAAACTATAAAAAGGAGATCCAGAATAACCCCTGGACAAAATTTGGCAAGAAAAATCTCTAGCACTCAAAAGTAACGCATGCTAGCCATGTTGGCACACACCTTTAATCCTAGCAATTAAGAGGCAATGGCGGGTAGACCTCTGGGTTCAAGGCCAGTCTGGTCTACAGATAACACAGTCTCAATGAAAAGAGAGCAATGTCCATCATTTTAAATGCCAGCTCCTTGCCTGGTGTGGTGCTACACGACTTTCATCTCAGAAGGCTGAGGTAACTGGGTCTCAGGGTGTTCCAGGACAGTCAGAGCCATGGACCAGACAGCACACAAACGTTTTCTGATCCCATGGTTAACCCTTTGGTCTATTTACCTGGTAGTTATTGAAATTAGCAAGGATGTGCTTAATTTGCTCTGCAGCTCCAGTCATAAAAGGCTTTACTCTTTCTGGTTTCTGCTCTTCAAGTTTGCCTTTGAGTCTAGAACAGTAAAGTAACAGGTCAAACTACTGAATTTTGAGTAGAATAATCAATTTTCCAGTAAAGTAAGAGAATAAGCCCTAATAGGTAATGTCTTCAAGCAAAATGAGTTTACTAGGTTATAAGAAATAATTTAAAAAATGTAATTCCTAGCCGGGTGTGGTGGCCTTTAATCCCAGCACTCGGAAGGCAGAGGCAGGCGGATTTCAGAGTTCAAGGCCAGCCTGGTCTACAAAGTCAGTTCCAGGACGGCCAGAGCTACACAGAGAAACCCTGTCTCGAAAAACCAAAAAAAAAAAAAAGTAATTCCTATATTACCTTTAAAGTAACTTTCTACTTTTCAAAGCTAAAGCCAACCGGCTTGCTCCAGTATGCCCACATTATTGAAAAGCAACCTTCACTGTATAACAAAAGGCCCTCCTCTGAAGCCCTTTCTACCTAAGCAGCCGACTTCTTCTAGGATGCTGGTCACCAAAGCGGGATGTTCATGTCACTTACGATTTCATGTAGTCTTTGATGTACTTTTTGTAGGCCTCTTTTGTGAAGCTGGTTTCTTGTAAGTGATGGTTCATGACAATGTCAACACCAGTGACTACTGTGCTTTCGGTACCTTCGCCCTCCGGACCTTCGGCGGAAGCATTGCCACCGATGAGCGAGTCATCGATGGCACCCTCTGTTCTACTGACCATCTACATTTAGAAAAAAAAAAAAACAAAAAAACAAAACAAAACAAAAAAAACCAATACAACTTAGTCGAAGGGGGGAAAAAATCCGGCAACGATCTGTCAGCTCCCTGAAACATTTTACCCTCCGCCAAAATAATCGCCGCCTGGACCGAAAGAAAGCGGTGGTCACTCTCACCAAGTGGAACCAAGTTGCTGTGGCCTCTCTCGAGTCGCCACGGGTTAAGCGCGCACAGCGCAAACCTGTCTTAGAGACAATATGTCCCCGTTCGCCCGGAAAGAGGATGGCGCTGAGTTCGCGGACCTATTTCCAGGCTCGGCTCCGCCTCCACTTTTCTAGAAAAACCCAAGGCCCGCAAGAGCGTCTCCTCCGCCTGGAGGCGGCTGCGAGGACTGCACGAGTTCCAGCGGCCTCCCCGCGGCGCCCAGCCCGGCCCAGCCGACCGACCCGGCCGGCAGAAGGCCAGCCTCCCCGCGCGCGGCGCCCGGCTCACCTTGCCCTCCACCTCCAGGCACAGCCCGTCCGCGATCTCCCGGATCTTGTAGATGTCGGAGAACAGCTCGTCATCTGAAAAGCGAACAGAGAGAGCCGCCGGTGAGCGAGCGAAGGCCCGCCATTTCCCGCGCCCGGCTGAGCGCACGCGGCGGCGGCGGCTCCCGGCCCGAGCTCTGCGCTCGCGTCCCCAGTCTCCCCGGTACCCACCCGCACCCGCCGGGCGGCCGGGACTCACGGCTGATGAGGTCCCGGTAGATGATCATGGTGACGGCTGGGGACGGCGGCGCGAGCCTAACAGCGCGGAGGCGAGCGCGGTGCAGCCGGAGCGGCGCGCGGGGGGAGGGGGGAGCGGGCGGAAAAGGCCGACGCGGCCGCTCCCCAACCTCATATAGAGGGCACGCTCGGCTACGTCACCGCCCGCTGCGCCCCCGGAACTGCCGTCAGAGATGACGTAGAACGCTGGGCGGCGCGGGGGCGTGGCTACGCCCCGGCCGGCCCCGGGAGGGCATCCGGGGACTCGGCTGGGACACAATGCCGAGGTCCCCTGGGTGTGCGGGGCAATGCGGACGGAGCGCGCGCCCGGGGCATGCTGGGACAGGAAGGGACTTGGGGTGGACCGATGACCGGCCGCTGGAGTCGCGCCCGGGCGTGGCCAGGGTGTGGCTGCGCCCCGCCTCCCGCTGCGCCGCGAAGCTCCAGTTCCCACCCCTTTCTCGGAAAGAAAATGTCAGCAGGATCGGATGACTGTTGTCGGGCGCGCCGCTGAGCCTGCGGGGACTACGGGGATGGCGCCGGGCTGGTGTCCCGGGTCTCCGACATCCGGTCCTTGGCTGCCCTTGGACTTCACCCGTCTTGCGTGCGGAGGGAGATGTCGCGGGGACTGGTCCTCTCTTGGGTTCCGAAAGTGAAAGCCTGCGGTGGGTCTGGCCGGACAGCTCTTCGCTGGCCTGTTCTGCTCTGGTCTCAGATGGTGTCCTTTGTTAGGACAGTTTTGTATTGTCACTTTTATCCCTGGTGATGCAGGACTAAACAGACCCAAAATAAGCTTCCCACTTGTCCGGGTCACTTGAAAGGCTTTCGCATCGACTACGAAGTACAACAAACAAAATACAACTTCTGAGTCCCATCGTTCAGGTAAAGATGTATGGCAGGATGAAATCACAGTTTCTTCCGTTCCAGATTTGGTTATGGTCCGTTGTAACCCTTAATGTCGCAATTTTTCCTCTTAAGAAGGACATAGCCTGCCCTGCCTGTCCTCGTAGAGAACGTTATGTTAGTATGTCAAAGGAGAAGGCAGTTCACACTAACAGAGTGTTACAAGCACAGAATAAACCATCCAAGAATAAAACTTTAGCGAAAGAACAGAAGAAAAACCGTCTACTTAAGATGCGGTGGTCTGCTGCTTCCCAAGATACACTAAAGGACACAGGGTAACGAAGTAAAGTGAAGGACATCAGAAAACATAGACATAGAACCGATGGGCAATGACTGCAGTCTCAAAACTCAGTTATTTCTTAGATATGTGAATTCTTAGTTGCACATCCCAGATATTTAACGTTGTCAAATTTCCAAAAATGACTCATTTACATAGATTCCCCAAACACTACTCTTTTTGTCTTTTTCTGTTATTTTCTCCTCCAGTTTTATGCCCAAATGTATTTTTTTCACATTAAAAAAGAAAAAAAAAAAAGACCATATGGAAGAGAGCGGAAGACGTCAAGCTAATCTTGTCTGTGTTACCAGTCCCATGATCTCAGAAAGTTCACCCTCTTTGAGCTTTAGTATGAAATGGAATTTCTGTGAATTTAATAAGACGAGTAAGAGGCTGACATACTTAACAGGTGATAAACATATATGAGATTTGTATGCAATTTCTTTTTTTTCCCCCCATAATTCTGAAGTTATCAGGTCCAAAAGCCGTTTGTTCAGTTAATCTGTTCCCTCACCTCCTCTGCTTGCATAGCCCAAACTGGTCTTGAACTGATTTCGGAGGCCAGACAGGTCTGGAAATCAAAATTCTCCTGCCTCAGCCTCAATAGGGCTAGGATTACAGGTGTGAGCCATATATATATATATATATATATATATATATATATATATATATATATATATATATATATATACACACTGAGGACTTTTTTTTTTCCCTCGTTCTGGTCAACCCTGCTTGCTCTTGCCCTGCTCGCTCCGGCTGGCCCCGTTCGGTCCTGCTCACTCCAGTCGGCCCCGCTTGCTCCTGGTCTGTTCCACTTGCTCTCTCCAGTCCAAGGATTCGTTCATTATTATTATTCCTAAGTACGCAGTAGCTGACTTCAGACACACCAGAGGAGGGCGTCAGATCCCGTTATGGGTGGTTGTAAGCCACCATGTGGTTGCACCTTCGGAAGAGCGGTCGGGTGCTTTTACCCGCTGAGCCATCTCACCAGCCCGAGTCTACCATTCTTATCTCAGAATACCATTCATGGTGAGAAAGACCTTACAGGCTGGAGTAGAAGGTATTACTCAGGATGTGGTCTCCTAATTGGAACATAGATGAATTTGGAATGCTCCTTGGGTCAGAAAAATGGATAAGGAACCAGGCAGCCTGGACTATTCCTAGTAATGTGAAAGCCTTCACTTTGAGAAAATGTGATATTCCCTTTCTCTCTCTCTCTCTCCCTCCCTCCCTCTTCCCTCCCTCCCTCCCTCCCTCTCTCCCTCTCTCCCTTTCCCTCTCCCCTTACCATATAGCCCTGGCTGGCCTGGAACTTGCTATGTACACAAAGCTCACCTTGAATTAACACAGATCTGCTTTCTGAGTCCTGGGATAAAGGCATGCATAGCAGCTGACACCACAGTGCTTTCTAAATCAAGGTTGAGAAAACTTAGTGACTAGTGAGTAACTATGAAAATGAATGAAGTGGAGGACTAGCTAGCACATGTAACCCCAGGGGTGCAGAGGTGAAAACTGGAGGAGCAGGACTTTGAGGCCCTTTTCAGCCACACAAGTTCTGGACTAAGTAAGAGCTTGTCTTAAAGAGAAATAAATAATAAAAAAATATGATATCATTTCTGTGATTATTTCCTCATTCTGAGAGTGCCTAATGACTGTTCAAATACACTCTGTTTTTTTTTTTTTTTTTTTTTTTTTTTTTTTTTTTAGTTTTGGTTTTTTGAGACAGGGTTTCTCTGTTGTAGCCCTGGCTGTCCTGAAACTCACTCTATAGACCAGGCTGGCCTCGAACTCAGAAATCCACCTGCCTCTGCCTCCTAAGTGCTGGGATTAAATGAGCGGGCCAACACTGCCTCGCTCAAACTCTGAAAAAAAAAATAAGAAAAAAAATTCAGTGAATGCAGCTGGGCATGGTGGTACACACCTTTAATCTCAGCACTAAGGAGGCAGAGGCAGGCAGAGCTGAGTTGAAGACCAGCCTGGTCTACACAAAGAAACCCTGTCTTGAAAAAACAAAGGAAAAAAAAAGAAAAAGAAGAAAACAATGAATCACATTAGAAGTAAACAGTGTGTGTTACATGTTGGGAAACTAGCCTCAGGCCTCGTAGCAGCAAGTTCCAGGCAAGCATGCCCATCACCAGTAGTCTAAGGGCCCACAGTGGAACTGTAGTGTAATGGTCAGATCAGTGAACAGTATTCTAATGGTCAGTGGGACTTGTCTAGTGGTGAGCTGAGCTCTAACTTAGTATTGAGGGCTGTTGAAGTCACATTGACAGTTGGTGAACAGTCTAGAGGTCGGTAGATCTATAGTCCACCTGCCTGGCAGTCGGAACTTGAGGGAGAAAGTGATGTCAAGCCGGTACACAAGTTCAGTAGAGTTAGAAACTCTGGGGGTGGGACCCAGGCATCTGAGTTTTTTAAATCTTCAGAGAATGCCGATGTGCCGCCGCCAAGTTGAGAGAGACCAAAACAGTCACCAAAAGAAAGAATTTGATACCCTTTCAATGTGCAGGTGCCGAAGAGGAAAGCCTCAAGCCAGCATGTGCCCTTGTAGATGGGGCTGGCAGATCACCTGATTTCCCTGAGCAAGAAGTTGCTCAATGGCCCTCTTTTGGCAGGTTAGCCGGCTGAGGGAGGAAGACCTGACTGAAAAACTCTTCTCTAAACTGGGCATGGTGGTACACACACATACCTTTAATTTCAGCACTTGAGAGGATCTCTGTGAGTTCAAGGCCAGCCTGGTTTGCATACTAAGCTCCAAACTGGCCAGGACTGCTTAGAGAAAGGAAAGTTTAACTATGTAAAAAGGGGAGCTTCTAATGGTCTATGGAAATAAGAGGCAAAAATGCAGCGGTCCTTCAAGTGCCACAGCTGGCAGTAGTGACTCTCATGCGGCAAGAAGGGAATCTGGTTTGACAGACTTCATTAGATGGTGTAAGTTCAGACTTCTAGAGTCTGATCCTAAGCGGTTTATTTTTGACATATTTACAGTACAACTTTGGGAAAGGGTTTTCTCAAGACAATTATCACAATAAAAATTTAAGGCAATGACCACATTGAAACTGCTTTATTCCAGGATAGTGGTGACACACGCCTTTAATCCCAGCACTTGGGAGGCAGAGGCAGGTGGATATCTGAGTTCGAGAAAAAAGGCACAGCCTGGTCTACAGAGTGAGTTTCAGGACAGCCAGGGCTATAGAGAGAAACCCTGTCTTGGACTCCCCCCACCCCCAAAAAATGGGTTTTCTTGATTGGAAAGCTGCTCCGGATAAGGGTCAGGGGAACAAGGGTATGGAATAAGCATAATAGTAAAGTCTTGCAAATACATGGGACATCTTTCATAAGAATGGATTCTATTGACAGAAATAATGCTCAGGAGAAGAGTCTGGAAGATTCGGGTGGGGCAAGGATTACCAGGTTATTAACCACATCTAATCCCAGGTTTCTGGGTGGAAACAAGTATAAACCCTCCCATTGAAGAGAAAAGCCTGTGAGTTTAAGGGTCCTGCTTTCCCTAGTGCTGGGAGCATGAGGACCTCAGGCCCTCTACAAAAAGAAAAAAGGCACAGGTTGGGGGAGGCAGCTTAGCCAGTGAAGAGCTTGCTGTGCAAGCGACAGGACCTGAAGACCACATAAAAGCGAGGCATGGCTGCACTCATGTCAGCTCTGATGGTAGGCAGCAGCAGGACCATCCAGGGGCTTCCAGACAGTCTGGCTGTAACTGGGAAAGTAAGGACAGTGATAGAATACGCCTGATGCGGTCCTCTGGCCTCTCTATAACTGTGTCTTAGGGTTTTAAATGGTGAACAGACGTCAAGCCGGTACACATGACCAAGGCATCTTACAAGGACAACATTTATTTGAGGCTGGCTTGCAGGTTCAGAATTTCAGTCTAATATCAAGCTGGGAGCATGGCAGCATCCAAGCAGGCATGGTGCAGAAGGAGCTGAGAGTTCTACATCTTCATATAAAAGTCTCTAAGAGAAGAGTCACTTCCCAGGCAGCTAGGATTAAGGTATTAAAGACCATGCCCACAGTGACACACCTACTTCAACAAGCCCACAACTCCCTGGGCCAGGCATATACAAACATCACAAACTCTACATACCTCCAAGACCACACAGGCACTAGTCAACCAAAGACAGAAACTTGACTTAAATGGTCACCTTCTCCATAGTCTATTTCTAAGACTTTATTCTCTGGTAAAAAGAAAACAAAATTACAATCTCTAGCCACCTCTTTTCTCTTTACAGTTTTTTCCTCTTGTCTCTTCTTAGAATCTTCTTTTCTTCTTAACTTCTCCTTGGAGCCCATCATCTGTCAGCATCCTATCTGTTTTATCCTTTTTCTCCTTCCGGGTCTCATAGAAACCAAGTAGTACATTTGGTACATTTGATCCCAGTACTCAGGAATTAGAGGCTAGCCTGGTCTACGCAGCAAATCCTAGACCAGCCAGGGCTAAATAATGCAACCTAGTCTCAAAAGCAAACACCTGGCTATAAACATACATGTATTTTTGCAGAAGTACACCCAAGAGTCTGGAAGGACACAAATCCAGAAGATAACAGTGGGTGACGGCCAGAGGCTGGGCTGGGGAGGAGTCAAAGGGAGAGCTTCAGTGTTGATTGTATTGGCCGCCGTGTGCTGCTTCAATGCCCTTTGCACATTTATATTCTTTCCCCATAGATAGCAAACTCTTGTGCCCTGAGTTCATGGGAAACCCAGAATAGCCCAAGAATTGCAAAGTCTGCCTCAACTCACAAAAAAGTCTTTTATTTTCAAGTTCGAACTCAGTTCGCCCACCTAGCACTCACTGCATGAATGCTGGCAAGTGACCTCGAGTCCAGAAAACATTGGGTTTATATACAGTGTAGGAATAGTGTGAATATTTACAGAAAGGGGGAGCAGAGGGTGGAATAGTACTGAAGTGTGGGGGGGGGGTAAATGGGTGTAGGTTCAAAGACTAATTTTATGTCCAATTGTTAACTGTGACCTGACCTCTGTTTACCTTTTACTTTTTCCATGGTCTCCCTTGAGCTAAGGTCTCAAGGACAGGCACCTGGAGAGTTATCAGGAGGAGTGTTGGGTGTTAGTTTTTGGAGACACAGAGGCTGTGCCATTCTAACACTAGGGGTGGGGGAAGGGCTGGTGCAGGAGGCTGCAGAACAGAAACCAGCCGGCTGCATATCATGCTTGCCACTGTGTGTGTGTGTGTGTGTGTGTGTGTGTGTGTGTGTGTGTGTGCCTCTGGCGGGGAACGCAGGGGCAGACTGAACAACACTGAAGTCTTTCTAGTGTCAGTAATTCGGGGGTTACAACAAAATAATGACACAAAGAAGGGGACACTGTGTCTACTATGTGTAGACAATTTGTAAGAAAAATTCATCAAATAAGGGGCCTAGATACCTGAGAGGGGGAAAAGGAGTTTCCTATCTGAACTGTGTTAACTGTAGCAGGTTTTCTGACGCCTTTGTAAATATGGGATGTGGAGGGCAGTAGTGTGTGTGTGTGTGTGTTCGTGTGTGTGTGTGTGTGTTCGTGTGTGTGTGTGTGTGTGTGTGTGTGCCTATATATGGGGATAATCCAGAACTATTTTGATCTGGAAAATTAACTCATAAATTACTGTGCTAAAAATGGCAACAAGTCCTTCTTAGGGAGAAGGGAAGGCTGAGTGCTTGTCAGCTCCCTGCAGGGGAGAGATAACGAATCTTCTGCCACCGTATACCAGGTGGGAATTAGAGATCACTTGATTTGGAGAGCATATGGATTTATTTTTCGTTTTGTTTTGTTTGTTTGTTTGTTTTTTGAGACAGAGTTTCTCTGTGTAGCCCTAGCTGTCTTGGAACCCAGTTTGTAGACCAGGCTGGCCTCAAACTCAGAAATCTACCTGCCTCTGCCTCCCGAGTGCTGGGATTAAAGGAGTGCGCCACCACGCCGGCCTTGCGCTTGCCTACGGATTTCTTTCTGCTACCCTGTGCCTGCTCGGCAGCAAGTCTTGTTTATGTGCAGCACAACTTCCTTCAAAAATTATTGAGGTAGCTGGGCAGTTGTGGCACACGCCTTTAATCTCAGAACTCTGGAGGCAGAGGCAAGCAGATCTCTGGAGGCCAGCCTGGTCTACAGAGTGAGTTCCAGGACAGCCAGGGCTACCCAGAAAAACCTTGTCTCAACAAAGTTTGGTGAGGTAATTAGTGTAAACAAAAAATGCAAATTAGATAAGAAAAAAGACGGGAAACAAACATTAGATGTTAGTAAGTCTAAAAAAATCTAGAGGCGAGCTCTAGATTTGAGTACCAGCTTTTTAGCAACCAAAGAGGAATAGAACTCATTATGAGTCATCATTAGCACCGAGTTTTGTGGTTCAGGCCTGTAATTAGTGACAGGAGCTGAGGAAGAACAGCCTGGATAATTTAACATGACCCTGCCTCGAAATTCAAAGTAATTTAAGTCATGCAAGGGCTATTCCTGGTTGTCAAACTTGACTACATCTGGAATGAACTACAGTCAAGGAATGGCGTGCACACCTGTGACCCAGATCTTGATGCTGGAGGACACGGGCTTCTGACAAAGATCTTGGCTTGGAGATCTTGAGGCTTAGTGGGCATGGGAAGCTTAGGCCCCGGCAAGGTAGTGCGTGCCTTTAATCCCAGGAGACTGAGGCAGGCAGGTCTCTGAGTTCAAGGTCAGCCTGGGACAAAGCAACTTCTAGATCCAGAGGTGGTAGTACTCACCTTTAATCTGGGACACATCTTCTGCTGGAGGCCTACATAGGGACATTGGAAGAAGGAAGACTCACTCTTCCTCGCCTGCTTGACCAGCACATCTGTTGGAAATTGCTTCTTCAGGATTACGTGCAGAACACCAGCTGAAGCAAGAAGCCCTTGCTGGACTATGTCTAGTCTGTGAGCTGAGCAACTTCCAGACTTGTGGATTTCCTGTTCACAACTGCCCATTGTTGGGTTAGCTGGACTACAGGCTGTAAGTCGACACTCAGTCACTGTGGCTAGTCTTGAGTCCCACACAGTGGGACATTACGGGGCTAAGGTGCTAAAGTCCCTTCCAGGTCACACAGGGATGGAGTCACCAAGATGGCTTCCCTCCTTCAGTGGAGAGCAGGCAAGCCAATGAGTCAGGCCTGATTGCGTTTCATGCTTAATTAAGAAGTGTTTACCCTAACAAGTATTAGATAGTCCTTAAAAGTACAATGAACAGTGAATTTTTTTTGTTTTGTTTTAAAACTTAAAACTTTTGTTTTTGTTTTTTTTTTTGAGACAGGGTTTATTTCTGTGTAGCCCTGGCTGTCCTGCACCTCACTTCGTGGACCAGGTTAATCTTGAACTTAGAGATCCACCTACTGGTGGATTCCACGTACTAGGATTAAAGCTGTGCGGCACCTTTAATTCTAGCACCTGGGAGGCGGAGGCAAGAGAATCCCTGTGAGTTTGAGGCCAGCCTGGTCTACAAGTTGCAGGACAGCCAAGGCTGCGCTGTCACATAGAGAAATCCTGTCTCAGAAGACAAAACAAAAACAAAACTCCAACAAAACAAAACAAAAACCTTTCTAAACAAGACAAAGTATAATAGACATATGGCAAGTGTACATTTTTGAACTATACAGTCTAATTTTTCATAAATACAACTCATATGCAATTAGTACCTAGAGCTATAGGTAACTACAAGCGCCCCAGAGCCCCCCCACTTTGCTCCTAGAACAGCATTAAAGAACACAACAATGCATTTATCTACTGAGTAAGTTATGCCTAAATTGACCTACATAGACCAACAGATACCCTCCATCCTATTTAATTCATTGATTGTTTTTTTTTTGTTTGTTTTTCGAGACAGGGTTTCTCTGTATATCCCTGGCTGTCCTGGAACTCACTCTGTAGACCAGGCTGGCCTCGAACTCAGAAATCTGCCTGCCTCTGCCTCCCAAGTGCTGGGATTAAAGGCGTGCGCCACTTATTTTATTTATTATATGTAAGTACACTGTAGCTGTCTTCAGACACTCCAGAAGAGGGCACCAGATCTCGTTACGGATGGTTGTGAGCCACCATGTGGATGCTGGGATTTGAACTTATCACCTTCGGAAGAGCAGTTGGGTGCTCTTACCCGCTGAGCCATCTCACCAGCCCGATTATTTTTTTTTTTATGTTAACATTCGAAGTACTGGGTTTGATTATGGTATTTTTTGTTGTTGTTTTTGTTGTTTTTTTCGAGACAGGGTTTCTCTGTGTAGCCCTGGCTGTCCTGGAACTCACTCTGTAGACCAGGCTGGCCTCGAACTCAGAAATCCACCTGCATCTGCCTCCCAAGTACTGAAATTAAAGGCATGCGCCACCACTGCCCAGCACAATGGGTCATTTTACTTTGTTCAGCTCCTCCGCTACTCCCCCTCGTTTCTCTATGTCCCTGTAAAATTAAACTTGGTTGCCAATTTAATGGGATTTAGAATTGTCATGGAAACAAATCTCTGCTCGAGTCTGTGAGGATTTTATAGATGTGGTAAATTAAGACATGAAGACACTGCTGAAGGTATAATCAAATGAAAAAATGGGGAAGTAAGTAAGTAAATAAATAAATAGATGGCCAGGTGACAGTGACACGTGCCTAAATTAATCCTAGCACTTAGGAGGCAGAGGTAGGTGGATTTCTAGTTCCGGTCTATCCTGGTCTACAGAGAGTTCCAGGACAGCTAGGGCTATACAGAGAAACCCTGTCTCAAACAACAACAAAACCCCCAACAAACAAACAAACAAAAACGAAGAAAAGGGAGAAGGAAGGAGGAGAGGGGAGAGAAAGGAAGGAGAGGAGACAGGAGGGGAGGAGAGAGAAGAAAAGAAAGGAGGGGAGAGCACGGGAGGGGACAGGGAGGAGAGGGCAGAGAAGGAGAGGGGAGGGGAGGGGAGAGGAAAGGAAAGGAAGAAGAGATGAGAAGAAAAAAAAAAAAAGAATGTATAACGCAACTACTTATTTCCGGTTCTCAGAAACAGAGACCGCTGGTCCTGGCCAGAGATGCCGCAGGTAAGTTGAATTTCTGAATTTGTCTCTGCTAAGGCTGAAGCTGTGCTGAGCTCTTTGCTACTTCTTTCTTTGCGCACTAGGGGCCACTACTGTCCACTTTTGGCTTTGCAGTCCGTGGCTGGGGCTGCTTCTCAGCCTCTCAAGGCTTCCCTAGCGTTCCCGAGGCTTCGAAACCTGCGATGGCTAAAGCAGCCAAAGAAGCTGGCAGGGCACCCAGTTGCCCTGGGGACGAAGTAAGCAACCTCAGCAGGTGGAGGTCTTTCAAGCACAGCTCAGGCTGCCGAGAGACGCGGCTGTGGCTATCAAGAGGCGCGCTAAAATTTCAACTCTAGCAGTTCTATAGCAGTGACAGCAGCCAGGTGGCTTTAGATCTAGGCTAGAGGGTGACCTGATCCCTCTGTGGACCGCAGGCTGCCAGGCTCCAGGGTTGTTCTCAGATAGTGAGATCAGCTCTCAGCAACCCAGGTCGAAGTTGATTTTCCGCTACGCACTCACTTCCGATTCCTGCCAACATGCACTTTTGGTCTTGTCCGAGTCCCACCCTTCCATTCCCCACAACTGCCTCCCAGATTTGCTTCTCACCCTGGGGTTATGGTGGGTTAAATTTGGGTTCCCTGTCTTACGCCTGGGGTTGTTTCCCTGTTTTTTTCCTCAGGCCCTCGGGGTAGCTCAGTTACAAACCGTAGATCTTCCCTGTTGATGGCACACAGCCTCTGAGTCACACAGAGGGATCCCTGCCCACTACTGACCTGTCACTGAGGAGTCCTTGTCTCACCAAACCTCACAACTAGCCGAGCGGTGGTGGCGTACGCCTTTAATCCCAGCACTTGGGAGGCAGAGGCAGGTGGATTTCTGGGTTCGAGGCCAGCCTGGTCTACAGAGTGAGTTCCAGGACAGCCAGGGCTACACAGAGAAACCCTGTCTCGAAAAAAACAAAACAAAACAAAAACCAAACAAACAAAAAAAACCAAACCTCACAACTAGTTTTGAGGCTTGTGAGTGTTGTGAACTTGCCATAAGGGAGGCCTGTCTACACCAGAGCCGCCTGGTTTGCCTTTAAAAACAACCTCCTGCCTTCCTGTTCTCCTGTGGAGCTGCGGGGATGGAGACATGGTTCTCTTGTCTTCTCTGAAACTCATTTGTTCTTTTTCCTTAAGTCTTAGGTACCCCTACCCATCACCACCTTCGAGAAGTTTTAATCTGCATATCTCCTCCCCTTCTTTTCTACTATCGCACAAGTGGAAAAATTCAGATCATGTGACCTGTCTCTGTCCAGTCCGGATGTGTGTGGTTCATGTCCTTGTGTTCTGTGTGGATTTCCGGCAAGGGTTTCCTGCTAGATTCAGAAGTTTAAGAAGACTCAGATTTGGCTCTTAGGTAGCTTGGGTTTTCTATTAGGATGTTTACCATGTCAGGCGCTTGGCTCTTCCTTGATTTTGAAGTTTTGATAGCACGAAGTTAGGCCGCACAGGATAAAGCAGTTTCCTGAAAGTTCAGATGGAACTGTGTTTGAGAGGGCAGCTTCTCTAATCTGCCAGCTCCTCCTCCTCCCGCTGTTTCTATGGCAGCATCTGCTCTTGGATTTCCCGGCTCTGTTTCCCTCCCGTTACAAGCACCTTCTTTCCTCTTAAAAATTTTTTTCTAATATTTATGTGTGGATGTGTGTGTGTGTGTGTGTGCGCGCGCGCGCGCGCGCGCGCGCGCGTGTACACGCACGTGCGAACGAGTCATGGCGTTCATGTGGATGCCAGAGGACAACTTGTGGGAGTCAGTTTCCTCTTTCCATCATGTATGTCCCTGGGATTGAACTCACATCAGCCTGAGTTTTCCTGTTCTCAGGTCCATGACCGCTGTGGTTTGAATATGCTTTCTCGTCACCAGAGTTCACACTGAAAGCCCCAGTGTAGGGGACCTTTAAAAGGTCTTCACGTCAAATTCTGCCCGCCCTCAGTGCTATGCTTTATAAAAAGACCCGGATGTGTTTAGTAGAGCACAGTATGGTGAGGTGGGAGGGTGCCTTGGCGGGCTCATACTGAGGCATCCCTTCCCCTTGAGGGACCAGCCAAAGGAGATATATGGTATAGAATAGAGTTTATTTGGGGGCATGGAAAGAGGAGCTGAGAAGGGACAAAGGAGGACAGAGAGAAAGAAAAAAAAGAGAGAGAGAGAAGAGGAGGGGAGGGGAGAGGCTGGCCAGGAACATGCAGAGAGGGAGGATGGAGGGGGAAGGAGAGAGGGGAGAAAGGGGTCAGGGAGAGAAGAGAGTCAGAGCGAGAAGGGGGAGGAGTCAGTCACTTTTATAGCAAGCCAGGCCTACCTGGCTGTTGCCAGGTAACTGTTGGGCTAAGCCTAGAAGGTATGCCAACATTCATTGGAATTATGTCAATTCCAATTTAGGGCTCTGAAACTCCTTATTCTGAAGAACTGCTTTGGTTACCACGGGATGTTTGTGGTGTGTGTGTGTGTGTGTGTGTTTATAGTTTTATGTGGTATCTCTTTTGTTCCTGGCTCTGTCCTCTGGTCTCTGCCATGAGTCAGAGCAGCATGAGTGAGACCCTTGCCAGCGATGGCTGCTGGATCTTAGATGTCTCAGCCTCCAGAACCACAAGTCCAAACACATGTTGTATTTTTAATGTTTGTAAAGTACCTGTGATGGTTTTGAATAAGAACGACTCTCATAGATGTGGGTGCTTAGGGAGGGGCACTATTAGGACAAGTGGCCTTGTTGGAGTAGGTGTGGCCTTATTGGAGAAAGTGTGTAAGGGGGGGGGTAGGCTTTGCAGTTTCAAATGCTCAAGGCAGGCTCAGTGTCTCTCTCTTTATGCCTGCTGATCCAGATGTAGACCTCTCAGCTACCTTCTCCTACACCACATCTGCCTGCATGCCAGCATGCTTCCCACCATGATGATAATGAACTAAGCCAGATCCAATTAAATGCTTCCCTTTCTAAGAGTTGCTGAGCTCATGGTGACTCTTCACAGCAATAGAACATTAACTAAGGCTGCTGGGAGTGCTGTTAGAGGCAGTGGTGTGTGCCTTTAATCCCAACACTAGGGAGGCAGAGGCAGGAGAATCTCTGAGTTCAAGACCAGTCTGGCAGGGCTACACAAAGAACCCCTGTCTGGAAAGAGAGAAAGAGAGAGAAAAAACGAGTTAAAAACAAACAAACAAAATCTAAAAAGAACAATTAATTAAGACAGTACTCAATTCAAGTATTCCATATGGCAACAGAAAACAGACTTAGACATGAAATGTTTCTCGCCCCTCTTTTCAGCTCAGATGATAACCCCATCTCAAAGGCTTGCTGTTCTAGTTGTAGTCAGTGGGCATGGAGCTTCGTTTACCCATCCTCAGGAGTTAGGTTTGCTATAGCTCCATTCCGTTTTTAATAGAAGACTCGGCGATTTAACACCTATTACCTATTGCTACCTTCCTAGAATGCTCCTCATTAACTTTAATGAAAAGAAATTCACATGGATGTACACACATGCACACACATAGACAGAAACATATACATTTGGTCTATGGAGTTCTCCAGGTTCAATACAAGCTTTAGTGTTTAGGTCTCAGGGGTTCTTTGGTTTTTCTCTACCAGTGACACTTGGGAAGCGCCCTGCTGTCAAGCACTTTGGCTTAAGTCTTCTGGGCCCTAACTGAGTTATCAGAGGCAGACTGAAGAAGATTTCTGCCTCAGTGTGTCATGTGTTTTGATCCTTGTACCTTGGCAGGCAGGGTGCTCTAAAATAGTGCTCAATGGTTAAGAGAATTTGTTACGAGCACACTGTAGCTATCTTCAGACATACCAGGAAAGGGCATCAGATCCCATTAGAGGTGGTTGTGAGCCACCATGCAGGTGCTGGGGATTGAACTTGGGACCTCTGGAAGAGCAGTTAGTGCTCTTAACCACTGAGCCATCTCTTCAGCCCACATTTGTTACTCTTATATAGGACTTGGGTTTGGTTCCCAGAACCCATATGGTGGCTCACAACTGACTCCAGTTCCAACCAGTCCCAGTTCTACCAGCACCATTCTCTCCACATCTCCTTGGGTACTTGGCACACAGGTGGTACATATACATGCAGGCAAAACACTTTTTGTTTTGTTTTTGTTTTTTGTTTCTCGAGACAGGGTTTCTCTGTGTAGTCCTGGCTGTCTTGGAACTCACTCTATAGACCAGGCTGTCCTGGAACTCAGAAATCTGTCTGCCTCTGCCTCCCAAGTGTTGGGATTAAAGGCGTGTGCCACCATTGCCCGACGTCAGGAAAAACACTTATACACATAAGCAAACCTAAAAGATTTTTAAAAAAAAGATTTGTTTATTTTATGTGAGTACACTGTCACTGTCTTCAGACATACCAGAAGAGGGCATCAGATAGTTGTGAGCCACCATGTAGTTGCTGGGAATTGAACTCAGGATTTCTGGAAGAGCAGTCAGTGCTCTTAACTGCTGAGCCATCTCTCCAGCCCCCAAAACATTTTTTTAAAAGGCTGGTACATAACAGTTTATTGTTACTTTGTGTGGTAAAGTACTTCGCAGCACTGGGAGTGATGACACACCCCTTTAATCCCAGCACCCTGGAAGTAGAGGTAGGCATATCTCTTGAGTTCAAGCCAATCTGGTTTATAAATTGACTTCTAGGATAAACAGGGCGTGGCATTATTAGGAGATGTGGCCCTGTTGGAGGTGTGGCTATGTTGGAGGAAATGTGTCACTGTCAAGGGTGGGGGTTGGGGTGGGGGTGGACTTTGATACCCTAACTGCCTGGGGGACAGTCTTCTGACTGCTTTCAGATCAACAAGTAGAACTCTTAGCTCCTTCTCCAGCTCCGCCTCTGCTTGGATGCTGCTATGCTTCCTGCCATGATGATAATGGTCTGAACCTCTAAGCCAGTCCCAATTAAATGATGTCCCTATAAGTATTGCCTTGGTCATGGTGTCTCTACACAGCAATGGAAACCCTAACTAAGACAGTATGATAAAAGATACAGGGGCTAGTGAGATGGTTCAGCAGTTAAGAGCATGGACTGCTCTTCCAAAGGTCCTGAGTTCAAATCCTAACAACCACATGGTGGCTCACAACCACTTTTAAAGAGATCTGACTCATTCGTCTGGAGTGTCTGAGAACAGCTACAGTGTACTTATATATAATAAATAAAAAAAATTTTAAAAGATACAGATCTTCAAATAGTGAATACCCACACATTTGTGCACACAATGTTATGTACCCATGGACTGATATGCATTGCTGAACATAGTTTTAAGAATTGCTGCAGTAAGCCGGGCGTGGTGGTGCACGCCTTTAATCCCAGCACTCAGGAGGCAGAGGCAGGCGGATTTCTGAGTTCGAGGCCAGCCTGGTCTACAAAGTGAGTTCCAGGACAGCCAGGGCTACAGAGAAACCCTGTCTCAAAAACCAAAAAAAAAAAAAAAGAATTGCTGCAGGAGCACAGTTAGCAAATGTATGTGCTTTGTATGAATGACAGGTCATTCACAGCAGAGAGCAGGTGAGATAGCCATCTTTTGGGTCGTCATCTGTGCCCCTAAGTTTAAATCCAGAGCTCCAAATCACACTGTAACAAACAGTAGCCTCCTTTTCCCTGCCTGGGAGGTCAAGCAGAGAGTGGGAACGCAGGCTTGGTTTTCAGTCTGCTCTGGGCTCTGTTTAATATGTTGATACATAGTATCTGTTTCTAATTGATTAACAACAGGTGTTTGCTGCTTCGCCTTTGCTTCTTCTGCCTGGTACTTTCAGACTCAGCTCCCTGCCTCTACCCCTATTCAAGTGGGTGCATATGTCTACACTGGTGCTTGTGGAGGTCGGAGACCAACCTCAGGTGTCATCCTTCCTAAACTATCTACCTTGGTGTTTTGTTTGTTTTATTTTGTTTTTGTTTGTTTTTTTTTAAATTTTGTTTTGTTTTTGAGTCAGGGTCTTTCTAGGTAGCTTTGGCTGTTCTGGAACTCTCTCTATAGACCAGGCTGGTCTTGAACTCACAGAGATTCAAGCACTTTATCCACTGGGTTGTTTTTCTGCTCCTCGGAATCAGTTCTTAAAGATACTCTTCATGCCCTTCATCGTATTGACATGATGTTGGATGGCAAGGAGGTTTGCACACAAATATTCCAGGTAACTCCAGAAAACTTGATTGAGGAGTCTGAGTGGGCACTGCTTGGTGTGGGTCTGTGTGAAGATGCTGTGGGCTGGAGAGATAGTTCAGCAGTTAAGAGCACTGACTGCTCTTCCAGAGGTCCTGAGTTCAATTCCCAGCCATCACACGCTGGCTCACAACCATCTGTAATGGGATCCAATGCCCTCTTATGGTATGTCTGAAGACAGCAAGTGATAGGTAATCACATACATAAAATATATAAATTAAAAAAAAAAAAGACAGAAACTGTGTTCTAGACCATTGTTCTCTGTAGAGACCCTGCAATTGATTAAACAAGGACTTCACAAGGCGAGCATGTCAAATGGAGCACAATGCTTTCAGTTTGTCTGGCGCATGTTCTAAAAGATAAGTTTCTGAGTCAGGCACAGAGTAGTGTATCATCCCTGTAACTCTGGCACTTGGTATACTGAGGCAGGAGTTTGAAGCTAGCCTAGGTGACATAAGGAGTTCCTGACCAACTCATGATTCTCCTACCTTCATGCCCCTGGTGCTGGGTGGCAAGTGTGTGTCACTATACACTGTTCACAGAACTTTTGAAGTATTTGTATTTTTTTCATCTTTATATGTGTGTGGCTTGTGTGCAAGTGTACATGTATAGGTGTTCACATGTAAGGGGGGGGTTGTGGAGACTTAAAGTTGATGGTTTTTTTTTTCTACATCACACTTTACTTTGATAGAAAGGGTCTCTATTCAAAGCCTGATATGTAGACCTTTTTTAAAAAAAAGATTTATTTATTTATTTATTTATTATATAAGTACACTGTAGCTATCTTCAGACACACCAGAAGAGGGCATCAGATCTTGTTACAGATGGTTGTGAACACCATGTGGTTGCTGGGATTTGAACTCAGGACCTCTGGAAGGACAGTCAGTGCTCTTAACCGCTGAGGCATCTCTCCAGCCCCTGATATGTAGACCTTAAGATGATTTGTAGTCTTAGGATTTTATTGCCGAAAAGACATTGTGACCAATGTCTTGTCTTCTCTTATAAAGAAAAACATTTTATTGAGGATGGCTTACATTTTCATGAGCAACACGGTGGGAAGCATGGTGGCACGCAGGCAGGCACAGTGCTGGAGAGGGACCTGAGAGGGCTACATCTTTGTTGTTGTTGTTGTTGTTGTTTGTTTTTTTGTTTTTCAAGACAGAGTTTCTCTGTATAGCCCTGGCTGTCCTGGAACTCACTCTGTAGACCAGGCTGGCCTCGAACTCAGAAATCCACCTGCCTCTGCCTCCCAAGTGCTGGGATTAAAGGCGTGCGCCACCACTGCTAGGTCCCAAACATACTTTTTGGAAAAACCGAATGAGGAAATTAATAAATGAAGTCTAGGCAACTGTACCCTCTACCCACGGGTGATCTCAGCATTTGAATAAACGATCGTGTGCTTGCTTTTCTTCTTCGAGTGTCTTGCTTATTATAGTTCTAATTAAAGGCAATTTTCTAAACTGCCGGTGATTGAAACAAGGGCCTCTTGTGCAGATGGCATGCCACGAAGCTACCCTCCAGCCCGAATTCTTAATTCATTTGTTTATGTGCTCGTGTATTAATAGATTCAATTGCCAAACACTCTCTCAGCAGCAGATCTGCAGTATTGGCTGAGGTCGCCATAGGAAAAGGCTTTTCGTTTTCTGTATTCGGAAGCGATGGGAATGCAAAGCTGGAGTGAAGCATTAGAGAGCTGCAGTTGTAGTTCCGCGGTGTGTCCGGCAGATGGCGATGCCGAGATCACCGAGTGCAGTCCTCAAAGCTGAAGGTAGGAAGGATCTGCTTTGCTTGATGGAAAAGCAAAGCAGAACTAGAAGAGAGGCAGAAGGATTTGGAGAGGTTTTGAAAAAAAGACGGATTTCTGGCAGGCACCCCCAAAGGTTCTAGTCCCGCAGGAATCAGGCTGTCCCTGGACTCTCTTCTGAGGATGCTCCTGCAAATTAAGAGGTCTGGGACCCATTGGCGGGAATTTCTAGGTCCTACTCAGCTGACTGAGTGAGGAAGAGATGCCTCTGGTTCCACTCTGAGTCTGTTATTTATCTCTGTGACCTTTCCGTGTGTCCCCGCCCCACCGCCACTAGCAGAGCGTAGGTGATAAAGATGAAGCAGTTCCGTCTGCCGCCAACGTTTGCTTCAAGGCTGAAAGGGTATCCGGCTGTTGGCAGCGAGGATTTAAGGCTGGTCTACTCTCAATCAAAGGCAGGTGTGGCTGTTTTAAGAGTTCTCTCTGTTCCCGTCGAGCGGAACACCGTCCAGTCTTGTGATTTGAGAACTGGCAACGACACCTAGACCTAGGAGGAGGGCTCCTGGTGAGAGGAGAGGCAAGTTATCAAGAAGAACCGGGCAGAGGCTGACTTGTGAGGGGGTGAGGGGGACAGGCTGGACAGGCAGGGAGACGGAGGGGAGGAACTCGGGACTAGTCAAGCCTGCTTGTCCACCTCTGTCCTGGCCTCACCCTGAGACAGGAGCTATTTGCTTTTCCCCTGGGAAAATGTCACTAGGGCAGACGGGACTCTGGAGTAATGATGGAAAGTTTTGGAAAACAGATGTGCACAGCGGAAGTTGGGTATTATATAACAGTTTGTGCACTGAGGTAAGGTGGACTGAATGGTGGCCTCGATTTGGTTTCCTTCCAAACACGCCCCTTCTGTTCCTATGTCTGTTGCTGCCTTTAATCGGTCACTGTTCCCACGTCCACACCACACTGTCCACTCTGCCCAGTTCTGTTCTTCACTGGCCATCCTCAGCCCACTCTCCTAGCTTTCCTCTCTTCTAGCTCAGCAGGAAACTGTCTGAGCGGCTCTGCCACAGACCTCAGCCAGTAAGTGCTCAGGTTTCTAGGCCAAATGAAATTAGAGCCTCATTTCCTTTTGTGTAAAGGGCTATCTCTAGCTTGCACCCAGGGCCTCCCATTCTGTGTATTAAATGATGCCAGCGGAGCTTTCCAGTCATATTTGAGCCAAAGTTTCCCCTTCAAAGACTTCCCTGGGACTAGGGAGGTATCCCGAGAAGATATTCAGTGATACACATAAATTATGATTATATTTTTATCCTGGGGAATTAAAAAGAAATGCCTTCGTCTTTAGTTCCACAAAAAGAGCACACTTTATTTAGGACTCAGTTGAATGACCCTGGCCCTCACACCTCTCCCTAGACACTGCCAGGACGAGAACCTGGCCCACTTTGTTCCTTTCAGCCATGGGTCTAATAAGCCTTGTGCTGGCTAGTTTTATGTCAACTGGACACAAGTTAAAGTCACCTGAAGAAGAGGGAATTCAATTGAGAAAATGTGTTTATAAAATGGGGCTGTAGGCAGACAAACCTGTAGGGCATTTTCTTATTTAGTGATTGATAGGGGAGGGCCCAGCCCCTTGTGGGTGGTGCCACCCCTGGGCTGGTGGCCCTGGAATCTATAAGAAAGCAGACTGAGAAAGCCATGAGCAACAAGCCCGTAAGCAGCACCCTCCATGGCCTCTAAGTCAGCTCCTGCCTCCAGGTTCCTGCCCTGTTTGAGTTCCTGTCCTGATGAGCAACCATATGGGAGTGTAAGCCAAACAAACCCTTAACTCCGCAAGATGCTTTGGTCATGGTGTTTCATCACAGCAGTAGCAACCCTACACACCGCCAGGAAGAGAATCTGGCCCGGTTTGTTCCTTTCTGTCATATGCTTACATAAGCCCCAACTGTGAGTCAAGCACTGGGACCATAACTAGGTCTTTGAACTTTAGGAAGCCACAACAGAAATACAGTGCCAAATTCTACAAAATCTTCCTACACATGCTACCTGGTTTGAGCATCCTCTCTACCTAGGGAAGCAGGTGGAATATAGGTCAAGAGGTTAAAGGTCACTGTGATGTTGCTTGCTTAGAAAAGGGGAGCAGTTTGTTCAGGGTCACACTGGTTCCAGTTCCAGGAAGAACTGGTTTAACCCAAGCCTTTGACTCTGATTTTATCCCTCTGGAATTTTAACTGGAATACAGAGCTTGGGCTGTTACTCCAAAAGCCAACAGGCAGAGACAGGGACTGAATCTTCCAGGAATTGAAGAGGGCAGCAGATTAATCTCTCCAACCTTGTGTGTGTGTGTGTGTGAGTGTGTGTGTGTGTGTGTGTGTGTGTGTGTGTGTGTGTGTGCATGTAGATGTTAGAGGTCTTCTCTGCTTGCTTTCTACATAATTTTTTTTAAAAAAATATTTATTTAATGTATATCAGTACACTGTAGCTGTCTTCAGACACACCAGAAGAGGGCATCGGATCCCATTACAGATGGTTGTGAGCCACCATGTGGTTGCTGGGAATTGAACTCAGGACCTCTGGAAGAGCAGTCGGTGCTCTAAACTGCTGAACCATCTCTCCTGCCCCTCTATCTCATTTTCTTTAAGACTTTATGTATGAGTGTTTTTCCTGCATATGTGTGCACCACGTGCATTGCCTGCTGCCAATGAAGATGAGAAGAGGGCATAACTGGATACCTTGAAACTGGAGTTAGAGATAGTTATGAATTACCACACGACTACAGGGAATTGAACCCAGGTCCCCTCAAAACAAACAAACCAAAAATTACTCTTAATCACTGAGCCATCTCTTTCCCTCTTCCATCTGTCTGTCTCTATTTCTGAGAGTTTCTCACTGAACCCATATCTTACCAGTTGAGTAGACAGGCTGGCCAGCAGGCTCCAGATCCTCCTGCCTCTATGTCCCAGCACTGGGGTTATACATGCACACTGACTTGCCCCAGTTGGGGATTTGTACTTAGGCCCTCATGCATATGTATCCTGTGTGCAGTGTGTGCATGTATCTGTGTCAGTATGTATGTTCATGTGACTGCTGGTGTGTGTGTGTATGTACATATGTGCATGTATCTGTGTCAGTATGTATGTCTATGTGTGTTCATGTGACTGCTGGGGTGTGTATGTGTGCGTATGTGCATGTATCTGTGTGTGCATGGGTGTACACGTATGTGTGTATCCGTACGTGTCTGTGTTGGGGGAGGGTACGACAATGGATGACAAAAGTCAGTCATTTCAGAGGTCAGTCTTGCCCTTCCATTTGGGTAGTTCGCCACATTTTTAGACTTGTGGTGTTTTTCTCCATATCATCTCTTGCACTCTTCATTAATTTTCTGGATATCTGGACTTACGCACTTCTTGAAGTGTCTCAGGCCTGTCTACAAGTATGACTCTTGTATTCCTCCTCTGGACTAGCGTAAGAGGCATGTGACAGACACCTTGGCCAGGTGTGGTATGGCACACACCTTTAATCCCAGCACTTTGGAGGCAGAGGCAGGTGGATCTCTGTGAGCTTGAAGCCATCCTGGTCTATCTATTGAGTTACAGAATAGCTAGGGCTAAGTAGAGAGATGTGGGGGGGAAAGTGAACTTGGAACACATAAACTATTAAACCAATATTTAGTTGATAAGGGAAGTTTCCACTTTAAAATAAATAAATACTTATTTATTTTTAAAAAAAGATTTATTTATTTATTATATGTAAGTACACTGTAGCAGTCTTCAGACACTCCAGAAGAGGGTGTCAGATCTCATTATGGATGGTTGTGAGCCACCATGTGGTTGTTGGGATTTGAACTCAGGACCTTCAGAAGAGCAGTCATTGCTGTTAACTGCTGAGCCATCTCTCCAGCCCTATTTATATATTTCTGTAGATATTTTGTCTACATGTATGTTTGTGTACCATGTGCATATCTGGTACCTGTGGAAGCCAGAAGAGGGTGCTGGATTCTCTGGCACTAGGTAAATGGGTTCTTTGGAAGAGCAGCAGAATTTAGTTTTGTCTGTCTGTGAGTGATGTTCTGGCAACTTTTTTTCCCCCCTCAAGACAGGGTTTTTCGCTGGGCGTGATGGCGCACACCTTTAATCCCAGCACTCAGGAGGCAGAGGCAGGCGGATTTCTGAGTTTGAGGCCAGCCTGGTCTACAAAGTGAGTTCCAGGACAGCCAGGGCTACACAGAGAAACCCTGTCTCAAAAACCAAAAAAAAAAAAAAAAAAAGACAGGGTTTTTCTGAGTCACCTTGGCGGCCCTGGAGCTCACTCTGACCACACTGGCCTCAAACTCACAGAGATCCTCCTGTCTCTGCCTCCCAAATACTGAGATTAAAGGTATTCATCACCACTACCCACCTTCTGGAATCTTCCAAGATCAGGGTTTTGTTGTTGACATTTATACTTCTACAGATTGTCAACAGACAACAGTCATACAAGTTTCATAAGGAGCACATAAAACAACTGTAACAATGGATTTTTGTCAACTTGACACAATCTGTGTCACCTGGGCAGAGAGTCCCCGAGAGGAGTTTTTAGAAGACTAGACAGGCCTAGGAGCATGTCTGGGAGGGATTGTCTTGATTACATAATTGAAATGGGACAACCTAGCTTAAAGATGGGCAGCACAGATCCTTAGGGTCGGGTCCTGAGTTGTGTAAGAGTAGACAAACTAGGGCAAGAAGGAAGCATTCGTGTGTTCATTCTGCCTCTGCCCTAGACTGTGGTGTGACTTCACTTCAGTTCTGAGCAGCACACAGAATTGTGAGCTTACGTAAACCCGTTTATCCGTAAGTTGCTTTTGGCAGGACATTTTAACACAGCAGCAGAAACAAAAGCAGGACAAGAACCACAAGATCATAAACCAGGGGCTGGAGAGATGGCTCAGTGGTTAAGAGCACTGACTGCTCTTCCAGAGGTCCTGAGTTCAAATCCCAGCAACCACATGGTGGCTCACAACCATCTGTAATGGGCTCTGATGCTCTCTTCTGGTGTGTCTGAAGACAACTACAGTATACTCACCAGAGCAGGTCAAACAAACCAAAATCTTTTTTTTCCCCAAGTCTAAGATTTCCCTAACTTTCCCAAGCTGTCCATGGAGAATTTTCTGTCCTACCTTTTTGACTATAGGTGACATTGACACTGCCAGGCCCCATTCCTGGGAAGGCTCATTGTCAGGAGGAAGGTGCATCTCAGAGACCAGGAAGAATTTCAACACTAGGATGTCTATGCTTTATCATCCAAATGTAATATGGGACACCTTGGCTGTGCCATATAATATAATATAATATAATATAATATAATATAATATAATATAATACTATAAGCAAATACATTTGCTATACCCTTTTCTTGACACACTGACTTTTATTATAGTGGTTGCGGCGGTTTCAATATGATTGATTCAGGGAGTGACACTATTAGGGGGTGTGGCCTTGTTGGAGTAGGTGTGGCTATGTTGGAGGAAGTGTGTCACTATGTGTGTGTGTGTGGGGGGGGTGGGCTTTGAGACCCTAGCTGCCTGGAGGACAGTCTTCTCCTGACTGCTTTCAGATCAAGATGTAGAACTCTTGGTTCCTTCTCCAGCACCGTGTCTGCCTAGATGCTACCGTGCTTCCTCTCACGATGATAATGGCCTGAACCTCTGAACCTGTAAGCCAGCCCCAACTAAATGTCGTCCTTTATAAGAGCTGCCTTGGTCATGGTGTCTCTTCTCAGCAATGGAAATCCTAGCCAAGGCAGTGGTAATGACTATCACTCTTAGGGTGGCAGAAAAAAGATCCCCCTGTTGACTCCTAGACAAGTAACCATGTTCTATAAAAACATGGGAAGGGTACAAAGGGAGTGAAGTGAGGTTTCTTCTCTGGTTTGGAGGCTCTAAAGTAGTGTGTTGGCAGAGTGACATGTTAGGTGGTTGGAAATTTCTAATAGGGGAGGAATATTCCAGGCTAGGGGGACAATATTGCTGGGGTGTGAAGCAACATGCTTGGGAAACCACAAGTAATCCACAGAATTTCATGGCTCTGCCTACCCTATTAGCAAAATGGGAGCACACACTGTGTGCATGTGAGCACCGTGCTACGGTCATGATCTTAGAGTAAACTTAGCTCGTGGATACCGTTCTTCCCATTTTAGAGATGGAGAGACTGAGCCTTGCCGATAAAAGGAATTTGCCTGTCTATATTAGTGGATAAGGCAGATTGAATAAGCAGAAGCATTCAGTAGGTCTTGGGCTATCTTGTGCCCCCAAACAAACAAACAAAATGGCTTGTGAGTCAGGAAGCAACCACCTTGGGCTCTTACCCATCCTGTTTACCAGAGTCACGGACTTAGAATATTCAAATAGCAGATACAAAGTGTTCTGAAGCACCCCAGCATTTCAGGGGTATCTTGGGGGCTGCTTTTCTTCTAGTGCTCCTGTCTGTCATTTCCTGTGAGAGCCCAGTTCTGAGATTCTCTACCATTTGGTACCAGGGTGCACAAATCTGGTTTCCATCTGAGTCCTGTGCTGGAGTGCCTTCTGAAGAGACTTCTGCAAACGCCAGTCTCCCACAGACCTAGGCTCCCCTGACGGGAGAAGTGGATCCTGCTTTGCCCTTAAGCCACAAGACCCAGAGAAACTGCCAGAACCTTTCTGTGCTGCTGCTTGGTTTATGGGGACCCACAGCTGGGAGAAGTTCACTGTGCTATGGAACCCTTTAGTGTCCACTTCATAGGGTGTCGATTCCGTGGTCCTGCTGCCAGGGGCTGGATGCTAGAGCAGGCCTGGTAGGACTGGAAAGCGCTCACGTTCTAAGTGCCACAGACATGACATACAGCCCATAACTCCGAGCAAAGCAGGGAGATTCGGGATGAAGCAAGATTCGTTGAAACACATCTAGACGATATGGTGATAGTTACCACTGCTGTTGAACCTGTGGATTTTGATAAAAGGAACCTGGGCCCGCTCTATGTTAAAGCATAAGCTCACAGAATAGTATCAGCCAGGAGATCCAAGTACTTAGGGACTTACCACGGCGGGTCGGCTGGGCTTGTTGTCCATCGCCATAGTTCCAGACTTACCGTCCCCCCTCCCTGATCTCAGACAACTGAAACAAACATCCTTGCTTCGGGGCCATAGCACTGGGTGGCTCCAGTGCCTCTCTCTATTCGCACATATTTGCTCCTTCTGCTCTTACCCCGGGTGTGTGAAAGCTGGTGATTGCACACCGTTTCTCCTCTCAGACCCCACTCTCCCTGCCATCCAGTCCAGCCGAGTACCGCCCCCACCGTTCTCCCTTTCCTGTTCCTGGGCTCAGGTGATCATTTGTGTCCAGCTCCTAAGCAACTGGGCCTACCAGCATGCACCACACAAACATCCATCTTCACGTTCGTTCTTTCCTTTCTTTGTGTTTTTGAGAGAGGGTCTCTCTGCTTAGTTTTAACTGTCCTGGCACTTACTATGTAGACCTGGCTGGCCTAGAACTCACAGAGATCCTTCTGTCCTTGCCTCCAGAGTGCTGGGATTGAAGGTGTGCACCATCACGCCCAGCAAGATTTTTCTTTCTATAGTATATCTCACATGACAGCGTTTGCTGAATGTTTGTTTATCATCTGCCTCCTCCTAGTCGTGAGTTAAATCCAAATGGACAGGGACTTTAATGTAGTCACTGTTACATATACATTGTCTACTACAGTAACTCGTGTGTGTGTGTGTGTGTGTGTGTGTGTGTACATATGTATACATGCATACATATATAAATAGATATTTAGATGGATGTCTTAAAACTGGGAAGTGGCCAGGTGTGGTGGTACACACCTTTAATCCCAGCACTTGGGAGGCAGAGGCAGGTGGATTTCTGAGTTCGAGGCCAGCCTGGTCTACAAAGTGAGTTCCAGGACAGCTAGGGGTACACAGAGAAACCCTGTCTCAACACACACCCCCGCCCTCCCTCCCCCCACAAAAACAAACCTGGGAAGTGATTCCAAGTTATTTCATTCTAAATATGTAAATCTATTTGAATCAGGATTAGAACCTCATGAGACTAAGGGGAAACGCAGACAGTTGGGTGACTGGCAGGCCTGCATTTAATTCCTTTCCCTGGTACCTGTCAGCCATAGGCCATAAAGGAGGTCAGTTGACTTAAGCTCTGATTCAGACTAGAAACTGTGGTATGACTCCTTTGACCCAACTGGGTACAGCCCGCACAAGAGGAAGAATAGACTGAGAAGAAGAAAGAGCCTGTCTATGTAAAATCACCTGACCTCCAAATGGACCACATTCTGTAACTGCAAAGTTTCAAAGTCTTGCTGTAACGATAAAGGACAAGTGAACCTGGAAGGCCTTCATTTATTTAAACAGTGAGAGAAGAGGGTAGGGCAAGTTAATTATTGTGATGGTTTGCATATGCTCAGCCCAGGGGAGTGGCACTATTAGAAGGTCTGGCCCTGTTCGAGTAGGTGTGGCCTTGTTGGAGTAGGTGTGTCACTGCTGCTATGGGCTATAAGACCCTCATCCTAGCTGCCTTAAAGCTATTATTCTGCTAGCAGCCTTCAGGAGAAGATGTAGAGCTTTCAGCTCCTTCTGCACCATGCCTGCCTGGATGCTGCCATGCCCCTGCCTTGATGAATAATGGACTGAACCTCTGAACCTGTAAGCCAGCCCTAGTTAAATATTGTCCTTTATAAGACTTGCATTGGGGGCTGGTAAGATGGCTCAGTGGGTAAGAGCACCCAACTGCTCTTCCAAAGGTCCTGAGTTCAAATCCCAGCGACCACATGGTGGCTTACAACCATCCATAATGAGATCTGACTCCCTCTTCTGGAGTGTCTAAAGACAGCTACAATGTACTTACATATAATAAACCTTAAAAAAAAAGACTTGCATTGGTCATGGTGTCTATACACAGAAGTAAAACTCTAATTAAGACAGACACTCTAATCAACATATCACCTATCAAGCTCCACGCTGGGCTCCAGGCTCCCTCAGGCCCCATTCACGAGGACCTGTTACACACCCAAAGGCCATGCTAGCATCCTAAGCCTTCTCACCTCTACCCTAAACTCTCTCTAGCTCCTGGTCCTTCCCTCCCATGGCAACTCACTCTCCTTATAACACAGCTATTCTCATACACTCTTTCTGTTCTCTCCCACTTCCTAGCTCTGGCCACGCCCAGTCTGCCAGCTCTGTTCCATCTACTTCCTTCTCTCTCTGCTCTGGACTCTTCTAGATGTCTCTTTGCTCTCTATCTCCTATCTACAAAGTCTTCTCCTTAACTACCGTGGATGGTCATGTTATCAATTTATACAACTATAAGCTGAAAATGGCAAAAGGCGTTCTCTTCTCGGAACCTCTGGGATGAGCCAGACTGGCCAGCATCTTCATTGTAGTTCAGTGAGAATGAATTCAGATTTCTGATTGACAGAACTGGAAGAGAATACGTTCCTAGATTCATACTAAGTCTGCGTGTTACAACGGCAGCAGGAAACGAACACATGTGCTGTCTGGAAAGTCTGATCTTGAGGAATGGGTACCAGAGCATCATGCATTATATCATCATGGAGACTCACTGCGTTGCCCTGGCTGGCTTTAAACTTACCATCTGAATCAGCTTTCTGAATAGCTGGGTTACAAATTTTCACCACCACATGTCACTGGGATCATGTGAATCACGAGCTTCCCAGCTATGGCTCTGTAGTTTTGGTGGAGATTGGTACCTTTGCCTTGTCTTCCAAACACCACGCAGGACCTGAAGCAGATGTTAGGATGTTCACATGGATGCACATGCATGCAAGACTAGGGCAGTGAGGTGGGTGGGTGGGGAAGTGGAGCAGAAACAGATGCCCGACTGGCTCTCAGATATGTCACTGGCTGCTGATTGGCAATGCGCTGTGAAGAGAGAAACTTATCAGGTTTGCTCAATGGGCATAGCCATTCCTATAAAGAGCATCTGCACAATAAGAAGAGTCGGGGGTGGGGGCAGGAACTGCCTTACTCCCTCCAGTTTCCCATTTCTAGCAGGTCAGGGTTCATCAGTGCCTCTGAGCTTTTACATCATTACCTTCAGCTTCTGCTCTGAAGCTGATCAGGAAACCATATGCCAAGCTTTCATTTATTTCATTGATATCCACAAATGAAGTATAGATCCATCAAGCATAGGATAAGATTTCAAAGAGCAAGCTGTGGCTGCTGCTGCCTCTTGAGGTGTCGCTTAGAACGTGCACATTCCTGACTTACATTCATTCGAGGACCGGACCGGTTCCGTTCTACGTAACTTCACGTCACTCAAGTACTTTAGGTAGGGGTGAGGGAGAGAGAAGTAAAACATCGGGATCGACTGGACCTTGAGTGATACATCTAGTACGACAAGAGACTTGAGTTGTACGACCCAATTTCCGCACATGGTAGTACGGATCGAAAAAAAGCTTGCTTGTTTGTTTGTTTGTTTATTTGTTTGTTTTGGAGACAGGACCTTATGTAACACAGGTTGATCTTAAACAAGCTATGTAGCTGAGGATTGTCAGGTCCAAAGGAAATTTCAATTCCCCAAACTACAGAAGGTAGATCATGTATCTAGAAATGAACTCAACCTAGACTATAGGAGGATTTCTGGCAGTTAGATCTAAGATAGCATCCCTTGGAAACTTGTGAAACTGGATCCCATCTGCCTTACCTCTGGGACATATGGCTCCATTGACATACAAAGCACATGCCTGCTTCTGGGCTCCCTCAGTATCAGTGCCTGTTATATATGACAAAAATGGACCATCTTCCATCATAGCGTTTCTCACCTTCCCAGACTTCCCTCCTCCCAGATACCCATTTGTTCTCTTTATAATGGCAAGATTTTCCCCCTCCAGCATGTTCTCACTCTGTTCTCTCTATTCTTTATCTTTGGTTATTCTCCTTTCTCTTACAGACAGCCCCGGTCATGTCCAGTCTGCTGGCCATGTCTAGTCTACTTTCTCTTTCTGCTCTGGACTCTTCCAGATGCCTAAGGCTGTTCATTCTCTCTCTCTCTCTCTCTCTCTCTCTCTCTCTCTCTCTCTCTCTCAAAAACTTTAACTATATCATGGAGCAGTCATGTCGGCAGTTTCTTTATCCTGCCCGCTCAAGTATAAGGATCACCTTGTACTCCTGATCCTCCTGTCTTTACCTTCCAAGGGATTACAGGTACATCCTACCATGCCAGGCTTTGAAGAGCCCTCTGAGTTGGGCATAGGACAGTAGCAATCCAGCCTTTCTCAGAGGTGGGAAGATAGAGAGTACAAGTGGATAGGGTTGGAGATGATGTTGGCTTTACCCAGGAAGGTCTTAGTTAAGGTTTCAATCCTGAGAAAAGACACCATGACCAAGGCAACTCTTATAAAGGACTACATTTAATTGGGGCTGGCTTACAGGTTCAGAGGTTCAGTCAATTATCATCATAGCAGGAAGGATGGCAGCACCCAGGCAGGCAGACACGGCACTGGAGGAGTTAAGAGTTAAACATCTTGTATCGAAGGCAAACAAGAAACTGTTTCCCACGTGGTTAGTAGAAGGGTATCATTGCCCACCCCCCACAGTGACACACTTCCTCTAACAAGGCCACACCTACTCCAACAAGGCCACACCTCCTAACAGGGCCTCTCCCTGTGCCAAGCACATTCAAAGCACCCCAAGGGACACATTGAAGGGTCTGATATTGAGCAGGCAGATAAGAACACTCAGTGATGGAGGTGAAATAATGAGATAATACCAAAGAAGCGTGGGCTGACTTGGACACCATGAATAGCACAGTGGAAAGGAGAAACAGTAGGTTGGAAATGAGGTCAGCAGTTAAAGTAAGTATACAATGAGTAGGATGGTCAGGGAATTGAAACAGCTCCACACCGGCCAAGGATGATCAAAAGATGCCCTACTGTTCAGTTGGATAGAATTATCATTACTCTGTTTTTTAAAAATGTATTTATCTTTATTATTTAATATGCATTGGTGTTTTACCTGCACATATGTTAGTGTGAGGACGTTAGATCTTAGAATTACAGATAGTTGTGAGATGCCATGTGGGTGCTGGGAATTGAACCTGGGTCCTCTGGAAGAGCAGTCAGTAAGTACCCTTAACTGCCGAGCCATCTTTCCAATCCCAATTATTCTATTTTTATAAATTTAAGTTGTCCAAGGAAAGGAATGAGTAGTAGATACAATTTTCAAGCCTTAACAATGCTAAACTCTGCTCTTAATAATCTAAATTTTTATGTATTTATATATATGGGTATTCTGTTATCTGACAGTTCCAGATTCCCTGGAACAGAAGGTACAGTTGGCTTTGAGCCACCATGTGGGTGGTGGCAATTGAATCTACGTTCTCTGAAGAACAACCAGTGTCTATAACCACTGAACCATCTCTATAGTCTCTCTTAATGGATTTGCACACAGTTCAGGGTATGTTTGAGTGGATCTAACCATCCTGTGGCCTTTTGGATGGAAAGGTAAGTGTGCAGTTGGAATCAGGCCCTTGATGTCATCACTTCCTGCATGTTTTGGAAACTGAATTGATTTGTGTAGTTGGAGAAACTCATTCACATTAAACAATCTCATAGGAGTCTTATATCTGGAAATCCAGAATACTTTTTAAAATTTATGTTCAATGAATGGTATGGAAAAGACCACACATAGTGGCCATACCTATAATACCAGCAGTTGGGAAGCTGAAGCAGGAGGAGTACCCTAAATTTTAGACCAACCTGAGATACATATTGTGAACTAGGCTGGCCTCAGACTCTGGACAATTCTCTGCCTTGGGTTCCTGGAGGGATTTCAGGTGCGTGGCTGTAAGGCAGACAGTCTAAAGACTAAAGAGAAGAGAGTAGATAGTGTAGGGGTGTTTTTGATGTTAAGGTCCTCTTCCCCAATTGGCTCTTAATCCATTAATAAAGATGCTAGCCACCAATCAGCTGGATGGAATAGGCAGGACTTTCGGGTCCTCAAAGGTGAGATAGCAGATTCAGAAACACTGGGGGAGAAGGAGGTAGTAGCTTCAGGAGAAAAAGCCAACCAGCCATGTCAATTTTTTATTAGAGTGGCCAATGACTACTCTATCCAATTATGCCTGAGTGGCAGGGGAGGTTTGGGAGTGCCTAGTCATTGAGTTAGCAAAAGCATTTTAAGATTAGCTGGCACACGTGTGTGTACATGTGCGTGTGAGTGTGTGTATGTGTTTCCATCCACAGATCTGAGGGAACCTGGGTGGGGGCTTAAAGCAGGGTAACAAAAACTACATGCTACAAGATAGCACTCATAGTATACAGATGCTATGTATAATATGGCATGATTTTATATATATATATATATATATATATATATATATATATATATATATATATATATATATATATATATAT
>LR750560.1:241449-403341 GCA_902729485.2 Mus minutoides | reverse complement strand
CAAATCTTTACCACTTAGGATACTACAAATATAAGATTTTTAGGTTACACTTCTCTTAGCTTACCTAAAAGTCATACCCCCATGTAATCCAAACCACTATCAAAATATATATATATATATATATATATATATATATATATATATATATATATATATATCCTTTAACCCAAACCCCCTCATATTTCTTTAATTTCTATTTGTATTTTATGTATATAGGTATTTAAGTATTTTGCCTACATGCATATATGTCTACCACTTGCATACCTGGTACCTACAGAAGCTAGAAGAGAGCATTGGGTTCCTGGGAGTTGGTTGGAGTTAACAAACAGTTTTGAGCCGTCCTGTGGGTGCTGGGAATAGAACACAGGTCCTCTTGAAGGATAGTCAGTGTTCTTAACCTCTTAAGTCATTTCCCAGCCCCAGGCTGCCTCATATTTTTACCTACTGCCTACTCACTTCAGGGGAAACCACTATTCAGAGTTTATTCACTAACAATTAGTTTTTCCTATTACAGAACTTTATATACAAAAAAAAAAACCCCACAAGATCCCCTCATGTATAAAAAATTTCACTCAATTTATTTCTAAAATCATTAACTTTACATATTAGTACTGGTCCCTTTTTAGGGCTGAGTAATGTTTCATTATATAAGTACAACACAATCCTTACCTTATGTACTTTTTTATAAAATGATCTAGATGCTTGCTTTAGTTATATGGTAATCTAAGTGAATTTGCATGCATTTATTTATACTTTAAATATTTATTTGTTTATTTATTTATATGTAACTAAATCCTATAACAGTATTTAGAGAGTTAAATTTAGTGTCTTTCTTTTCAAGGCATATACAATCTAATGCAGTGACACAGAAACCTTCAGAATCAACAAAGTCACTTTCAGTATTCCTTGAACATGCCGACTGTTTGGCTAAAAATTTTGACTCAAATTATATTGTTATAAAGGGGTTTGGAGTGTATATAGAAAACACACACACACACAAACACACACATAAACACACACACACACACACCTGCTTTGTGATTTTAGAACTAGAATCCTAAATTCTGTATTCTTTTCCTATACATATAACAATATAAAATATTAACTAGGCTGAAGGTATAGTTTAGCTGGTAGAATCCTAGACTAGTAATTCACAAAGCACTGTGCTCGATCAAGCCTAGCACTACATAAATCAGGAGCAGTGGAAAGCATCTTAGATGCTGAATCCAAGAGAGAGCACAAGTTCAAGGTCATCTTCAGCTACACAGACATATGAGCCATCCTGAGATATATCAGACCCTTCCCACACACACAAACAATGTCTCAAAATAAATTAATGCAGGACTGAAAACCCACATCAGTGACAGTGCTTGCCTGCTATGCACGAATCCCTGGGTTAAATCCCCAACGTGGAAACACAAGAGTTTAAACCTCTTATAAACACACAACTAGTCCCATGGGTGAAAAACCCCACGAGATCCACTATGGATGTGCAATAGCAAGCAAGAACGCACGCAGAGCAAAGCTTTGCCCTGAACTGGGAGAGGAGACGCTGCCTTACCGCAGAGCTTCTCTTGAATCCGCTGCGCCTCGGCCAGTCTCTCCTCGGCCGCCCGTCTTCCCAGACCAGCCTCCTTCCTAGCGACAGCCAGATCGTACTCCAGACGCTGTCGCAGCGCTTCTCCTTTTTCCACCTCAGACCGCAGCCTGGCAATCTGGCTCTCATAGCTTGACAGCTAAAAGCAGATTCCTGAGCTCATGAACTAGTACTAAAACACATCTATAAGTTGATGAGAGTGCATAACACAGGCATTTACATTTCTTAGCGAAACCTCTCTCTGTGTTTACCAGAATTCATATTCTGATGTTTTCTGGAACATTAGGAAGAAACGCTGCTTCACCAGGTGACAATCATAAGCACATTACGGAGAGAGACTCGACTAGAGGAAAAGCCTTTTAAACAAACAAAGGAAAAATTGTCCATGTGAATCACAAAACCATGCCTAGCAAACAAAAAAGCATGCCACATAATAAACACTTAAAACTTCATGTATTCCTCTCCTTTTATCTCCTACTGTACTCAAGGAGCAAACAGGGCTAAGGGGGGTGCTTATCAGTGTACGGGGCTGGCTGCCCTTCCAGCGACCCCAGCTCAGTTCCAAGCACCATGAGGGGCAGGTCACAACCACGTGCACTCCAGTCCCAGGGCATCCAACTCTCTCCTGGCTTCTAAAGGGACCCTCCACACACAGGACACATATGAACACACACATAAAAATAAAATGTTTAAAAGAAGCAAATGGCAACAAAGTACAATTTAGTGAATAATGTGTTATTTTACTTGGTTAAAATATCAATGACAGCATAGACTAATAAGTGAGAATATTACAGGGATTTTGACATTCCATTCACTATGATGACACAAATGGCTCAAAAACTAGAATGTGAGGACCTATAATGATATTACTCTAAAATCATATAGTCAATGACTAGTTTATCTTTTATAAATAATTTATATACTAAATACTTAATATTTGTGATGTGGTGAGTAAAATAAGAAAAAATAAATGTTATAGAGCTCTTGGGTCAAAGACCTGTATGTTATAGAAAAGTATATGAACCAAATTTTGTAAAAGAAATAAGAATAATATTTTATGATAGTTTGAAATAAAAATACTATGAGATTGGTTTTGTTTTTAAAGAGATTTTTTTAAAAAGAGCAGGGTTGGGTGGGAAGGGAGGTGAAGGAGAAGTTGGGGGACAGAGAAGGTGATCAAAATACATTGTATAACATTTTTCTCAATTAAAAAATTAAAATGCTAAATATTTAAACCAAAAAACTTTATGCTTTAAAAAATTAAAAGAAGACCTGAGAATACAGCTCACTAGCATATAAACACAAAAAGATATTAAGACTTACATATGGAAATGAAGAAAAAGCCTACAAAAAATAGAGATATTCACATATAATTTATGACTTCACTTACAAGGGAAAGAAACCTACTGTGTATGAAATATACATATGTATAAATATGTATATTCACACTAATATGTTATAATAAAACAAAAACAAAGATAACTTCTGAGCTACAGTAATTAAAATTTTATATACAAATGTACTTAAGAAAAAGACTGTTCCACAACTCACATCCTAAAGGAATCTACATTATAATTTCAAAAACTGTGCCTGGTTAAGCCATGTACAACAATAACACATAAGGTCACAGCACCTGGGAAGCTGAGGCAGGACTGAGTGTGAGGAAGGTCTGGGTTACATAACAAGAGCTCTCTCAAAATAGCATTTTTCTAATTTATAAATTTTTCAGTCATCAAACACATCCATCAAATAAGGTGTTTGGTCATGTCAAGCTTGCTAATTAAAATGCATCGAGCTGTCAGGATGGTTCAACTGGTAAAAATGCCTGCTGCTATATCTGACAATCTCAGTTTCGGTCCCGGTACAAGTGTCTTAATTAGGGTTTCTATTGCTGCAATGAAACACCATAAGCAAAAAGCAAGTTGGGGAAGAAAAGGTTCACTTGGCTTACACTTCCACATCACTGTTCATCACCAAAGGAAGTCAGGACAGGAATTCAAACAGGGCAGGAACCTGGAGACAGGAGCTGATGCAGAGGCCATGGAGGGACACTGCTTACTGGCTTGTTCCCCATGGCTTGCTCAGCCTTCTTTCTTATAGCACCCAAGACCACTAGCCCAGGGATGGCACCACCCTCAATGGGCTGGGCTTTCCCCCATCAATCACTAATTAAGAAAATGTTCTGCACCAGATCTTACGGAGGTGTTTTCTAACTTTCAAATAACTCTATCTTCTATCAGTTGACATAATCAATTCAGCAAAACAAGGTACCACATGAGTGCTATGACACATATGCTCCCCCACACACAAAGAATAGAATGTTTTAACTAAGTAATATACATTTAAGACAGCATACAAATAAATATAATTGGCTAAAGTTCAACTTTAATATCCCTGTACAATTTTGCTGTATAAAAGTGTTTTCTTGGCTGCAATTTCGCTTGAAGCACAGGAATGACATAGTGATCAAGGTTAAATGTTGTTTCCAACATGACATAAAACCAAAAACTGAAATTCAACTTTTTTAGAAGGGCAGGGTTCAAAACAGGGTTTCTCTGTGTAGCCTTGGCTGTCCTGGAACTTGCTCTGTAGATCAGGACGGCCTCAAACTCAGAAATTCACCTGCCTCTGCCTCCCAAGAGCTGGGACTAAGTGTGCGCTACCACACACGCCTGAAACTCCACTTGTTATATTATATGGGAGGGAAATAAGTCCTACCTCTGCGTTGTGCTTTGTTGTTATTTCTAATTTCTCCTTCTTAGCCCGATGGAGCTTCTTTCTGAGGTCAGCGGTGATATCTGACTCTGCTTCATTTTTAAGCATTTGTTTTACATCCAATGAGGCATTTTTCAACCTACAAAATAAAGTCATAATAAAATATAACACTCATGCAATAAAAAAATTCTAACAACATTTCTTATAGCTTCTTGTAAAACCAGAATATGATAAGATCCTAGGATAGATAACAAATTCACCATCTAGAGACACATGTCCACTGCCAGATGTGGGGGAAATGCCGTCATACTTTACTAGTAACAAAATACTGTCCACTGAAAATATACTCCACTGCTCAAGATTGGGATTTAAACCAGCCAATCATATCAATGACTGGAAACTGAATTACAATTATCTGCGGTGGGAAGTCAACAGACAACGATCAAAACTGAAAAACCAAACAATAACATTTTTAAAATGTCAAATCATTCCAAAAAAAAAAAAAAACTATCTCCAAAGAGCTAAATGCGATGGTTTCCAGGAATTAAGAGAGAGAGCGGTCTCAAAGAAATTAGCAGTGTTTCTCCAACAGCAATAAAACCTGGGAAAAAAATGTGGATTCAATAATATGTATATACAATTTTAATTTCTTTCAATATCACTAAGATAGAATAGATAAAAACCAGTGAAATCAAAATTTAGTTCTTTGAAAATATGAATTTGACTAACCTTTCCTAGATGAATGCAGGACCGAGAAGGAACTCGGCAGTATTAGGGACTGACCTTAGGGCCTCACACAGGCTAGGCTGACATTACACCACTAAGCTCCTGTAACCTTCCGAGACCAACCTCACCAAGCCGCCCAGGCTAGTCTTAAAATCACTCTGTAGACCAGGCAAGCCTTGATCATGTGATCATCCTGCCCCAGCCTCCGGCCGCATCTGCTAAGATTACAGTCCTATACCGCTAGACCAAGCACAATGCCCAACTTCACAAACAACATCTACAAACAACCCATGTTCCTAGCATACATAATAGTCAACGACTAAAAAGGTCTAACAAGGAGAACAGAGCAAAGATGACTGCTATTAGCACTGTGTTATTCAAGACTTTTTTTTGTGGGGGTGAGTTCAAGTCAGGGTTTCTCTATGTAGCCGTGGCTCAAGTCAGGGTTTCTCTATGTAGCCGTGGCTGTCCTGGAACTCACTCTGTAGATCCGCCTGCCTCCCCAGAGCTGCCCTGCGGGAGATAAGTAAATACCACACCGCCTGTCTCAATTAAAACTTTTATTTGGAAGTCTTTTTTTTAAATATATATTTTATTTACTTAATGTATGCGAGTATAATGTTGCTGTCTTCAGACGCACCAGAAGAGAGGGCATCAGATCCCATTACAGAGGGTTGTGAGCCACCATGTGGTTGCTGGGAATTGAACTCAGGACCTCTGGAAGAGCAGTCTTAACCACTGAGCCATCTCTCCAGCCCTTATTTGGAAGTCTTAAATGGCAAAAGGAGGAAGAGAGGAAGAGAGATGAAAAGAAAGGCATATTGGGCTGGAAACCTGGTGGGGGGGTATTCACTTTACATCCCCATCACAACTCTCCTCTCTTCCAAGTCCCACCCTTACAAATCTCTCCACCTACTGATCCCTCCCTTTCTCCTAAGAGAAGGTAGCACCCCACCCTGAGGCATCTAGTCACAGCAGGTCTAGGCATAGCATCTCACACTGAGGCTCAACCAGGAAGTCCAGGTAGGGGAAGGGGATCCAGTGGCTGGGAACAGAGACAGACAGAAATAGCCGATGCCCCACTTGTTAGGGCACCCACAAAAAGTCTAAGCTGTACATTTGCTACAAATGGGGGGGGGGGTCTAGATCTAGCTCCTGAATGCTCCCTGGATGATGGCCCAAGCTTTGGGAGGCCCCATGGTCCCAGGTTACTTGACTCTGTGGGTCTTCTTATGGTGTCCTTGACCCCTGGAAGTCTGTTTTTTAATACAAGGAAATGATTTTATAAGAAAATTCTTTTTAAGCCACGCGTGGTGGCGCACGCCTTTAATCCCAGCACTCGGGATGCAGAAAGCAGCTCAATGGTTAAGAGCACTGACTGCTCTTCCAAAGGTCCTGAGTTCAAATCCCAGCAACCACATGGTGGCTCACAACCATCGGTGATGAGATCTGATGCCCTCTTCTGGTGTGTCTGAAGACAGCTACAGTGTACTTACATATAATAAATAAACAATAAATTTATTATTGTTTAACAGAAGTACAACACCTTTACCATAAAAAATATAAAAAGTTACTAAAGTTAAAACATAAATAATTGAAGTGGTGATTCATGCCTTTATCCCAGCACCTGGAATGCAGAGGAGGAAAGATAGCTGTGAGTTCAAAATCAGCCTGGTCTATTGAGTGAGTTCCAGGACCGCCAAGCCTACAAATGTGAAAGCCTATCTCAAAAAATAAATAAATAAATAGATAAATAGATAAATAAAATAAAAAATAAAGGAAAATCGCTTCTCGGCCTTTTGGCTAAGATCAAGTGTAAAAAATAAAGGAAAAGACATCCCACAATCATATTTATATTTTAAAAACTCAGTATTATTAAAATGACAATTCTACCCACAGACTCAATACAATCTTTTTTGTTTGTTTGTTTGTTTGTTTGTTTTTCGAGACCGGGTTTCTCTGTATAGCTCTGGCTGTCCTGGAACTCACTCTGTAGACCAGGCTGGCCTCGAACTCAGAAATCCGCCTGCCTCTGCCTCCGGAGTGCTAGGATTAAAGGCGTGCGCCACCACGCCCGACTATTTCTTTTATCAAATCCCCAGGGTACTCTTTTACAAAAGCTGACAAGCTGATCCTAAAATGTCTATGGAAAGACAAAGAGCTCAGCAACAATGCTGAGATAGCTCAATGAGGAAAGACAGTATTACCAACAACAGTGCTGAGATAGCTCAATGAGGAAAGACAGTATTACCAACAACAGTGCTGAGATAGCTCAATTAGGAAAGACAGTATTACCAACAACAGTGCTGAGATAGCTCAATAAGGAAAGACAATATTACCAACAACAGTGCTGAGATAGCTCAATGAGGAAAGACAGTATTACCAACAACAGTGCTGAGATAGTTCAATGAGGAAAGACAGTATTATCAACAAAAGTTCTGAAACAACTGGCTATCCATGTGTAAAACAATTGATTTAGACCCTAACCTCACAGTACACAAAACGTAACAAAGTGGAACAAACAAAAAATAAAAGTATAAAACTTGCTCAAAGTAAAATACAAAAAAAGTATTCATGACCTTAAGTTAATTGGAGATGTTTTTATAAAAAATTAAAAGCATAATTCATGCAAAATAAAAGAACTGATAAATAGAACTTAAAAGTTAAGAGCATTTGCACTTCACAGCATTCTTGAGGAGAATGAGGGAGGTCACACACCTCAGGAGCAGTGCTCCTCCTCACATAGGCAAAGCTCTGGATTCCATCCCCAGCATCCCCAGCATTCCCCAGCATCCCCCAGCATCCCCCAGCATCCTCACACCATAAAAGAAACCAACAAAATAAAAAGTCAAGCTATTTGATGGGATAAAATGTTGTATTACTTGATAAAGGACTTGTATCCAGAATATACAAAGAATACTTGCAGTTCAATAATAAAAAACAAATTTTAAGATGGTTAAAGAGCAAAACCGACATCCACCAAGGAGGACATGCAAATGGTCAGAGGCACATGTAAAGATGCTGAGCATCATTAGTGTTGGAAATACCCTAATTAAATCCATAGCAATGTATCATTTTACATTCTATAGAATGACTACTTAAAAATTAAGTAATTCTTAAAGTACTGACAAGAATATAAAGAAACTAAAGCCTTCAAATACTGCTGTCAGGGATGTAAAATTATATAATCACTCAATTTGTTGGTTTCTTAAAATTTTTAGTGCAGTGGTGGCACAGGCCTTTAATCCCAGCACTTGGGAGGCAGAGGCAGGCAGATTGCTGAGTTTGAGGCCAGCCTGGTCTGCAGAGTTCCAGGACAGCCAGGGTTATACAGAGAAACCCTGTCTCCAAACCTCCCATCAAAAAAAAAAAAAAAAAATAGCATAAATATGCTACATGATGTTACAGTGCTGCTCCTGTGAACCTGCCCAGAAAGAGAACCAGAAACATCTGTCAGCATAAATGCTTGCCTATAGCAAGATTACTCATAACAGCCAAGAGGAGAACCAACACAAACTCCCACTGACTGACTGCTGAACGGGAAACTAAATGTAATACATCCTTACAGAGGGATGGAATATTATTCATCAGTAAAGAACCAAAGGCCTGTATATGCATCAATGTAATAAACCTCAAGAACAAGCCAAAGAAGCCAGACACAAAAGATGCCTGAGTTATCCAGGACACAGCTACAGACATAGAAAGTAAGCAGGCAGGTGGTAGAGTTTAAATGACTTCCTTCAGACTCTAGAATTCTGAGTAAAGATGTCTCCACTAAAAATATGGGAAGGCTGGAGAGACTGCTTCACAGTTAGGAGCACAAGCTGCTCTTCCAGAAGACCCGAGTTTGAATCCCAGTACTCAGTGCCTATAATCTTAATCCAACGGTGTGGTGTGACAACCTCTTCTGCCTTCCCACATGCTTACTCATACACACACACACACACACACACACAGGGGTGGTATGTAATAAATAAATTTTTAAGCATATATATATTATGGATGTCTACTGATATTTCCTCCCTAAATTGAAAAAGCATAATAATATAAAGTATTATTATAATGCTAAAGTATAATATATTGCCACTTCATTGGGACAAATATTTACTTAATTCTCCATAGTTAACTTTAAGAGGTAAGATTACATATACATAGTCTCTATCAATCTATGAAGAGTCAGCCATAGTTTCGGCCGAGTGGGAGGTGGCACACACCTTTAATCCTGTTACCAGGGAGGCAGAGACAGGGAGATCTCTGAATTTGAGGCCAGCCTGGTCTACTATAGAGCTAGTTCCAAGACAGCCAGGGTTACACAAAGAAACCCTGTCTTTAAAAAAAAATAAAAATTAGAAAAGAATTATCCATAGCTAACTGTCTTAGTAAGGGTTTCTATTCCTGCACAAACATCATGACCAAGAAGCAAATTGGGGAGGAAAGGGTTTATTCAGCTCACACTTCCATACTGCTGTTCATCACCAAGGAAGTCAGGACTGGAACTCAAGCAGGTAAGAAAGCCGGAGCTGATGCAGAGGCCATGGAGGGATATTCTTTACTGGCTTGCTTCCCCTGGCTTGCTCAACCTGCTCTCTTACAGAACCCAAGACTGCCAGCCCAGAGATGGTCCCACCCACAAGGGGCCTTTCCCCCTTGATCACTAATTGAGAAAATACCCCACAGTTGGATCTCATGGAGGCACTTCCCCAACTAAAGCTCCTTTCTCTGTGATAACCCCAGCCTGTGTCAAGTTGACACAATACCAGCCAGTACACTAACTTTTATGATTCCGTTGCAGAATATACTTTAAATAGTTTACTTGAGGCAACTGACAGACACCCCCAATGTTCAATTTTCACATTCTATAGCTATTACTCTGTTCTGTGACTATAAAGTTCTCAACATTTGGTTTCCGGTTTTGTTCTTTGTCTATTTGAGACAGAGTCTCACCATGCAGTCTTAGCTAATCTGAAATTTGCTCTCTATAGTAGCCTGCCTGAAATCACAAACATCTGCTCACCTCTACTTCCCGGGTGCTAAGACTACATGCACCAGACACCAGACCACACTACTTTCAATTACTGAACTAAAATCACACCCTTCAACATGGTTCATTTTGTGTTATGGACCGCAACATCAGAGGTAAATGTACTAAAGCATTTTACCAAGGACAGATGGACATGCATGGCACACACACACACACACACACACACAAACACACACACACACACACACACACACACAAGAAGAACATAGTCCATGAGACCCCTTCTTGATAAAAGTAGCCGGCAAGGAGAGCTAAAACTAATGGAGTGCTCAGGCAGTCAGGTCAGAGCTGCAACAAGGAACCAGAGCCACAGAGGTTGTAGCCAGAAGAGGAACGGCCAGCACAAATAGACAGGAACACAGAAACAAGGCGGAGGTGTAAGAAGTATGCAAAATTATCAGGTCTCTAATGAGAGAAGAAAGTTTGGAAATACAGATCTTTATGATCCAAGTTAACAAAGGAACACAAGAGGTCCCAAGAGCCAATCCTATACTTAGAAGGTGCCGCTGCTCTGTCAGTCCAGGAAACCTACCTCCCTAATAATCCCATAAGACCCCTTGCAATTAGCTTCATCGCCCACTTCATTTCCCCTGCTTCTTGCAATCCAAAGCCTTTCCCAAGCAAAGGAAGATACTGGAGGCTTACCTTTGGGTGTCCCCAGGAGTGGCATTGCTTGAAGTGTTCACACTCATGGTAAGTCTTCCAATTTTTTCAAAATACCTCACTGCTTCTTAATAATATACTTTCTTATGGCGATGTCTGTGACTTACAGGTTAGATGGACTAAAGTCTGTTAACATAATAAACAATAGAACAGCAATTTATGTTTGAATCCTGAGAAGATAAGCTTTATTTTAATCTATAAGCCCTATAGTTAATTTTGAAATTATTATATAGACTAGAACACGGATAATTCCAAAAGCTTATACCATACATCTGGGTATGGTACCCACAGATGTAAACCCAGCTCCTGAGGGAGGCAGGAGTCCAGTCCAAGGTCATTCTCTACTAGCTACTAGTAAGGTGGAGGTCAGCCTAGTGTATATGACACTCGGTCTCAAAAGATAGCAATAATAATAAAACCATAGGACTTTTATACTTTGTTTGCTTGTGTTTTGTTTTTTCTGGACAGAATCTCTATGTGTAGCCCTGGCTGTCCTGGAACTCATTTTGTAGACCAGGTTGGCCTTGAACGCATGGATCCACCCACCTCTGCCCCACTGCTGGGATTAAAGGCACACACCACGGCCACCTTTGACAAATTATTCTTGCACTTGGAAAGGAATATATAGTACCAATATTTGAGACACAGAATTCAGTTTAAATAAACAGAATATTTTAATGCATTGCTGTCACTGAAGATGACATAATAGTCCCAAACAAAAGATGTCATAATAATTTCATAATTTCAGACACTTTTATTCAAAGACTCAAGAGAAATAAAACAGAATAGGTAATAATCCAATCAAACATACAATTCAGAAATGTCTCTCAGTGTTTTAGTAAGCCCTAAGAAAGAAAACTACATCATTATCTTCAACCAGAGCAGTAAGTTACCTCTGGCAAATCTGTGTCACTAACAAGCAAAACAAAAACTAAAAACTAACGCAATGATCAAACCACATCAGCACCACTGTGAAAACATTCCTTACACATCCGCACAAAAGGTCTTCTTCTTCATTCCAAAGAGGAAGCAAGAAAGAGTGTCACTTACTCCAGCCAACTTCCTGAAACCTCTTTACATGACAAATTCCAAATTATACAGCTCCAAACATGTAACTCATGTTACTTTACCACAATGGTAAGGTATCTCGGCACCCACATGGCAGCTCACAACTGTCTGTGACTCCTGTCCCAAGGAATCCAACACCCCTCACACAGACATACATGCAGTCAAATCACCAATGTACAAAAAATAATAAATTATTTAGAAAATTTGGAACTCATGATGGGGAGGGTGTGGAAACACAACCAAACCAAACCAAAAAGACCCCAAAACATGGCTGATTGGTGCCATTTTCCCTACATTCCCTAAATTCCCTCTGAATACGTGATATGTTTTGAATACTTGATATGCAACTATCAATGTCCCACAAATACCTCCTTATAGCCCCTAAAATCCAGTGTCCTGAGACAGACTGGATTTAAACTGGGAGACCTGAAGCAGGAGCCAACCAGCACCTCACAAGTATATGGCCTCAGGCAACACTTCAGAGTCTCTGAACATCCTTCCTCTGCCCAAAAGAGCTAACTATGGAAAGCTCTGCCTTCTAACACACAACACATCCAAGGCTCAGCCACTACCCATTTTTATTACCCAGTCATGGAACTCTGAAAAGCTTAATGATCCCCCAATAAAGGGGAATGACTGAGTAATCCGGTTTGGGAAAGGATATAATAAAATAATCATTTAGTGATATCTGAGTGAAGAGAGGAACCAAGAAAGGAAAACAAGAGAAGGTGTCACATGTTCTGCTTCCCCCTCCCCCACTAACCAAGCCTCAGAAGAGACTGTGAAAGAAAGCTATTCAAATAGATGAAGACCAAAACAAACCCTAGTGCTGAGAAATACTGAAATACTCCACCAAACAGCGACTTATGCAGCTGAAAGAATAATTTGGGTTGGGGGGGGTGGGGGGGGATAGGAGGGAATTTTAGCCAAGTTCAGGAAAGACATACCTAATTTCTCCAGTGTCCTGGGTAAGTGGGTTTAAGGAGAGTTGTGACAAAGGCTATTGTCACTCACCTACTGAGCACCCATGGCAATGTGCAGACTTCAAACCTCTACCACTGCATCCAGAGCTCTGCTCCCTACAGCACTGCACGGACAAAACGAAGCCACGGGGTAGAACACAACTAGCCTGAAGGAAGGAACAGAGTCGAAGGACCAAATCCCCAGACATAACTAAGATTCCAACGCCCAAGCTCTTCCTGCATGGTAACTCATGGCTCAGAGAGTGACACACAGTATGATCTTATCCTGCCTTTGTAACCCTTGCTTCCATTAAAGAACAGAAGCTGGGGCAGAGAGGCTAAACGGTTTGCCCAAGAACAGCCAGCCAGTAAGGGAATGTAAGGAAAAGGACACCAGCACTCAGCCACATTCTAGGGTTTTATCTTTCTTTTTTTGGGAGGGGGTGGTTGGGTCGTATCTTCCTACCCCAGATCCATGAGTTCCAATTTTTTTTAATAATTTATTATTTTCTGTACATTGGTGATTTGACTGCATGTATGTCTGTGTGAGGGGTGTTGGATCCCCTGAGACAGGAATTACAGACAGTTGTGAGCTACAATGTAGGTGCTGGGAATTGAACCTGGTCTTCCAGAAGAACCACCAATACTCTCAACTGCTGAGCCATCTCTCCAGCCCCCAAAATCTTTTCACACTACCAGGATGTTCCCAAAGACTAGACCCCAAACAAGCCACCTTCAGAACATTTGGAAGAGTTGGAATCTGGCAGAAGCAGAATTCTGTACTTAAAGTAACATCCAGGGATCACTGACACACACAACAAAGGACTATTTAAAAGTAATTTTATAGCCGTGCGTGGTGGCTCACGCCTTTAATCCCAGCACTCGGGAGGCAGAGGCAGGTGGATTTCTAAGTTCGAGGCCAGCCTGGTCTACAAAGTGAGTTCCAGGACAGCCAGGGCTAGACAGAGAAACCCTGTCTCGAAAAACCAAAAAAAAAAAAAAAAAAAAAAAGTAATTTTATAATTTTATGTGTATGAATGCTTTGTCCAAGAGTTATATGTATACACCATGTACATCCTGTGGATATCAAAAGAGGGTGTGGGATTTCTTAGGACTGGAGTTACAGACAGTGGTGGGCATCAAGTGGATACTGGAACTCAAACCTCCTAGGTTCTCTTCAAGAGCAACAAGTAAACCCTGTCTCGAAAAACCAAAAAAAAAATAAAATAAAAGGAGCACCAAGTGCTCTAAGCCATCTCTCCAACCCAGCAAGCCTTTTCATTTTTTTAAAAAATATTTATTTATTTTATGTATATGAGCACACCATTGCTCTCTTCAGACACACCAGAAGAGGCTATCAGATCCCATTACAGATGGTTGTGAGCCACCATGATGTGGTTGCTGGAAATTGAACTCAGGACCTTTGGAAGAGCAGTTTGAGCTCTTAAGTGCTAAGCCATCTCTCTAGTCCAAGGGTTTTCATTTTTGTGGGAAAAAAAGTCAATACCGACATACACAACCTCCACCCATGTATGCACTTATGTGTCCAACAGCATAAAAAGATCTCTATTTTACCCTCGGGGAAGATATTTCAGAGGGACTAGCGGTGCGAGACAACGGTAGGGCCCTGCTCACCAAGTACAGGCCTGAATTTAATCTTCACATACATGTGCATGCACGCATGCAAGCACACACACACACACACACACACACACACACTCACAAATAACAGCAGTAACTTTGATTTTTAAATTTTTTATTCATGTTTTTAAGTCTTTGCTTGCATATATGTATGTATACCACATGTGTGCCTGGTCTCCTCCAAGGTCAGTAGAGGAAGTGAAATCCCCTGGAATTTGAGTTACAGATGGTTGTGAGCCATCATTTTGAGGCTGGGAATTGAACTCAGGTTCCTGGAAGAGCATCCAATGCTCTTAACCCCTGAGCCATCTCTCAAGGCTCTAGAAATTTTTTTAGATACTAACAATTTTAAAAAATGTTTATTTTTGTTTTATTTTTCTTTGTCTTGGGAAGAAAAGTGGAAGAAGAAACAATTTATTGAATTTACTGAGTTTCTTTCAATATAAGCAAACTGAAAGAACTCTTTTTTTCTGTGTATTTAGGCACCTAACATATTAAAACCTAAAGTCTTTAGACATAGGTAGAACCCCACAGAGGAAAGTTCCCCCAGTCTCCAGATCAGATCGTCTGTAGTCAGACATGCACAGAGATAGCATGGGAAGCAGAATGTCTGCACATCTTCATTCCCCTCACCCCCATGAATACTGCCTAATAAAGCAATGTTCAAAGTGTGCACAGCTTTAAAACACTAACGTGGGGGTAACTTGTTATACAACAGTTTAAAGCTAATACTGATAGTTTGAAAATATTCATACAAGGGTAAAAGTTTTTAGTTAAGTAGCTTGAGACAAGAGAACAGCAGTGGAATGTGTTCTCAAACCACCTCTGTAGCTTGACTTAAGGCTCTTGGTTTGTTTTTCATTGATTTTGTTTCTGATCTTTTTTTTTTCAGTTTGAGGAGATTTGGTTGGTTGGATGGTTGGTTGATTTCGTTTTGTTTGTTTTGAGACAGGTTCTCACTGTGTAGCCCTAGCTAGTCTAAAACTCAATATGTAGACCATGCTGGCATTGAACTCAGAGATATGATGGCCTCTGTGCACTAGGATTAAAAGCACAAGCCACCAGACTCTGGTTGTTTGATTTGTTTTTTTGTTTGTCTGTTTGTTTTTGGTTTTTTGGGTTTTTTTTAAGATTTATTTTATTTTATTATATATAAGTACACTGTAGCTGTCCCCAGACACTCCAGAAGAGGGAGCCAGATCTCGTTACGGATGGTTGTGAGCCACCATGTGGTTGCTGGGATTTGAACTTATCACTTTCGGAAGAGCAGTCGGGTGCTCTTACCTGCTGAGCCATCTCACCAGCCCCTTGTTTTGTTTTTGAGACAAAGTATCCTGAAGCTCAGGTTGGCCTGGAATTTGCTATGGAATCAAGGCTGGTCTGCAAGTCCTCATCTTCCTTCCCCCACCTCCCAAGTGCTGGCTTTCAGGAGGGAGTCACCAGGCTTGGCTTCTTTCTCTATAGCATAATTTCCTTATCAATGTAAATAGGGGAGTCTATGAAATGAAGGCAAGTAGTTAGAGAATCCAATCAACCATGAATAACACTTAGCAAACCACCATCAGCCAAGAAAGTCACAGAGAAGCAGTGGGGATCTTTAGAGAACAAGGGGCAAGGATGCATCTGACAGAACCCAGGGGAGGAAGCCGATGTTTATTGCAGGCCTATCTGAGAACAGAAGAACAAAGTGGAGAGCTCTGTCCATTCTAACAGTGGGCACTTGAAATGCATGCACATCGTAAAACAGTCATGGAAGAGCTGGCTCAGCCGGATGACCTCACAGAGTGGTCCTGTTAAGGTCCTTCCTGCACTGAAGAGAAACTTCTGTGTCTGCAATCTAAGCAGAGCAGAGAGGGAGGGAGGGAGAAGTGAAGATGTTCCAACCAAACTGAGGAGGAAACGGCCAGAAAGATCTCAAAAGCAAGCCCCCATAGCATTAATATACATAAGAAGAAGAAAAAAAAGCTGTATGAAGTTGTTTTACGAAGTTAGAGAAGTTTACCGGAGCCCTGCCTTGCTCTTAAGTTGTATGTCTACCTATCTCCCATAAAAATAAGCAAAAGAGCCAGGCAGTTCAGGCAACACGCCTTTAATCCTAGCACTTGGGAGGTGGAGACAGGCAGAGTTCGAGGCCAACCTGTTCTACAGAATGAGTTCCAGGACAGCTACACAGAGAAACTTATGTTTAAAAAACACAAATAAATAAATAAATAAATAAATAAATAAATAATTTTTAAAACATAAATAAATTAATAAATAAGAAAGAAAGAAAGAAACAAAGAAACAAAGAAACAAAGAAACAAAGAAAGAAAGCAAAAGGAGTGTAGTCACAGAGTAAAGAAAAAACAATACCCTATGTATGTATGTATGAAAGATATATCCACAAGACTGATGAAGTTTCAAAATAACTTAAAAACATCAGGAAAAGGCAAGGGGTACAGGGGCACATACCTTTAGTGCTAGCTCTCAGGAGATGACAGGCAGAAGCAAGCAGATCTCCAAGTTAAAATCCAGCATGGTATACAGAGAGTTCCAGGACAGCCAGGGCTACACAGAGGGATCTTGACTTGGGGGAAAAAGGGGCAGAGGAAAGGAGGGAAACTCACAAAAGTGCCAGATATGGTGGCACATACCTTTAGTTCCAGAATTTGGATGCAGAGACAGGTAAATTTCTGGGGAATCTCTGTGAGTTCTAGACTATCCTGGTCTACCCTGCAAGTTCCAGGTGGCCAGAAATACACAGTGAGAACCTGTCAAGAAAGGAAAGGAAGGGGAGGNAAAGAAAGAAAGAAAGAAAGAAAGAAAGAAAGAAAGAAAGAAAGAGAGAGAGAGAGAGAAAGAAAGGGAGAGAGGGAGGGAAGGGAGGAAAGAAAGAAAGGAGGAAGAAAGGGAGAGAAGGAAGGAAAGAAGAAAAGATAAGATAAAGACAAAAAAGATAAGGCTGAGAGGTGACAGGCTTTAATCCTAGCACCTGAAAGAGAGATGAATGGATCTCCGTGAATTTTAGGCCAACCTGGTCTACACAGTAAGTTCCAGGCCACCCAGAGCTACATAGTGAGACACTGTCTCCAAAGACAAAAAAAAAAAAAAAAAAAAAAAAAAAAAAAAAAAAAAAAAAAAAAAAAAAAAAAAAAAAAAAAAAAAAAAAAAAAAAAAAAAAAAAAAAAAAAAAAAAAAAAAAAAAAAAAAAAAAAATTAATAATTTAAATGGTACAGTGACAAGAATCGGAAAGAACCAGAAATAAAAGAAAATCTCATTTAAGTCATGAAAATTCAATTGAGGGGAGCATAAAAGCTAATGGGACAAAATGCCCCAAAGGAGAAATAATGAACAGGGGAAATGGATTCTGGAAGGATGGCTCAATGGTTAAGAGCACAGGCTGTTCTTACAAAGGACTCCTGGTCAGGCCCCAGCAAGCACAGCAGAGCAGGCGGCTCACAACACCTGTCACTCCAGCCTCTGGGCTAGCCCCAGGGAACATGCACATACTCCACACACAGACTCCACACAAATGTACATGCAAACGCAGTTAAAAAGAAAAAAATACATCTTGTGACAAAGTATTAAACTTCAAGGTGAAGGAAGGAAGCAAAGGCCTCAAAAGGATGTAACAAATTATGGAAGACTGTGAAGAATAGCCAAGGGCCGGAGAGACATCTCAGTTAAGAGCATGAAGTTCGGCCGGGCGTGGTGGCGCAGGCCTTTAATCCCAGCACTCGGGAGGCAGAGGCAGGCGGATTTCTGAGTTCGAGGCCAGCCTGGTCTACAAAGTGAGTTCCAGGACAGCCAGGGCTATACAGAGAAACCCTGTCTCGAAAAACCAAAAAAAAAAAAACAAAACAAAAAAACAAAACAAAAAAAAAGAGCATGAAGTTCTCATTCTCAGATACAAGTTTGACTTCCAGCACCCATAGCAGTTCACAACTGCCTGTAACTTCAGCTCTAGAGGACCTTACACTCTCTTCTGACTCCATTCACATGCACAAATATATACACAATAACACAAACATACACATAATTTTAACAATAATAAATAATTAATAATAATGAAAAATGGGTTTTCTTCTTAAGAATAACCAAGTACAGGACAGCTCATCAGATAAAGGTGATTGCTCTGCAAGCCTACTGATGTGCATTCTAGCCCTAGAACCCACATAAAGTAGGAGAAACCCAACACCACAAAGCTGACCTCTGACCTACATATGCACTCAGTAGCAGGGGCTTGCTCCCCACCATATATGTACATACACTCACACATAATAATAAGTAAAATTATATTTTTTACAAAAAGAGGAGGCTGGAGAGATGATTCAGCCATTAAGGGGTACTGGCTGCTTCCAGAGAACCCTGTTCAATTCCCAGCACCCACAGGGCAGCTTACAACCATCTATCTGTAAATCCAGTTCCGAAGATCCAAAGCCCTCTTCTGGCCTATGAGGGTACTACACTGCATATACATGGTGTACAGACATACATGTAGGCAAAACACTCATGTACACAGAATAAAAATAAATATGAAAGAAAGGAAGAATAATCATTTAGAAATAAAGTGAGGGGCTGGTGAGATGGCTCAGCGGGTAAGAGCACCTGACTGCTCTTCCGAAGGTGATAAGTTCAAATCCCAGCATCCACATGGTGGCTCACAACCATCCGTAACGAGATCTGGCACTCTCTTCTGGAGTGTCTGAAGACAGCTACAGTGTACTTACATATAATAAATAAAATAAATCTTAAAAAAAAAAAAAAAAGAAAGAAAGAAAGTGAAAGAAAAAAGAGGAAGAGAAGAGGGGGAGGGGACGGAGGAGGGGAAGGGAGGAGAGGAGAGCAGAGCAGAGCAGAGGAGAGGAGAGGAGAGAAGAACAGAACCAGTTAGCGATAATACAAGTCCCTGAATAGGGAAATCTAAGTTCTTTTCCCAGAACCATAAAAAAGAAAGACAACTCAAGCAAGCTAAATAAATAAATAAACCATACTTGAAGCAAACTTTCCTTAGCTTTACGCAGTGGCAGTGGCAGTATCATAGCCTATGAGGTTTATCCGAGGAGCAATTATTGATAATTGAAAACTTTTCCCAATACTCCACCATGACGACTTGAAATAAAGTCAGCATTGGCAATTTTTGACAGTCTCTACTGAGACTGAATAAAAAGAAAGCAAAGAAAACTCTCCTTAAAGAAGAAAAAAATTGGGGGCTGGTGAGATGGCTCAGCGAGTTAGAGCACCCGACTGCTCTTCCGAAGGTGATGAGTTCAAATCCCAGCAACCACATGGTGGCTTACAACCACCCGTAACAAGATCTGACGCCCTCCGCTGGTGCGTCTGAAGTCAGCTACAGTGTACTTATGAAGAATAATAAGAAATGAATCCTTGGACAGAGAGACCAACCGGAGCAAGCCAGGCTGTCCGGAGCGAGCTGAGCCGAACGGGGACGGCCGGAGCAAGAGGGGACGCTGGAGCTAGCAGGGCTGGAGCGAGTGGGGCCGAACGGGGACGGGGCCAAACCGGAGCAAGCGGAGCCGATCGGAACGAGCGGGGCTGGCTGGAACAAGCGGGGGCCGTACGGGGGCGGCCGGGAGCAAGTGGGGCTGGCCGGAGCGAGCGGGGTCGAGCAGAGCGAGCGGGGTTGACCGGAACAAGGGAAAAAAAAAAAAAGAAAAAAAATTGCCCCACATTTTGCAAAAGCAAAGTGGGTGCATCACCCCAGCCTTTTCTGACTCATAGGCCATCTTAGCACACGTTTTCCTACCTCCTGTTCAAGCCCTCTTTCTTCCTTCGCTGTGCTCACCTCTCACTCACACAGCTCAGAGGGAAAGGGTGAAGAGTCAGGGCCCGGTATGAAACACTTACGATATGCCACACACGCAACTACGCATGCTTGATCTCATCCTCCCCTTAATCTCCAGAGACTATTTGCCCATTTCACAGACGAGAAAACTGGGTTTCCCAGAGGTTAAACGATTTGTACCAAGATAGTCACTACAAGAATTAAAAGTCATACTCATATCTTGATGACTTCTAATGATTCTGTACCAAGAAAACATGTTTATCTGGAACAGCCTATGCCTCCCCACCCCCACCCCTTTAAACTGATGAACACCAACTCACCAACAAGCATCAGGTTTCATCAACTATTTAAGTCAGCCCCTCGAGCCTTTTCACTCTTGTTTAAAGATGAAAGGAAAGCAACCTATGTTCACCTCACTTCCACTACCTTCTCAGTTTGGGTGTCTAAACAAATGATGTTTTCTTTACTCATCTATTTGCTCTCAAGTGGAGAGGAAAGGGCTTGATTCCCTAATACTAAATCCACTTTTTTTTTTTTTTTGGTCTATGCAGTTTTGCATTCATTAATCGTGACACCTGTGTGGGACTATCATCAGTTACACGGTTCACCTGGCAAGGGGACACTTAAGAGCTGAGCGCAGCTCAAATAGCAGAACACTTTTGTGCCCGTGATTCTTGTTCAGTCTCAACTACCTTTCATCCCATCTCTGAAAAAAGAAGAGAGGTGAAGGAGATGTGTGATTCTTTCCATAAAACACGCCTAAGACAAAGAAACTCAAACAAACAAAAAGTAAACGGAGCCTGAAAGACTAAAGCCCACTCCGCTTATCTGACATAAAGGACCTGAGGTCCAGGCGATAGGTGATTTGCCTGTCACAGCTAATAAACGGCTGAGCCAGGATTTACACACAAAGCTCCAAGCTAAGACAACTGCCCTCACTTTCCCTAGAATCCCGCTGCACTACCTTCACTCCTCTGCCTTTAACTGGAAAGGATTGGATTTCCGGCTCTATCACTGTTTGGTCGTTACTAAGCACTGTTAAATACATAACAAAACGGTAGTTTCTTTTCTCCAATACCATGAGAAGTATAAAACATCAACGTGCAAAGTCTTAGAAGCTGTTTGATATCGTCTCTAAGCTATGTATTTGACTAAGATGAGTATCGTAAATGATTAAACAGTTCGGGGGGGCGGGGACTTGTACACAAAATTCAGCTTTAAAAACTCACAGCTGACTTTTCTAAGCGTCAAGGTGAATGGAAGGCAGAAGTTGCATAACTCATTTTTTGCTTATCAAATGTTTGTGGGGTGCCTAAAGTGTGATTAGCATTTAAATGAAAGGAAGGTAAAACACGAAAAAGAAAAGTGATCCTTGGATACTGATCCCAAAGAGATCCGAGGACTCCAGTCCCCACCGGTCCTCAAGAGTACAGCGAAGATGCTCGAAGATGCTCGGCTTCCTCAAGGTGGGCGGAGAGCCTCGGCCACGGAGCTGGAGGCGTGTCAGCACCAGCTAGCAGCCCTCAGCCGGGTCCTCTCTGCAAGCCCAGTCTCCTCTCAGCACCTCCCGGTCCCGGGCGCCAGTCACCATAGCACCCACAGCCCGCGGTTACCTCGGACTCGCGTGGTCCAGCCTGCACACCCACGACCCCCAGGCAGCTTCAGGTCTCGGGGTGGGTGGGAGGTCAGGCAACCCTCAGGAGAAAGAGTGACAACTGGGGAGAGCCGATGGACTCTAGGGCCAGAATGGTGAAAGTCTACGAGGTGAAGTTTACAACGGCCACTTCCGGGGGCCGGGAACACGCGACGGGGCTCTGGGCAGCCGCGACTTTCTCCGCCTCTTTGGCCCCGCCCCAGCAGGCCCGCCCCTCGCCTCCGCGTCCCCAGCCTCCCGCCCGCCGCCCGAGACCCAGCTCCAGTACACGCGCGCGGGCTCGCGCTGGAAGAGAAGCGCCGGCCCGAAACCGCGCGCGCTCCCGCGGCAGGCGAAGTAGACGACGCATGCGCCAGGGGTGGGTGCGCGTGCGCAGAACACACGGGTGACTCGGGGACGCGTTCCACCCCATGCGCGCTCCAGCGCCGGCATGCTGTGCCTTCTCCTTGTCTCGGACCCCCCCACCCCCGCAACCGTCTGACGTGCACGTTTCCAGCCTCTGACCCCTTTTCCCTCCTGACAGAGGGCAACAGCCCGTTCCTGCTCTGTAAACCGCCTTCTTAGCTGGCTCTTGGCCCGAGAAACCCGCCTGGACCGCGGCCGATGCCAGGGTCCCCAGGGAGAGTGTGCCCGGGCTTCGGCACAGGTGGCAGACTCTCAGCGCCCTCCTCCTGCAGTCTCCTCCTCCCATCGATTTCTTTTGTATTTCGGTTTGGGTGGATAGAATGTAGGTCGGTGCTCTGGTGCTGCTGAGCGTCTTTGATGACAAATATTGCAGAACCGGATTCATTGGCAAATACGGCCTTGGAGCCTCGTCTTGTGCTCCATCTCTGCTAGATTTCAGCCCCCTCCCCCTCCTCGCCCACAATTTATAAAGAGCTTTGGTTCGCCCTGTAGCCGCTTCAGAGGATTGGAAAAGCAAATCCTCTTTTGTTCCTTGGCTTTTGAAAGCCTATTCCCTAAAGAACAATGCAAAATGGCGGGATTCTGATGAAAGGTTTTTATCCTGCCGCCACTACCTTTCTTTCCACAAGTGTTCATACAAAATGAGCCTTTTATGCTAAACTTCTCCCGGGTTGTTTGTAATCAGCCTGAACCAGGTGTTGGGGTTCTCGCCTGCTCTCGCTCTGGAAAGCCAACAGTCCTAAAAGCAAATAGATTAAAACTTTGGTTCTTGCACTGCTGAGAAACTTTAATTGGTTTGAGGTCAGTTGTTTGGTTTTTAAAAGGTCTTCCCTGGCCTACAAAGTGAGTTCCAGGACAGCCAGGGCTATACAGAGAAACCCTGTCATGAAAAAAACAACAAAAAAGGTCTTCCTTGCTTAAGGCTTTAGCCAGAAAAGATAACTGCTTCGAAATCAAACTGAAGGAAACAAAAGTAGCCCTCTCTTCTCTACTTAGGAATCAAATGGAGAATTACAATAAATAAGATTACATCCACCACCACTATGGGTTTTTCTCGTGTGCCCTGACCGGTCCTGGAAGATGAGAGATTTGTAAAAATTATATACGGTTTAGTTTTGTTATTTGAAAGGTTTTTGTTTGGAGAGAGGTGATTTTGTCGTTGTTTTGTTTTCTTGGTTTAGTCTGGGTGGGTTTTTTTAATTCCCTATGTAGCCCAATCAGGCCCCAAATTCTGGATCCCCTGCCTTATCCTCCGGAGCACTGGGGTTACAAAACATGGGCCACACATCAGCTCATCATGTTTTAGGAACATCACAGGAGGGAGTGTTACATTGCAAACATGACTTTGATCTATTACATTGTACACTTTTTAAAGACAAGCTGGGTGACATGAATCCATACAAAGTTTATTTACTCGATCTTTAGCATGTGTAGAGTACAGCACGTGTACCCAGCATGGAGCTAGGTAATAGAAATGCCAGCTATAAAGTACAGGTGCCACAGGGATCAGAGAAAGGAACTGCTGGTCAACCTTGAGTATGGGGAAGCAATTTGTGGAGCATGCAAAGGCTAGTGCAAGAAAGTAGAGTAATAGGTTCACCAAAGTAACAACAAATTGGGACAGAAAAAAAAAGAAAAAGCAGGAGACTTTTGAAAAAAATAGAAACATTGGGTGCAGGGGAGAAAAATATGAAAGATCTGCTAGAGAAATATGCTCAACTCAGAACACAAAGAGCCTTTCAGGTCATAGCAACAAAGCTAATGAAAATTATAGTAATTACATGATAAATCCAATCACCTTGGAGTCCTTAGAGGGTTTCTGGTTTTCCCTGGTGGTTACAGGTTCGTTTTCTGTGGTCCCTTGTTTGGGTAAAGGCTATCTATAGTGAGATGCTCTCTAACCCACTTCCTGGTGTCTTTCCTGGTCTATAGTGAGTTGCTCTCTAACCCACTATCTACAGTGAGATGCTCTCTAACCCACTTCCTGGTGTCTTTCCCCGTCACTTCATCCCCTTCCCTTTCTCCCAGCCCTTTGGAGAGACAATTAGATCCACCCCCACATCTCCCTCAAAGCAGCTTACAACCTCAGTAAAGACATCATCACCAAATCCAAGGCCCCTTGGTTTTCTGAGCCGCCTCAGATTTCTCTCCCACATGTGCGAGGATCAATAAATACTCACTTTCTCTCCTCTTGCCGTCTTACTGCCAGTGAAGAGCGCTCAGCCTTCGCTTGGTACCTGACAAGCTTATTAGGTCCTGCAGAAGTGAATGCTAAGGTCCTGCACTTTGATTGTTTATATCTGAGTCTGAATTTTAATTCTTATTCCATCAGTTCTGCTTTACTGTCCCACAGTATTGTGCTGGAGGAATAGTGCTGGCTCTTAGCTTTGTCTCCTTCCCTGTTTTAGGTGGGGTCTTGCCACACAGCCCGAGCCGGCCTGGTGATCACTGTGCCTTAGCTTCCCAGTGCTGGGCTTACAGGCTTGTGCCACAATGCCATTCTTAGCTGGTAGTACTGACATCAAAATGTCTAAAACTTAACTTCTCAGTTTATCATGAATTGCCCAAACTACTCCTCTGCCTGTTCATAAAGCTTGAACTCTCAGGCAAAAACAAAACAAAAATGAAATAAAGTTACTGTTAATGATACCAAAAAAAAAAAAAAAAAGACATGCAGAATATCTCTTTTCTTTTTCTTCAAGATCTCAGTTCTTACATTCAAGAATTCTGTCTTCCTCTCTGCCTCTCTGTGCCTGCTGCTGAAAGCTGGGTCTGGTGCCTGTTTCTTCCTACCCAGACACTTGTAATCAGTCACTCGTTCCCTTGTCCTGTGCACTAAGCAATTAACACGCAGGGCATTTTTAAATTGACAACTATAAGATGAAAGGATGGAAAGACACGGAAAAAAAAAATCAAAAGGTGGCCTAGAGGCACATGCATAGTTCAGCGGTGTCAAGCAGATGTCCCTGTGCGAGCCCCAGGGCTAAGCCCCGTTCACTCCCCTTGACCCCTCTGTCACCTCAGGCACCAGGTGCTTGTTAGGACGGTGTTTGGTATCAGGTCTTAGAACTGAAAAGCTTTGGCTTAATGGTTGCTCTGGGTGGCTCTGGCTCTTTGTTCCCTCCATATGCTCTAACAGAAATTTCCTTCCTAAAGCATAGCTCTTGACTGTGTCTTGATTAATTCTGGTGNGTATGGTTTGGTTTGGTTTGGCTTTTCGAGACAGGGTTTCTCTGTATAGTCCTGGCTGTCCTCGAACTCAGAAATCTGCCTGCCTCTGCCTCCCAAGTGCTGGGATTAAAGGCGTGCGCCACCACCGCCCGGCCGTGTTGTTGTTTTGAGACAGGATCTCTCTATGGAACCCTAGCTCTCCTGGAACTTACTATGTAGAACAGGCTGGCCTGGCACTCACAGAGCTACACCTGCCTCTGCCTCCTGAGTTCTGTGGTTAAGATTAAAGGCCTGTGAAGACGGCGGTGCTGAAAGGCGTCCACAGCCACAAAAAGAAGATCCGAACGTGTCACCCACCTTCCGGTGGCCCAAGACCCTGCGGCTCCAGAGGCAGCCAAAATATCCTCGAAAGAGTGTGCCCAGGAGCCGGGCGTGGTGGCGCATGCACTTGATCCCAGCACTCAGGAGGCAGAGGCAGGCGGATTATGACATTGATGTGGCCAAAGTCAATACCCTGATAAGGCCGGACGGAGAGAAGAGGCATATGTTCGCTTGGCTCCTGATTATGATGTTGCCAACAAGATTGGGATCATCTAAACTGAGTCCACAGGCTAATTCTAAATATACACTTTTTTTTCACACACACACACACAAAAACCGATTAAAGGCCTATGTCTCCATACATGGCTTATGGCTTATTCCACTTTTTGAACAGTGCTGTGTCCTCTCTAGGGTTTCAGACACACTTGGTCCCCAGTTGATAGCACTGTTTGGGGATGCTTAGGAGGTGAGGCCTCCTGGAAGAAATGCCCCACTGTGGGAGGGCTTTGAGTGCTTAAAGCTTCCCCTTCCAATCTGCTTTGCACTTGCAGTTAAGGATGTGGATTCCTTCCCTCCATGCCTACCACATATTGCCAAGTAAACTCCTTCCATGAGCTTCCCGTAGTCGTGTATTTTATCACAGCCACTGATACGTAACTCCTACAAATATCTTTACCATTTGTTTTGATAGTAGCTAGTTATTTTTAAAATGAGGATAATTACAGGAGCCAAGTTAAGTCTTTAGCATCCCAAAATATAAAAAGAACACTTAAAACTCAATAAGAGCCGGGCAGTGGTGGCGTACGCCTTTAATCCCAGCACTTGGGAGGCAGAGGCAGGCCGATTTCTGAGTTCGAGGCCAGCCTGGTCTACAGAGTGAGTTCCAGGACAGCCAGGGCTATACAGAGAAACCCTGTCTCAAAAAAACAAAAAAAACTCATCAGTGGTTAAGAGCACTGACTGATCTTCCAGAGGTCCTGAGTTTAATTCCCAGCAACCACATGGTAGCTCACAACCATCTGTAATAGGGTCTGATGCCCTTTCTTTATATCTAAAGACAGCTACAGTGTAGTTATATAAATAATAATAATAATAATAATAATAGAAGGTCCTCTTTTGAAAGAAAGGAAGAAAGTAAGAAAGGAAGGAAGGAAGAAAGAAAGAAAGAAAGAAAGTAAGTTAGTTAGTTTGGACAGGGTACTTGTGTCACACACCTTTAATCCCACATTCAGGAGGCAGGGGCAGGTGGATCTCTGTGAGTTCAAGGCCTGCATGATCTACAAAATGAGTTCTAGGACAGCTAAAAGTACATAAAGGGTGGGTAGGGGAGCAGGGCGGCGGGAAGAGTAGATGGAACTTTTGGGATAGCATTTGAAATATAAATTAAGAAAATATCTAATAAAAAAGTACATAAAGAAACCCTATCTCAAAAATTAAAAAATAAATAAAGTCTGAAGAAAAGATTTAAAGCTGGGACTAAATGAGCTGGAGAAACCGCTCAGTGGTTATGACCACCTGCTGCCGTTGCAGAGGACCTGGGATACAGTTCCAGCATCCACATGGCAGCTCACAAACATACGGAATTCCAGATCCAAATGTGGCACCCTCTTCTGGCCTCCACAGGCATGTGGTATAAATATATAAAAAGGTCAAGCTGGAGAGATGGCTCAGCCGTTAAGAGCACTGGCTGCCCTTCCAGAGGATCTGAGTTCAGTTTCCAGCAACCACATGATGGCTCACAACCATTTTAGTGAAATCTTGGGCCCTCTTCTGGCATGCAGGTGTACATGCAGATACTCATACATTAAATAAAAAACTTATTTAATGTGTGTGTGTGTGTGTGTGTGTGTGTGATAAAAATATTTTTGAAGCTGTGCAATGGTGGCACACACCTTTAATCCCAGCACTTGGGAGGCAGAGGCAGGTGGATTTCTGTGTTCGAGGCCAGCCTGATCTGCAGAGTGAGATCAGGACAGCCAGGACTACAGAGAAACCCTGTCTCGAAGAAAAGAAAGAAAGAAAGAAAGAGAGAGAGAGAGAGAGAGAGAGAGAGAGAGAGAAAGAAAGATATTGAAACAAAGATTTTTATTGAAGACTCACCTAAGAGGATATACAGAAACAATTATATGAAAAGGCATTCTACAGAGACCTGGAGAGCTGGCTCAGCAGTTAAGAGCACTGACTGCTTTTCCAAAAGGTCCTGAGTTCAATTCCCAGCAACCACATGGTGGCTCACAACCATCTATAACAGGATCCAATGACCTCCTCTGGTGTGTCTGAAGACAGTTATAGTGTACTCACATACATAAATAAATTAATTAATCCTTTAAAAAAAAGCCATTCTGCATTCTGTGTCAGATGAGAAGGAAATCACTACATACCTATCAGGATAACAGAAATCGGGAACATTACCAACCCAGTGCTTGGGAGGCAGAGGCAAATGGATCTTTCAGTTCCAAGACAGCCAAGACTACATTATGAGACCCTGTTTCAAAAAGAGAATGAAAGGAAGAAAAAGAAAGAAAGAAAGAAAGAAAGAAAGAAAGAAAGAAAGAAAGAAAGAAAGAAAGAAAGAAAGAGAAAAGGGAAGGGAAGGGAAGGGAAGAAATTGTCACTCCTGGTAGGAAACAAGAAAGACACTTTACCCATTTTTTTTAAAGATTTATTTTATTTTATTATATGTAAGTACACTGTAGCTGTCCTCAGACACTCCAAAAGAGGGAGCCAGATCTCGTTACAGATGGTTGTAAGCCACCATGTGGTTGCTGGGATTTGAACTTATCACCTTCAGAAGAGCAGTCGGGTGCTCTTACCCGCTGAGCCATCTCACCAGTCCATTTTTATTTTTATTTTGTGTGTTTTATAAAACTCAGCATACCCTTATTATGTAATCTAGCCATCACGGGCTTTGGGAAATGTATCCACACAGACTCCTGCACACAAATGTTCCTAGCAGCTCCCTTCAAGACACAAAACTTGGGCTGGGCATGGTGGCACACGCTTTTAATCCCAGCACTCGGGAGGCAGAGGCAGGCAGATTTCTGAGTTCGAGGACAGCCTGGTCTACAAAGTGAGTTCCAGGACAGCCAGAGCTATATAGAGAAACCCTGTCTCAAAAAGCCAAAACCAAAAAAAAAAAAAAAAAAAAAAAAAAAAAAAAAAAAAAAAAAAAAAAAAAACCTAAACAAAAATAAAAATAAAATAAAATAGTTGAAGGGCTGGAAAGCTTGCTCAGTGGTTAAGGGCACTTTCATTTTGCACTTTTACAGTGTGATTCCTCACTGCTAATGTCTCCTGACTTTAAATTTTTTTTTTTGTGTCTGATAATGTATTTATATATATTCAATCCTAAAGTATTTACTGAGTAAAACATAGTGGCTCTCAACTTTAATCTCAGCACTCAGGAGGCAGAGGAAGGTGTTAACATAGAGAGACCCTGCCTCAAAAAAAATGTTTTTGAATGTTTATTGAACAACTATTTTTTTGCTAGATTTTGGAAGTTCGGAACATAGGAAAGTGAAGACCACACAAATCTCTACTTTCATGGAGCATTTTAGTGACAGTCCCCAGGGAGAACCAAAGCCAACACAGCCCTATCTGTCTGTGCGTTACCCAGTTGGGAGACCAGTCGTGCTTTCTTACACTTATACTTATTTTGGGGCACTACTGAAATCATTTTAGATAGTAGCTTTGTTAACTAGAGGAAAAGCTATGCTATAGAAATGGCTCAGTGAGTGTGTTGGTTTTTATGATGTAGCATAAAAGGTCCAAGCTCACTTTGGAATTTGAATCCCACGCAAACCCAATCCCTGTGCTCACCCTAAGATCAGGGCTTGAAATCCTATCTATCTGTACCCCGGAAATCTCTACCTTGGAAAACTCTGCCCCCAAGAAACCCAATATAAAGGCTTCCTCTTGCTCAGTTCTGCAGCTTCCTTCCTGAGAACAGGTAGCACTTACTGTCTCTCCCAGTAAATCTGTGTGAAGTTTGTTATCTAGTGGTACTGTGGTAATCCGTTCCTCCTGAATGCCAGAGTATCTTTCCATTCAGAGCTGTAACACTTCCACTGGGAAAACCTTTCCCCTTGGTTTTACAAATAACAGTTACAAATAAGAATGGCCCCTATGGGCACATATATTTGAATGCTTAGTCTTCAGGATATAGAACTCTTTGAAAGGATTACAAGGATTAGGAGGTGTGGCCTTGTCGGAGTAGGTGTTTGTTGTCTTGTTAGAGGAAGTGTCACTGGGAGGTGGGCTAGCCTTTACCAAGTCCAGTCTCTCAATCTCTCTCTCTCTCTCTCTCTCTCTCTCTCTCTCTGTGTGTGTGTCTGTCTCTGTGTCTGTCTGTCTGTCTGTCTGTGTGTTTGTGTATGTATGTATGTACGTAGGTAGGTAGGTAGGTAGTTAGGTACATCTCTCTCTCTTTCTCTCAGCCTACATGTCAGGATGTAGCTCTCAGCTACTGCTCTAGCACCTACCTGCATGCTGCCATGTTCCACACCATGATGATAATGGACTAAACTTCTGAATCTATAAGCAACACCCCCTCTCCACCCCAGTTAAATGTTTTCATTCATAGAGTTGCCATGGTCATGGTGCCTCTTCACAACAAGTGAACAATTACTAATACTATGGATAAAGTATTTGCTGGACAAGTGTGAAGAATGAAGTTCGGATCCCCATAACCCATAGTGAAGTGAGCAAGTGTAACAGCAGGAGGAGCCAGAGACAGAACAACCCCTGGAAGCTTGTGAGCCTACGAGCTAGTGTGTGCAACAATGGACAAGAGGCTGTCTCAAACAAGGTGGGAGGTAAGGCCCTCCACACATGTGTAGCATACACTTATGCTCACACACATGTACACACACAAAGCTTAAAAAAAAAAAAAAACGAACAAAAGCTTCCCTCAGAGATGTTGGCATGAGCTATGGTGTCTTCAAAGGTCTTCAGCCAGCGAAATGGCTCAACCAGTAAAGACGCTTGCACCCAAGCCTGACAACCTGCTCCTCCTCAGAACACATATGATAGGAGTGAAGAACCAGCTCCTCTAAGTATTCCTGTTTTCACAGATGTGGGGCGTGGCATATGCATGTGCACACACCCATGTGCAGAAACACATTCTTTTTAAATAATTTAGTTCTGTAATCTTTTTTAATGCAGTTCTGTAATCTTTTTTTTTTTTTTTTTTTGGTTTTTTCGAGACAGGGTTTCTTCGTGTAGCCTTGGCTGTCCTGGAACTCACTCTGTAGACCAGGCTGGCCTCGAACTCAGAGATCCGCCTGCCTCTGCCTCCCAAGTGCTGGGATTAAAGGCGTGTGCCACCACGCCTGGCTGCAGTTCTGTAATCTTATCAATGAGAAAGACTTGATGGGCTGATTTAAGTTTTAAGTTCCTTATGTTCAGTCAGCTTGTATGTAATTTACTATGTGTTTTTCCTTGTTTTCATTTTATGTGTTTGAGTGTTTTTCCTCCATGTATGTCTGTGCACCATGTTCATGCACTGCCCACGGAAGCCAGAAGAGGATGTCAGATCCCCTGAGCCTGGAGTTACAGATGCTCGTGAGCTGCCGTGTGGGTGCTGGAAACTGAACCCAGGTCCTCTGGAACCGTCGCCAGTGCTCCTAACTGCCGAGTCATCTCTACAGCCCCTAATTTGCTATTTGAAAAATTGGAATTTGTATTTCTTCCTGCAACCAAATGAGTTACTCTCTCTAGACTTTTGGTATACTTTTAAATCATTTGGCAAGATTTTTTTTTAAAGAGTTGAGGAACTGAGGGACTGATATAAAGTGGGATATAAAGTGAATAAATAAATAAAAATTTAAAACAGAGTTGAGAAACTAACAATCCTTACCATTAACTGCCATAGGTGACATTTACTATTTGTAAATGGGACCTGGAGATTAAGCCAAAGCTCTCACGTATGCTAAGCCCGTATTCTATCTGGGATACTTTAGACTCTTTTGTAAGTATCTCTTGCCTTCGAAAGAAATGGCCTACAGACAACTCTTCTCAATTATCTCTCCCAAATTTAAGCACCAAAGTCTACATAATCAGATGGTTGAGATTTTACTAGTCACACAAGTCCAAACTTTCTTTGAATTTACTAAGACAGCCACAAGTTCAGCCAGACTTAATAAGGTCTTTTTTCTTTTAATAATTTATTTTTACTTTGTGTAGATTGGTTTTTTGCTTGCACGTATGTGTGTTTATGACAGTGTTGAATCCCCTGGAACAAGAGTAACAGACAGTTGTGAACTGCCACATGGGTGCTGGGAATTGAGCCCAGGACCTCAAGAAGAGCATCTAGCGCTCTTAACCACTGAGCCACCTTTCTAACAGTCTCCAACTTTTAAGATTTATTTATTTATTTATTGTATGTAAATACACTGTAGCTGTCTTCAGACACTCCAGAAGAGGGCATCAGATTTCGTTACGGATGGTTGTGAGCCACCATGTGGTTGCTGGGATTTGAACTCGGGACCTTCGGAAGAGCAGTCGGTGCTCTTAACCACTGAGCCATCTCACCATCCCCCAGTCTCCAACTTTTAATTAACTTAAAACTGTGGTGTGGGCCGGGCGTGGTGGCACATGCCTTTAATCCCAGCACTTGGGAGGCAGAGGCAGGCAGATTTCTGAGTTCGAGGCCAGCCTGGTCTACAGAGTAATTTCCAGGACAGCCAGAACTATACAGAGAAACCCTGTCTCGAAAAACAAAAAAAAAGGGGGGGGGGGCGCTGGTGAGGTGGCTCAGCGGGTAAGAGCACCCGACTGCTCTTCCGAAGGTCATAAGTTCAGATCCCAGCAACCACATGGTGGCTCACAACCATCCGTAACGGGATCTGGCTCCCTCTTCTGGAGTGTCTGAGGACAGCTACAGTGTACTTACATATAATAAAATAAAATAAATCTTTAAAAAAAAAAAACTGTGGTGGGAACACCTTTAGGAGAAAAATAAATGTATGTGTATCTTTCTGTAGTCCTGAATTTCTATGCCGGTAATTAATTTAATATTGTTATGGATCTATCCCTTTTGCCCTGAGTTGTAAGTCTAGCACCAAACCTGAGGATGGTTTCTTTTCTCTCCTGGGTGAGAGGTTATTGTTCATCAGCAGAGGGCACTGGAGAGATGCTGCAGGACACGCAGCAGGAAGACTGAGCGCCAGCCTTTTCTTTTCTTTAGTGTTTGTGTAGTCTCGGTATGTGTGTGTGTGTGTGTGTGTGTGTGTGTGTGTGTGTGTGTGTGTGCGCATGTATATGCAGGCACATGTGCACATCCAAGGTGGAGGGAGGCTGATGTCTGTGTTCCTCTACTGCACTCCACCTTTTTTTAAACTCTTTTTAAAAAAGATTTATTTTATTTTTAATCATGTAATAGATAGATGTATGTATGTGTGCCACAGATGTGTGGGTACCCATAGAGACCAAAGGGATCAGAACCCTTGGAGCTGGAGTTGCAGGCAGTTGTGAGTGGCCTGATATGGGTGCCAGGAATTGAACTTGGGTCCTTATGGATACATAATGCATGCTTTTAACTGCTGAGCCATCTGTCCAACCCCATTCTTTCCAGAAGAAGAAGAAGAAGAAGAAGAAGAAGAAGAAGAAGAAGAAGAAGAAGAAGAAGAAGAAGAAGAAGAAGAAGAAGAAGTTTGTTTTATTTTGTTTTTGGTCCCAGAGTGATACATCGAGACCGACAAGACGTCGAGTAACACATCTGGTCCCGCAAGAGATGGACCGAGGGTTCATGACCCTAATTTCCGTACATGTCTACTCCTGGCCCTATTTTTATTCTGCAGGACAGGAAACTGACTCAGAAGCCCTAAGTGTGCCCTCAAGCTAACCTCCCACTCCTTGAGGCTTCTTTCTGCCAGATGCATTCATTTACATATGACCGATATTTCTACAGATTGTTTCTGCCTGTTTCTTCTCTCCAGCTGTGGTGACCCACTTTTACAGTCACCTCCAATGAGTCTCGTTACCACTGGCCAGGTGTATGGCTGTGTTAGTCATAGACATGTTCTCCATCAAGGAGTCTCAGTCTCAGGTGTGGGTGTGCATAGCTCCTTTCTTCTTACTCGGTTGCCAGAGTACTTAGTCCTGACCCTAGAGGAAGCAATTGTTCTACACTAGCTGCTTTTGAGTCATTCAGCATCCCCATAAACGTCCTTAGTATTTATCTACCTCTAACTCAACTAATAATACTTCATAGTAAATTTCCTCTATTCAAAGGCGATGTACATCTAGGGTGGTAATGCGTACCTATAAACTAGGACCAGGCTAGTGGATCTCCTGTGAGTTTCAGACCAGCCTGGTTTACATAACAAGTTCCTCACTAACCACAGCTACATAGTGAGACTATCTCTCAAAAGGGGGGGAGGGGTTTGGAGAAATGTGGGCAAGCTTAGTGCTACTCCTGTAAGTCTAGATTCTTCTGGAAGCTAAGGCAAGGGGGTTTGCTTGCGTCCAGGAGTTAGCTGAAGTTGAGCAGCATAGTGAGACATTGTCCAAAGGGAGGGAGGGGTTCTCCTAAGTGATCCCCGAATGTCATGCTGTAGAAATATACCTTTGTTCATGTACAACCATCTAGTACAAAGTTTTCTTTAAAAGGATTTTATTTCTTGGCTAAGTTGCCGTGTGTTTGTCAATCAAGGACCATTGTAACACACCTAGTACAGTAATAAAGGTTTCAGTCTCCTCGCTGTTCATACACATTCCAGGGATAATTACTGAGTATAGTCTTACAAACCAATTTATTTTTAACTTCAAGAAAATTCTAGGGCTGGAGAGATGGCTCGTAGTTAAGAGCATCCGTTGTTCTCCAAGAGAGCCCAAATTTGGTTCCCAGCATCCACATGGTATAAGACATTACAACCATCTGTAATGAAACTCTTGTTTCAGGGAACAGCACCAGGTGCACATATCCATGCAGGCCAAACACTCATGCAAATAAATAAGTCTAAAAATAAGTGTTAAAAAAGAGAATTCTACTGTCTTCTATTCTGATCATGTTCTGAAGTGTTTCATGTTACAGAGGAGATCACCAAGAAAAACAGTCTCTGACTCTCACAGGAAAGGCTCACGCCAGTTACTTTAAATACTAATACTCTAGAAAAATTCCAGAATCCTGCTGCTTAGAATGACTTTTCCCAACTAAAGAGGTGTACTCAGCCTTAAATTACTGGAAAATCTTACTGACCAGAAACCACAAAATAAGGAGTGAGCAGGTCCTACCTACACTGGTTAGATCAAGATGTCAGGATGGGGCTGGTGAGATGGCTCAGCGGGTAAGAGCCCCCGACTGCTCTTCTGAAGGTCCTGAGTTCAAGTCCCAGAAACCACATGGTGGCTCACAACCACCTGTAAGGAGATCTGACTCCCTCTTCTGGTGTGTCTGATGACAGCTGCAGTGTACTTGCATATAATAAATAAATCTTTAAAAAAAGAAAAAAAATAAAAGATGTTGGGATGATGACCTCATGCAGGGCTTGTGAAACCAGATCTCTGTGCTTGGACCAGAGACCTGATGATTCGGGCTGTGTGCCTTTATTTCTTATTTTCCAAGATATTTTCTTTCTGATTGGTTGCTTTAAATGGCCTTTGAATGAACTCTGATAGCCATAGGTCCATACTCACATCTATTCTCCATAAGTATCTATTTTTCACAAGCCTTCTGCATTCTTTGTCCCTTGTCCTAACTTGAGGCTAGAGAGATCAAGAGCCCTTGCTGTTTTTGCTGTTTTTCCAGTTCCACCCACAGGTCTGCTCACAGCTGTGTATAACTCCAGTTCTGGGGGAACTATTGTATGACAAAACTTTTCCTGAGAAGATCACACACACACACACACACACACACACACACACACACACACACACGATGACAAAGTGAGATACCACCCAAGTCTAGCTCAGTGAACCAATGAGTCTTATCAGGGTTACAGGAATATGGGTGAGGGGTTGCTGACAGGAGCAGAAATGACTCAAAGGCAGCTGCATCACCAAAGCCCAGCCCAGTACGGGTGACCGGTGACAGTTCACAAAAGCTTGGGTGTCTGGAACACACTACACAGCCTGAGGCCAGAGTTAATCTTAAACCTTTTCCAGGCGGCATGGCTGTTTTTTGCTTTATCCAGGCTGGTCTGGTCTCCTTGGCAGGTTGGCTTTTTTGAGTCTTTTTTTGAAGCCTGTCTTGTCTGAGAGTGAATCTCCGCAGTATTTATGGCTGTGGGGTGGGGTGGGAGGGAAGATTCCAATATACATATTGAAGAAAAAACTGCATTTGTTGTTGCTGTTCTCTTGTTTCTTTGAGACAAGGTTTCTCTGTGTAGCCCTGGCCAACCTGGACTCACTCTGTAGACCAGGATGGCCTCAAACAGAGATCTTTCTGCCACCACTTCCCAAGCACTGGGGTTAAAAGGCATATACCACCGTGCCAGCTTTTAGCTTCGGTTTTTGTTTTTGTTTTTTGATTTGGTTTGGTTTTTGTTTTTTGGTTGGTTTTTTTTTTTTTTTTTTTTGGTTTTTCGAGACAGGGTTTCTCTGTGTAGCCATGGCGGTTTTTGTTTGTTTGTTTGTTTGTTTGTTTTGTTTTGTTTTGTTTTGTTTTTTTAGGCAGGGTTTCTCTGTGTCCTAGAACTCACTCTGTAGACCAGCCTCCAACTCAGTGATCCACCTGCCTCTGCCTCCTGAGTGCTGGGATTAAAGGTGGGCACCACTACTACCTGGCTAAACATACTTTAAAAACAAAACCCAACAACAACAACAACAACAACAACAACAACAACAAAATCAAACAGCCACCAGGGGTGGTGGCACATGCCTTTAATCCCAGCAGAGACAGGCAGATCTCTGAGTTCAAGACCAGTCTGGTCTACAAGGTGAGTTCCAGGACAACCAAAAATACACAGAGAAGCCTTATCTAGGAAAACCAAACCAAACAAACAATCAATCAAACAGGCTAGACAATAAATGGGCTAATAGAGAGTCCTCAAAAGATAAAATACATATGTACACATGACAATAAACATAGGAAATAAAATATGCTTGACCTCACTGGGCATCTCCTGTGATAAGCTTGATCATGCTGTTGTTTGGAGGAATATAGACTCTGAGACTTTGGACTAGAAAAGCAGTTGAACATTTTAAATGGGGCTTACTTGGCCATCCTAATAGGAGCATAGAGGACAGTGGTGTTGAGGCTTATGTGGCCAAGCTCAAGGGGTTTCAGAAGGAAAGACTTTAGTATTCTAGCACTAATTAAAATTTAGTATTTTAGAAATTTAGTATGGCTTACCGACCACTCGTGTGATATTTTGGCAAAGACTGTGGCTGTTTTTTGCCCTTGTCCTAAAATTCTGTCTGAGGCTAAATTGAAGAGTTTTGAATGTACAGCATTGGCAGAGATTTCAAGACAGTCTAGTATTGGCTGAGTTCCTTGGTTAGTAGCAGCCACGCTTATGCAGATCTATGGTGGGAAGGAGGGAATGGGGCTAGGAGAAATACAAAATGTAGAGCTGAGGAGAAAAGGAGTGCCAGGAACCCCAGTGCTGGAGCCAAGACCAGTGGCAGAGTAGATAAAGGTTAAAGAAAAGCCTGAAAAAAAGTGGAATAAAGGAGTGGTGACCTCAGGGCAAGAACACCCCTACCCCACCCCCACCCCCNCGAGGCCAGACACGTGCCCTTTCATGAAGGCCCAGAGAGGCCATGGGGTGAAGCTGTGGAGGAGCTCCGAGGATTGCCTCGGAGACACCAAGATATTGGAGATGCCACACTCAACGGGATACTACCCAGTGAAGGTACAGACTGAGTGTGGAGCCAGCCCAAGAGGGAGAAGTGTGTTCTCCCTCACAGTCAACAAAGCTGAAAGGAGCTGGAGATCTGAAGAGCACTTTAACATCAGCCATGAAGATTCACAATGTAGAGTTTGCCCAGCTAGGTTTCAGTCTCGCTTTGGTCCAGTATTTCCTCACTATGTTTCCTTTCTTCCCCTTTGGAATGATAATATATATCCTGTGCCATTGTCTGTTGGAAGTATGTGAACTGTAGATGCACTTTTGGGGCTACTTTATTGGGTTCTTATATCTACCACCCTTCCAACCTTTTTTCTACCCTAATCCCTTCCAAACCCTCAATACTAGGTAGGAAGGAAAGAAGACTAGAGGGGAAAGGAGGTATAGACCACTTTAGGCTATTTCCTGCAGACTAGGGGCATCAGGTTCCCTGGGGAAAATCCAATCTTCATCATCAGAATATCTTCAGCCAGCAAGCCAACAAAACAATCCAGCAATCCAGCCATAGCGAAAGCAGCAGCAGCAGCAGGTAGGACAGCAGTTGCCACAGTCCCTCTTAGGGCCCTCGAATTTATACCCTCTCAAGAGTCCCCAGAATTCTAAACTATCTGCAGCTGGCAGAAATCACACCCCTCCTAGAGCACGAGACAATCATAGTCAGCTGCTGTGGACAATCTGAAGCAGCCCCATATCCCACACCTGGGATTAAAACAGAAACATATTAACATAACACAACTGTGTTATTAAAGGAATCAAAATTTTCACTATAGTGATCTGCTTTTTGAGTTTTATTTTATAGGGGTTTACAGCTAAGAGATTTTCCTGAGTCTCAGATGAGATTTTGGACTTTTTTTTTTTGGTTTTTCGAGACAGTGTTTCTCTGTCTAGCCCTGGCTGTCCTGGAACTCACTTTGTAGACCAGGCTGGCCTCGAACTTAGAAATCCGCCTGCCTCTGCCTCCCGAGTGCTGGGATTAAAGGCGTGCGCCACCACGCCCGGCCGGACTTTTTAAACTATGTTGAAACTGTTATAGACTATGAGATTTTTGGAGTTGGACTGGATGCATTTTGCATTATGTTATGGCTGTAAACCTATGGGAGCAAAGGAGTGGAATGTGGTGGTTTAAATAAGATTACCCCACCCCCCAAGAAGCTCTTAAAGAAGTGTTCAAAGTTCTTAGTCATCAGGGAAATGCAAATCAGAACAATTCTGAGGTTTCATCTTACACAGATCAGAATGGCCAAGATCAAAAACTCAAGAGATAGAACATGTAGGCAAGGATGTGGAGCAAAGGGAACACTCCTCCATTGCTCGTGGGAGTGCACACTTGTACAACCTCTTTGGAAATCAATTTGGTGTTTTCTCAGAAAACTGGGAATAGTTCTACCTCAAGATCCAGCTATACCACTCCTGTGCATATACCCAAAAGATGTTCCAACATCTCACAAAGACACTTGCTCAACTATGTTCATAAAGGCTTTATTCATAATAGCCAGAAACTGGAAACAACCTAGATGTCCCTCAACTGAAGAATGGATAAAGAAAATGTGGTACATCTACCCAACGGTATTCAGCAACTAAACCAAGACATCATGAATTTTGAAGGCAAATGGATGGAACTTGAGAATATCATCCTGAGTGAGGTAACCCAGTCCCAAAAGGTCATGCATGCATGGGACGTTCACACTTATAAATGGATATTAGCCATAAAACACAGGTACCATGCTATGCTCCACAGACCCAAAGAAGCTAAACAAGAAGGAAGGCCAGGGCTGGGCGTGGTGGCGCACGCCTTTAGTCCCAGCACTCGGGAGGCAGAGGCAGGCGGATTTCTGAGTTCGAGGCCAGCCTGGTCTACAGAGTGAGTTCTAGGACAGCCAGGGCTATACAGAGAAACCCTGTCTCGAAAAAACCAAAAAGAAAAGAAGGAAGGCCCAAGCGAGGAAGCTTGAATTTCACTTAGGAGGAATAAAATAGTATAAGAAGCAGATGGAGTGAGGGGAGTGAGGGAACTGGGAGGGAGGGTGTGGGGAGGGAAATGGGGGGATTCAGGAGCAGGTTAGGAAGGACAGGAGAGATGGCTAGATGGCCATGAAAATGAATGGAAGTCTGTAACTGATGGGGGTCAAGAAGTAAGGGGAGGGGCATCTCTAGGATGAGACAGAGACCTGGGATAAGGAAGGGGCCCAAGAATCAATGGGGGTGACCTTAGCTATGACTTACTACATTGGGCATATGGAGTCTGAAGAGGCCACCTCCTGTATCCAGAGAAGAACCCTCAGTGGAGCGATAGGATGCCAACCCACCCACAAAACTTTCAACCAGAACTTTATTCCATCTACAAGTAATGCAGACAAGAGGGAGGAAACAGACTGAGAGAATGGCCAACCAATAGCCAGTCCCTGACTCTATTGATGATACTCTGTTATGGTTGCAGATAGGAGCATATTGTCCTCTGAGAGGCTCCACCCAGCACCTGACTCAGACAGATATAAACACCCCCAGCCAAACAGTGGATGGAGCTAGGGGATTCTTATAGGAGGAAGGATTATGGGTCTTGAAGGGGATAAGAACTCTACAAGATGACCAACAGAGTCAACTAACCTGGACCCTTGGGGCTCACAGAGTCTGAACCACCAACCAAAGAACATGTGCATGCTGGACCTAGGCCTCCCCACACGTATGTGGCAGGTGTGTAGCTTGGTCTTCATGTGTATCCCAAATAACCGGAGTGGAGTCTATCCCAAAAACTGTTGCCTGTATTGGGATATGTTCTTCTAACTGGGGTGCCTTGTCTGGCCTCATTGGGAGAAGTGCCTAACATCACAAAGACTTGGAATGTCAGGATGGAGAGATACCCAGGGAGCCCTCACCCACTCTGAGGAGAAGGCGATGGAGGGATGGGGGAAGGATTGTGGGAGGGGATGGTCAGGAGGGGGTAGTGAGCAGGCACTAAAGTAAATAAGTAAAAGATAGATAGAAGCCAGGCGGTGGTGGCGCACACCTTTNAAAAAAAAAAAAAAAAAAAAGATAGATAGATAGATAGATTAGATAGATAGATAGATAGATAGATAGATAAATAGGTAAGATTGGCCCCCATAGGATCATACATTCGAATGCTTAATAATCTCTGGAGTAAAAAATTTGATAGGATTAGAAGAATTAGGAGATGTGGCCTTACTAGAGGAATCATGTCACTGGGGTGAGCTTTGAAGTTTCCAAAGCCTATGTCAGGCCCAGATGTTCTCTCTCTCTCTCTCTCTCTCTCTCTCTTTCTCTTTCTCTCTCTCTCCCTCTCTGCTTGTATGTCAGGATGACGCTCTCATCTACTTCTATAGCCCCATGCCTGCCAGCTGCCCTGCTCTCCCCCTGTATTGATAATGAACCAAGCCTCTGAAATTCTAAGCTCCCAATTAAATGCTTTCTTTTATAAACACTGCCTTGGTCAAGGTGTCTCTTCTCAGCAATGGAACAGTGACTAAGATAGAGTCCTACTCTCATTTATGTTGCTGTGATAAAGCCTAACAAAGAGGCTTTATTTGATTTAGACTCTGGGTTGTGGTCCTTTATTTAAGGTTTGCCAGGGCTTAAAGCATCACATTCACTGTCAAGAGCAGAGAGAAAGTATATGGGTGGATCCCTGCCTGCTTCTCTTAGCGACCTTTCCTCTCTTAGCTGTTCAGAGCCCCATGCCTAGGGAAGGGAGCCGAGCACAAGCTGGGTCTTCCGACTGTTGATTGCTAAAACAACAGAGTTTTCCTCAGACATGCCTACCCGCCAACCTGATCTAAATAAGAAGTCCTATTAGCACACTCACCCTAGGAGAATATAGGTTGTGTCCAGTCGAGGGTTATAACTAAACATCCCACTAGCCATCAGGGAAATGCAAATCAAAATGATACTAAGATTCCACCTTACCCCAGTCAGAATGTCAGTCATTAAGGAAACAAATAAATGACTGCAGATGGTGGCTGGCGTTTGTGGGAGCACAGGAAACTCATAAAAGCTGCTAGTAAGAGTGCAAACTGGTCCAGCCACTGGGAAAATCAGTGCGGCCATTTCTCAAAACAAACAAATAAACAAACAAAAAACTAAAAAGTAAACTTTCCATAGGACTCCTGAGCCATTTGGAAAATGTGTGTTTATCCAAACGACCCCTAGCCATCCTATCACAGAGATAATTGCACATGAGCGCTGAGTTTCTGTTTGCACACCCTTCTCACCTGTGCACCACAGCTGGGGACTTATGTACCAGATTCTGTTCAATAGGTGATAATAAAAAGCTGGAGTGCAGCTCCAGGGAGGGTTTCTGGTGTGTTATGAGATGGCTGGGTAAACCTGTCCCTGCAGCCTACGCCTTTTCTTCCTTCCTGAAACTCAATATGGCTCCCAAAAGAGGAGCCATCATCTCCTGTCCATGAGTAGACTAGATAGCAGGCAAAGCCACAGCAACCATCAGTTCTCCTGTGGCCATGACAACATTTGTTCTCCTCTTCACTTTTCCTATTCTTTGGCTTCTAGGGATTGAATCTGGGTTCTTAGATGTACTACGAACGCTCCCTTTCAGGAAACGTCACCCTTTCTGGCACCTCAGCATCTTCTACATAAGAACCCCCACCCCCACCCCTGAGTGCTAGGTTTATAGACTCACCACCGTAATTCACCTTGCTCCTTCTTAAATAAATACTGAGGACAGTAGTGAACATAGGGTTGTATGACAGGGTGATGGGTCAAAAAGAGAGAGAGAGAGAGAGACCTCAGAGCATAGTCTTGAGTTAGAGAGAGGAGAGAGAGAGAGAGACAAAGACAGAAACAGACAGAGACAGAAAGAGACTGAAGTACTTTCAGGAGATAATGGTATGAAGACAATTGGTGTGAAAAAAATAAGTCAAACAAACGGCTGTATGCGCCAAGGTGTGGTTCATCAGTTCAGAGCAGAGCGATGCAATATAAATCAAAAGAAAGGACTAATATCTTAATGTGTATGACATCAAGAGTTTCTGTCCCAGTATGATATACTGGGTAATAGAGGAAGGAAAGTTGCTAAATAATGGAATGACATGAAGTATTTACAAAAGGCTGGTATTCCTTCCTTCCTAAACTACAGATTGAACACAAGACCTTAGTATATGCTGGAGAAGCATGGAAGGCTATACACTGAGCCATACACATCCTAAGCCGTGTGTGTGTGTGTGTGTGTGTGTGTGTGTGTGTGTGCGTGTGTATACACCATGAAGCTGTGGATTTTGAGGATTGAACTCAGATCATTAGCTGTGGTGACAAGTGCCTTTACCTGCTAAGCCATCTTGCTGGCCCCTGTAATTTTTCATTTTGAGAATAATCTCACTAAATGAACCATGGTGGCCTTGAACTCATATTGTATCCCAAATAGGCCTTGAACTTTTATGGTCCTACATCAGCCTCTTGAGTAGGTAGGTGTAGCAATTAATATCGATTGAGAACTTGACAGGCTCTAGAATCACCTCGGAGAAAAACCTTCAGACAGACACATCTTGATTTAACGAAGGTGGGAATATCTCAGCTGTAGTATTAGTGGATGGGTAGCACTTTTTCAAGGGCTGTGGTCCTGGGATGAATAAAAAGAACAATGCAAGTAGAAAACCAGCATTCTTCCCTCACTCCCTGAGCTTGAGGTCAGATCGCATCCAAGATCTTGCTCCTGCCATGGAGATGTCCCTGCTGTGACAGACTGAGCCCTTGAACTGGGAGCCAAAAGAAACCCTTCCTTATGTTGCTCTTGTCAGGGTTGTTTGTTCCTTTGTTTGCTACCTGTCTACCTATCTATCTGTTTGTCTATCTATCTATCTACCTACCTACCTACCTACCATTTTGTACTTTCTCACACACAAAACACAGGGCAGGATAGAAAACCATGCATGTACATGGGAGGGCACATGTACCCTTGTACACATGCGGAAGCCAGAGAGGGATATCTAGTGTTCTGCACCATCATGCTCTGTCATTTTGCTAGGCTGGATGGCCAGCCATCAAGCTCCCGGGATCTAACTCTCTCTACTTCCCAACACTGAGTGTTGAGATGTGGTTGGCTGCTATGTATTATAATGCTAAATACTGGTGCCCAAAGTCTGGTTGCCTCCCATGGACCATGAGATCCTCAAGTACACCCAGTGATGCTATGTAACCTTGCTCCTTAATTTACAACTATTGGTTGAATAAAGATGCCTACAGCCTAGAGTTGGGCAGAAGAAAGGTAGTTGGGGTTTTGATTCTCAGGCTTGGGGTCTGAGGCAGGACCAGAGGAAGAGAAAGGGAGAAGGTAGAGAGAGGAGAAGATTCCATGGGGTAGGTGATCATGAGAACTGGCCAAGAGAGCTGGCCGGTAGGAGTAACAGGGGCCCAGGCAGAACGTGGCAAGTCATATCTCAGGGTTATTAGTAGGCAAGTAGACATAATAGCATAGAGGGTAGATTCTGTCCTGCTTTAGTGCTTTAAAAGCTTATTCTAAATATAAAAGTTTTGTGTCGGCCCCTTGGTTATGCAGACTTTATATGCCCCAATACAGGGGAACGCCGGGGCCAGGGGGTGGGAGCGGGTGGGTAGGGTAGCAGGGCCGGGAGGGGGGAGGATATAGGGAACTTTCTGGATAACACTTGAAATGTAAATGAAGAAAATATCTAATAAAAGTTGAAAAAAAAAAAAAAGTTTTGTGTCTTTTATCTGGGAACTGAATGATCTAAGGTCGGGTAGAAACCTGATTGAGACTATCCATACTACAACTGAGTGGTACAGGCACATGCAAGCCATGCCTGAAGTTTTTACATGTGTGCTGGGGACTGGAACTCAACTTTCCATGTTTGCTCAACAAGCAGTCTTACCCACTGAGCCAGCTGCCTAGCACACTTGCCGTGGCGATAAGAAGAATAACTACGCTGGGTACGGTGGCACAGCGCTCAGGACACAAGGCAGGTGGATCTCTGAGTTCAAGGCCAGCCTGGTGTACAGAGTTAGTTCCAAGATATCCAGGGCTGTACAGGGAAATCTTGTCTCCAAAAAACAAACAAAGAACAACAAAAATACTTGGTTCCCAGCCCGTTACACTATTAGGAGGCAAGAAACTTTTAAGAGGCAGGAGCCAAGGGTAGGAAAAGGTCATGGTGCTTGTTCTTGTCCTCAGTATTGAATTCTAACTCTCTCTCTCTCTCTCTCTCTCTGTTTGTTTTTTTGTTTTTTTTGTTTTTTTGTTTTTTGTTTTTTTGTTTTGTTTTTCAAGACAGGGTTTCTCTGTATAGCCCTGGCTGTCCTGGAGCTCACTTTGTAGACCAGGCTGGCCTCGAACTCAGAAATCCGCCTGCCTCTGCCTCTGCCTCCCGAGTGCTGGGATTAAAGGCGTGCGCCACCACGCCTGGCTCTCTATTTGTTTTGAGTTATGGTCTTGCTATATAGCCCTTTATCTGGCCTCAAACTCATGGATATCCTTTCCCGACATGCTATGCTGTGTTTCCACTGGTCCAAGGCAAGATGACCAAGTGATCATGGACTGGAATCTCTGAAATCAAGAGCCAAAACAAACCTTTCCTCCTTATAAGTTGATTGCCTCGAGATCATTTAGTCAGAGTGACTGAAAGCTGACTGCCCCAGTGGGAATGGTAAGGTACTCACAATGAGCAAGTATTCTGTACTTCGCTTGGACTGGTCAATGCCAACCAAACAGGTTATCAGGAATTACATGTGTGAAGCATAATTCTAGTATAGGTAGAGAGGAAGGAACGCGTTCTACCTGCCTCTGGTACAGCAGCAGAGTCAGGTTCACCATCTAAACAGAGAAACTTACAGCTCAAGGTCAGGCTGAAATGGATACTAACAAGAGAAGTGACATGCAGGAAGGTAGGACAAAAGCAAACAACGGAGACAAAGGGAAAGGACAGAGAAGAAAAGGCAGCATTCCAAAGTAAAGTCCTAACACATCAGTGATGATATCAATCATTTAAATACACGGACTAAAGGACAGAGAGGAGCATTGTGCATAAGAAAGCAAGACCCGATTACAGTGTGTTTCTAAGCAACACCCCAAATATGTAAACAGGTCAGTTTAATAAGAGGATAGTGGGGGTAAAGAATATGGTCAAACTATACACACACACACACACACACACACACACTCATATACACATATTTACTTAAAAATAAACAACTGGAAAAGTCATACCATGCAAATGTCTATCAGAAATAAGCACAAAGGCCAGGCATGATGGCATATGCCTTTAATCTCAGCATTCAGTAGGCAGAGGCAGGCAGATCTCCAAGCTGGAGGCCAGCCTAGTCTACAGAGGTAATTCCAGGACAGCCAGGGCTATACAGAGAAATACTACCTCTCAAAACAACAACAACCACAACAACCAAAACAAAACAAAACAAAAAGAACAAGCAGAAAGCTGGATTCAGTGGCCAAAGCCTATTATCCCAGCTGCTCTCAGGATTGAGGCAGGAGAATCACAGGCCTGTCTGGTATATAAGAGCAGGTTCAAGACTAGCCTGGGCAATTTCCTGAGACAGTTTCAAAAAAAAAAAAAAAAAAAAAAAAAAAGTGTAGCAGAAAGGGCTGAGAATGCAGCTCAATGGTAGAATGCTTGATTAACACATGCAAGGCACTAGACTTACTGCCAAGCACCACACACAAACACACACACTAAGCTGGAGTAGCCAAGGTACTAAATAAGGCAGGTCTCAAGGGGAAAAACACCAGCCGTGAAAACAAAACAACAACAAAGTACACACACACACACACACACACACACACACACAGGGTAGGATGGGGTTGTGGAGTACAGTAGCATATTTCAAGCCCAGAAGATCCTCGCAGTTTCCAGCCAATTCTAGGACAGCCAGAGCTAGGGAGTGAACTGTCTCAAAAATAAAATAACAACCCTCCACCGCACCTCCCATGAATCTGATACTATCAACCAGAAATCCTAATTGTTGAATATTTCACTTAATTAAACCATTCCTTTAAAGAATTCCGAATCTCAGCGTGTGGTGCTTCTTATTTGCAACGCTTTCCATAATAAGATTTAAAAATGTATTTTAAAAAAATTAAAATGTAAAGGATGCTCATGCGCACAGGGCTGAGAGGAGGAGTCGCAAATCGCAGCGCCCTCTGCTTGATGCTCCCCTGCGCACCCCTCCCACCCCACCCCCACCCTATCCTTCCCACCCCTCCCACCCCCCCACCTCCGCCAAATGCTGCTGTGCTCCCTCAGTGAGGATCCACAACCTCTTTTGTGAAGACGCAGCTGAGGAGACTTTCAGCTGCACAAGAACCCCAAGGGAGGAGCGGAGCCTGAGAACAACAATCATATTATTTTGAAGGTAGTGGGGCAGGATGGTTCTGTGGTGCAATTTAAGAACCAAGAAGCTTGAATCACTTAGTAAAGCAATGAAAGCCCATTGTGAACGACAAGGTTAGTGAACTCCGCAGCTCAGATTCCTGTTTGATGGACAGCCAATCAATGAAACAGACACGCCCACTCAGTTGAAGCGGAGGATGAAGATACAACTGAAGTGTTCCTGTGGTGGACAAGGGCTGTTTCCTGAAAGTGGAGACTGCTACTTTACTACAGAATTTCGTTGCTGATCAAGAATCCTTCCCAGCTAGAAAGTGGCATCTTGGTTCCCCACAAACCGGAGTACAGTTTTCTTCTTTCATTTTTTCCATTTCACCATTCTCTGTGTGTGTGTGTGTGTGTGTGTGTGTGTGTGTGTGCAAAGTACATATTGAGCCTTAAGGGGAAAAAAAGTTGCCAATGTTATGTTTTAACTGACATCAGATAGAGTTGGTTTGGGGAAAGTCTTGGTTCTGGGAAAGCACCCTTTTGTCATAGACTGAGATCAAAGAGGAGCCTGGAGACATGGCTCAGAAGTTAGGAAGGGGTACTGCTCTTGCAGAGGATTCAAGATGCGTTCCCAGTCCCCATGTCAGGCAGCTCACAGTGGCGGATAGCTCTTAATCAAAACTCTATTGCTGTGAAGAGACACCATGACAATGGCAATTTTTTAATATATATTCATTTTTTATGTATGAGTATATGTAGCTGTCTTCAGACACACTAGAAGAGGGCATTGGATCCCATTACAGATGGTTGTGATCCACCATATGTTTGCTGGGAACTGAATTCTGGAAGAGCAGTCAGTGCTCTTAACTGCTGAGCCATCTCTCCAGCCAGACAGTGTCAACTCTTATGAAAATGGGGGGGGGGGGAAGCATTGAACTTAGTGCTTGCTTACAGTTTCAGAGGTGTTAGTTCATTATTATCATAGCAGGGAACATTGTAGGTCACATTGTACTAGAGCAGTCACTAATAGCTACAGAGAGAGAGACAGACAGACAGACAGACACAGACACAGACACAGACACAGACACAGACACAGACACAGACACAGACACAGACAGAAAGAAGGAACTGAACCTGACATGGGCTTTTGAAACTGGAAAACCACCCCCCCCCCAGTGATAGACACACTTCCTCTGTAAAGGCCACACCTCCTACCCGGTAGTCCTCTCAGACTTCCATCCCTGAAACATTCAAACACATGAGCCAAGGGAGGCCACTCATTCAAACCACCACACTATTTGATTAGTTATGATGACTAGGTGTTATTAAAAACCTATCTGAAGAACTGGGGAAATGGCTTAGTTGGTGACATTCTTGTCACACAAATACAAAGATTTGAATTCAGACCCGAACACACATTTAAAACAAAACAAAGATGGGCAAAGTGACTCTGGACTCCCAGGGCTGGGGAGACCAAACCAGAGGAACCCTGGAGCTCAGCTAGGTAGCCTAATGCGTGAGTGCCACGTTCAGTAAGGAATCCTATCTTAGAAACTACAGTGGAAGGCAGGAAGATGTCTCAGTGGCAAAGGCACTTGCTGCCAAGCCGGACAACCTGACTTTGCTCCCTGGGACTCACTGACTTTTACAAGTTGTCTTCTGACACATGTGCCATGGCACACACGCGTGCACACACACACACACACACACACACGGAGAACAATAGAGAAAGACACCTGAAGTTGACCTCTGGTCTTCATAAGCTTACCTGCACCCTCCCTTATGAACATGTATGTATGTATACATATATAATACCCATATATTCACACATAAAACCCATCTGAAAGTAGAGGAGATAGAAGAGGGATGAGAAAGGAGTATGGGATAAACAGCATCAATGGGTACATATACATATGAAAATAATATAAAATTCACATTTGCTTACAGTGAATAGCATGCTAATTTTAAAATAGTGAGGAAAACTTATGCTTTATTATCACAATATAATATATATATTTATACTATCTAAAATATGCAAAACTACAGAGGCACTCAAGAAGTACCAATACTACATTTAGTTGTGGTCCAGGAGGATAGAACACACACACACACACACACACACACACACACACACACACAGGTTTCAAAACCCATCCAATGAGCCATCTAGATGACTCAATGGTTAAAGCACTTGTCACTCTTATAGAGAACTGGAGTTTGAATCCTAGCAGCTACACGGTAGTTCACAACCATCTATAACCCCAGTTCCTGCTGCCTGAAACCCTCTTCTGACCTCCATGGGCACCAAGCATACATGTAATACAAGTACGTGCAACAAAACACTCATCTACATTAAAACATAAATATCTAAATCAAGCAAACAAAAATCCCCACCTGCCTGATTATAAATTACAAAACACCCAAATTAGGTAAGAAATTATAGACCATTTAAATGAGTTGCACTTAATATTTTTATTTTAAAATCTTTTTAATCTGGGTGATGGTGGTGCATGCCTTTGATCCCAGCGCTCAGGAGGTAGAGGTAAACGATCTCTTCAAGTTGGTGGTCAGCCTGGTCTACAGAGTGAGCTCCAGGACAAAACCAACCAAACTATATATATAATATATATATACTCCCTTGACATCCTCCAATGTCCTACCCTTCACTTGCTCTCTTTAAAAAACAAACAAACAAACAAAAAAACCCTATCTAATGGGGCTGGCCAGAAGCAATTCTAATAACCAAAGACAATCTCAGCTGACTGCTGGGACCCACACAGTAGAAGGAATCGCCCTTCTTGACCTTCACACTTGTTGAGGCAGGATCTCATTGTGTAGCTCTGGATGACTGGGAACTCACTGTGTAGATCAGTGTGAACTCACAGAAATCCTCCTGCCTCTGCCTCCCAGCTGCTGATATTAAAGGTGTGTTCCACCACTTCAGGCTAATTTAAAGAAGAGCAGCAACAGCAAAACCTTCAAACCTCCCAAACCAAAATACTTACAAAGTATGTTAACAAGTTACACATATGGATTCCATGTTGTGATGTGCACCTGAAATCCATGAGGCTGAGGCAGGAGGATCAGAAAAAAAGAAGTAAGGAAACAAAGAAAAAAAGGAATAAGGAAGAAAGGAAAGAAAGACAGGAAGAAAGAAAAGGAAGAAAGGAAGGGAGGGAGGGAGGGAGGGAGGGAGGGAGGGAGCAGGAGGAGAGAAAAAAATGGGGGAAAGAAAAAAATCTATTCTAATGTAAATTGAAAATAATTTTGTGTGTATAGGGGTGTGTGTGTGTGTGTGTGTGTGTGTGTGTATGTGTGTGTTTCACATGCATGATTGTAGGTCTGCATGTGGAGGCCAGAGATCAACCTTGGGTGTCATTCCTTAGGAAACATGCCCCTTATTTTTTGGGACAGAATCTCTTTCTGGCCTGGGGCTCTCCAAGTAGTCTAGGCTAGACCCAGGAATCTTTTGCTACCTCCCCAGCTCTAGCTACAGCTTTCCCCATGGGCTCTGGGGGTTGAAATCGCAATCTCCTTCGCACAGCAAGCACCTTACTGTGCTACTGTCCCAGCTCCAGCAAGGTAATTAATATACATAGAAAATGTAAAGATCCATTTCAACTACTTGGTACATGAACTCAGTTTTTCAAAAGCTCTTAATTTTCATGTTATTCTAGTTAAGTAAATCTTGAAAATAGCTATATTTAAGCTGACATTTTCTACTAATCACTGTGGAAAACCTAATAACAATTCAGAGATACTTATATTTTAAAAAGTAAGAGCAAAAAGCAAACCAGTGAAATACCATTACATTGGTAGGTCCCAAATCCCGACAACACAAAGTTCTGTAGAGGATATGTACCAACAGGAGTACTCATTCACAGATGACAGGAATACATGATGATGGGATTATTTCAGAAAACAGATTAGCAATATCCTACAAAATAAATACACACTTACTGTATGAAGCAGGAATCACACTCTTTGGTATTCACACTAAGGAGTTAAAAATGCATGCTTACACAGAAAATTGCACACGGGTATTTACACTAGCTTTATTCATAATTAGCAAGGCGTGGAGCAAACAGGATATCCTTCATTAGGTGAACAGCTAAATAAGCTGTGTTGTGTCCACACAAGGGAATGCCATTTAGTGCTGAAAAGAAATGAGCTATCGATCTGTGAGAAGACACAGAGGAAACCAAAGTCAGTTACAAAGTGAAAGAAGGCAGCATCCTGACCCTCCTTAATTTCCCAGTGCCAGGAATGAAAGCCAGGGACCATGAATACCAGGCCAATGGGCTCCATCACCATCCCAACAAACCCATCCTAAGGGCTGTGTACCATGATTGCAACTATATGGTGTTCTGAAAAAAAAAAAAGTCAAACAGAACAACCCTGGAGACAGTAAAGAAAGATCTATAAGGGCCTACGGTTGTAGAAATAAAGGATGAAAAAAAAGAAAAGAAGAAATAAAGGATGAACGGGGGGGGGGATGCAGGATTTTTAGGGCAGTGACACTTTTCTCTGTGGTATTGTAATGGTGTCTAAGAGTCACTAAAAATGCTCAACATCAAGGGAGAATCATAATATAAGTAGCGTGTCAGCATAGGATCAGCATCATAATTAAAAAAAAACCACTCTGGTGGGGAATGTAGGAAGAAGGATGCTTTATCTGCATAGGATATTTTGGTGAGAATGAAAATCTATTCACAAAGAAATAAAGTTGTAGGGCCAGCGATATGGCTCAGCAGGTAAAGGCACTTGCCCCTGAGCCTGATGCGCCTCTGACCCCTAGCCCTACCTTATGGAAGGAGAGACCCCACTCCTACAATTTGGCCTTTTTTCTCCACTCATTTAAGAGCACACATGCATGTACACACACAAATAAAATTTAAAAATAATAAATGCTAATAAATAATCTCTTAAAAATTCACTGCTGTGTATGGTGATAACATGCCTCTAATCCTAGTTTTGGGAGGTAGAGGCTGAAGAATCAGGAATTCAAGGTCATTGTCACATGTCTGTCTTTCTCTCTCTCTCTTCCCTCACACTACCCTCAAACAATGACTTATGATTCTCCCTTGGTGTCCAACATTTTTTTAAAAGATTATTTATTTATTTATTTATTTATTTATTTATTTATTTATTTATTTATTTATTGTAGCTGTCTTCAGACACACCAGAAGAGAATACCAGATCCCATTACAGATGGTTGTGAGCCACCATGTGGTTGCTAGGAATTGAACTCAGGATCTCTGGAAGAGATCTCTGCTCTTAACCGCTGAGCCATTTCTCCAGCCCTGGTGTCCATCATTTTTAATGACTTGTAGCCACCATTACAATACCACAGAGAAAAGTGTCACTGCCCTAAAAATCCCGCATCCCCCTGTTCATCCTTTATTTCTGCAACCATGGGCACTCGTGGATCTTTCTTTACTGTCTCCAGGGTTGTTCTATTTGACTTTTTTTTTTTTTTTTCAGAACACCATATAGTTGCAATCATGGTACACAGTCCTTAGGATGGGTTTGTTGGGATGGTGATGGAGCCCATCGGCCTGGTATTCACGGTCCCTGGCTTTCATTCCTGGCACTGGGAAATTAAGGAGGGTCAGGATGCTGCCTTCTTTCACTTTGTAACTGACTTTGGTTTCCTCTGTGTCTTCTCACAGATCGATAGCTCATTTCTTTTCAGCACTAAATGGCATTCCCTTGTGTGGACACAACACAGCTTATTTAGCTGTTCACCTAATGAATTTACCTCAGAGGAACAGGGTCTCTCTATTTAGCTGGTTGTCCTGGAACTTACTCTGTTACCAGGCTGGCCCTGAACCCATAGAGATCCATCTGTCTCTGCCTCCCAAATGCTGGGATTACTGTTGTGTGCCACCACACCCTACAAAAAACATTACAAATCTAAGAATTAAGTAAAGCTCTTTGTGTTCAGCTACAAAAGCCCAGAGGTCTGTGTCCTGTATATCATCAAGCTAAAAAGGCATATCGCCAAAATGTACTACCATATGTTCTATCATCACTGCTCCTATGAAAGTTTCCCAGGAAAACAACAGAGTCCTACCATTAAAGGACTTTGAACTAGACTAGGCCTAGTGGTGCATGTCTGCTATGCTGGCACTCAGGAGGCAAAGGCAGGAAGATCAGAACTTCCAGGCTATCCCTAGCTACATAGTAAGTTCAAGGCTACCTTGGAACACATAGACTTTGTCTCCAAAACAAGCACATAAAACCATAGGATGGATGACTAAAATCCTCCCTGAAAAACTCAACGGCAAATTACTATATTCACAGCTTCTTAAAGGCATCCTATGTTTAAAATAGTTGTGAAACTTCGACTCACCATTTTTCAGACTCCCTTTACTCAATTCACACATTTTAATTTGTATTATCAGAAAACACACTGACTTGGGAGACTTAAGAACATGCACAAAACAAGAGACATCATCAGGCATGCAGACTGTAGACCAGACCGGAGAAAGATTCTACTTTTAAAGCGATTTTCAAGAATCAAAGCTGGGAAGCCAGTGGGAACAGGAGAAAGAGTTCGGGAAACAATGAAAGACAGAAAACAGGGAAGTGGACTGAGCAGCCGTGGGTGGAGATGAGGAGAAGTCTTTTTTTTTTTTCCCCAAATTTTTTTATTAGATATTTTAAGTTATATTTCAAATGCTATCCCTAAAGTTCCCTCTACCCTCCCCCTGCCCTGCTAGTGAAGCTGGACCCGGAGAAGCAAGTGAACGAGCCCAACGCCTAAGATAAGAGTGATCCAGTTAATTAATTCTGAGGCATGGTCTCATTATGTGGAGCAGGCTAGCCTTGAACTCACAAAGATCTCCCGCATTTGCCTCTAGAGTGCTGGAATTAAAGATGTGTGCCTTTATACACAGCCCAGGTTGTTTAAAAAGGACCCACTGGGGCAGCTGCAGACCCCCACAGCCTTCATGGTGGCTCCCACAGGGGACCTGGTAATACCTGTTCGGTCCAGTTTCTTTTCAGTGTATCCCTTGAGCATCTAGACTCTGCTACCATCTTAGCCGCCCATCTACAGGCAGCTGTCTTCTGATCATTGATTGGCCCATCAGCTCAGCAGTCCTTCTAGACACTGCCTCACGAGCTGATCCATTTTAGTTTTTCTCTACCTAAGGGTGAACTTCCAAATTTGTCCCTATGAGGGAGAAAATCCTTGACTACATTTAGGGCATCTCTGACTAACAGTTAGTTCTTTGTTTAAAATAAAGGACATTAAACAAATGATGTATTTGGTAACTTCTCATTATACTCTTGACATGAGATTGAAATACTATGTATAATGATGGCCCAGCCTGCCTCTGTCTTAGACTTAAGAGCCAACTTATAGTAAAGACGACTTAGGTTCATTCCTAATGTGACTAAACCTTATGGTTATGATTAAACCTGTTTCTCAAGCATTGGGCTATGCCCCACCTGTAACCTTAACTACAAATAGCTCTGTACTGCCTGTTCCAAGAAATGGCAACCATGTCTTTGTTTTAAAACATTGTTATGAGCCGGGCGGTGGTGGCGCACGCCTTTAATCTCAGCACTCGGGAGGCAGAGGCAGGCAGATTTCTGAGTTCGAGGCCAGCCTGGTCTACAGAGTGAGTTCCAGGACAGCCAAGGCTATACAGAGAAACACTGTCTCGAAAAACCAAAAAAAAAAAAAAAAATTGTTATGATCATCTTGCAACCCTACCTTTGTCTCAAAAAAGCTATTACAACCACACATTGTTATGACTACCTTGTTATGTTCTGCTTCTGTGACCCTGACATATATTTTAAGATTTTTTTCCATTTTTTATTAGATATTTTCTTAATTTACATTTCAAATGCTATCCCCAAAGTCCCCTATACCCTCCCCCACCCCCCACCCTGCTCCCCTACCCACCCACTCCTACTTCTTGGCCCTGGCGTTCCCCTGTACTGGGGCATATAAATTTGGCAAGACCAAGGGGCCTCTCTTCCTAATGATGGACGACTAGGCTATCTTCTGCTACATATGCAGCTAGAGACACGAGCTCTGGGGCTACTGGTTAGTTCATATTGTTGTTCAACCTATAGGGTTGGAGACTCCTTCAGCTCTTTGGGAACTTTCTCTAGCTCCTCCATTGGGAACCCTATGTTCCATCCAATAGCTGACTGTGAGCGTCCACTTCTGTGTTTGCCAGGCACTGGTATAGCCTCACATGAGACAGCTATATCAGGGCACTTTCAGCAATATCTTGCTGGCATTTGCAATAGTGTTTATTTTGGTGGCTGATTATGGGATGGATCCCTGGCTGCAGCAGTCACTGGTTGGACCATCCTTTTGTCTCAGCTCCACACTTGATCTCTGAAACTCCTTCCATGTGTGTTTTGTTCCTAATTCTAAGAAGGGAAAAAGTGTCCACATTTTGGGCTTAGTTCTTGAGTTTCATGTGTTTCGCAAATTGTATCTTGGGTATTCTAAGTTTCTGGGCTAATATTCACTTATCAGTGAGTACATGATATGTGAGTTCTTTTGTGATAGGGTTATCTCTATCTCACTCAGGATGATACCTTACAGATCCATCCATTTGCCTAGGAATTTCATAAATTCATTGTTTTTAATAGCTGAGTAGTACTCCATTGTGTATATGTACCACATTTTCTGTATCCATTCCTCTGTTGAGGGACATCTGGGTTCTTTCCAGCTTCTGGCTATTATAAATAAGGCTGCTAGGCTGGTGAGATGGCTCAGCGGGTTAGAGCACCCGACGGCTCTTCCGAAGGTGATGAGTTCAAATCCCAGCAACCACATGGTGGCTTACAACCACCCGTAACAAGATCTGATGCCCTCCTCTGGTGCATCTGAAGTCAGCTACAGCGTACTTATGAAGAATAATAAGAAATGAATCCTTGGACCGGAGAGACCAACTGGAGCAAGCGAGGCTGTCCTGAGCGAGCAGAACGGGGACGGCTGGAGCAAGTGGGGACTGCCAGAACGAGCGGGGCCAACTGGAGCAAGTGGAGCCTATCTGAGCGAGCGGGCTGACTGGAGCGAGCGGGGCCGGCTAGAACAAGCAGGGGGGAGCGTACGGGAGCGAGTGGGGCTGGCCGGAGCGAGCGGAGCCGGCGAGAGCAAGCAGTGTTCAGCAGAGCGAGCGTGGTTGACCGGAAACAAGGGGAAAAAATAAAAATAAATAAATAAGGCTGCTATGAACGTAGTGGAGCATGTGTCCTTATTACCAGTTGGAGCATCTTCTGGATATATGCCCAGGAGAGGTATTACGGGATCTCAGTAGTACTACGTCCAGTTTTCTTCTTTTTTTTTTTTTTTAGATTTATTTTATTTATTATATGTAAGTACACTGTAGCTGTCTTCAGACACTCCAGAAGAGGGCGTCAGATCTCGTTACGGATGGTTGTGAGCCACCATGTGGATGCTGGGATTTGAACTTATCACCTTCGGAAGAGCAGTTGGGTGCTCTTACCCGCTGAGCCATCTCACCAGCCCCTATGTCCAGTTTTCTGAGGAACCGCCAGACTGATCTCCAGAGTGGTTGTACAAGCTTGCAATCCCACCAACAATGGAGGAGTTTTCCTCTTTCTTCACATCCTCGTCAGCATCTACTGTCACCTGAATTTTTGATCTTAGCCATTCTGACTAGTCTGAGGTGGAATCTCAGGGTTGTTTTGATTTGCATTTCCCTGATGATTAAGGATGTTGAAAATTTTTTCATGTGCTTCTCAGCCATTCGGTATTCCTCAGTTGAGAATTCTTTGTTTAGCTCTGTGTCCCATTTTTTAATGGAGTTATTTGATTTTCTGGAGTCCACCTTCTTGAGTTCTTTATATATATTGGATATTAGTCCCCTATCTGATTTAGGATTGGTAAAGATCCTTTCCCAATCTGTTGGTGGCCTTTTTGTCTTATTGACAGTATCTTTTGCCTTCAAGAAGCTTTGCAATTTTATGAGGTCCCATTTGTCAATTCTCTATCTTACAGCACAAGCCATTGCTATTCTATTCAGGAATATTTCCCCAGTGCCCATATCTTCGAGGCTTTTCCCCACTTTCTCCTCTATAAGTTTCAGTGTCTCTGGTTTTATGTGGAGTTCTTTGAACTACTTAGACTTGACCTTAGTACAAGGAGATAAGAATGGGTCAATTCCCATTCTTCTACATGATAACCGCCAGTTGTGCCAGCACCATTTGTTGAAAATGCTGCCTTTTTCCACAGGATGGTTTTAGCTCCCTTGTCAAAGATCAGGTGACCATAGGTGTGTGGGTTCATTTCTGGGTCTTCAATTCTATTACATTGATCTACCTGTCTGTCACTGTACCAATACCATGCAGTTTTTATTACAATTGCTCTGTAGTACAGCTTGAGGTCAGGCATGGTGATTCCCCCAGAGGTTCTTTTATTGTTGAGAATAGTTTTTGCTATCCTAGGTTTTTTATTATTCCAGATGAATTTGCAAATTGCCCTTTCTAATTCAGTGAAGAATTGAGTTGGAATTTTGATGGGGATTGCTAAGATTTTATTTTTAAAAGTAGTATGGGGGCTGGTGAGATGGCTCAGCAGGTAAGAGCACCCGACTGCTCTTCCGAAGGTGATAAGTTCAAATCCCAGCAACCACATGGTGGATCACAACCATCTGTTATGGGATCCGATGCCCTCTTCTGGTGCATCTGAAGACAGCTACAGTGTACTTACATATAATAAAGTAAAATAAATCTTTAAAAAAAAAAGTAGTATGTATGTATGTATACCCGGATTCAGGTCCTCTGGGAGAGTAGCAAGAACTTTTAACAATTGAACCATATCTAGTTCTATTAAATGATTTGTAGAGGTAAAAAACAGGGGGGGGGGTTTAAAGGATAACCTTTAAGTATATGATGAGAATATAAAATCAAATATGAATATCTTCATTTTGGTTTGCTTGTTTCCAGCCCTGAGGATTGAATCCCAGGACTCTTGCCTGCTAAGTAAAGGCTGCCCTCTAACTTGTGACCCTTCGGCCCAGTGGTTCCCAACCTTCCTAGTGCTGTGACCCTTTAAAACACATCCTCAGTCTGTGATGACCCCCAACTATAAAATTATTTTCTTTGCTACTCCATAACTGCAATCCGGCTGCTGTTCGGAATCATAATGTAAATATCTTCTATGCAGCATATCTGATATGTGACCCCTGTACAGGTCCCAACCCACAGGTTGAGAAGCGCTGAGGCCTCAACTTACTGAGGAGCACAGGCTGCAGCCTCATGTGTCCTGTGGCCTGTTTTCTTTTCTGTTTTTAAAATTTATTTACATATGAGTCCTCAGTTTGCATGTATGCCTGCTCGGACAGAAGAGAACATCAGATACATCAGAACTGATTATAGATGGTTGTGAGCTACCAAGTGGTTGCTGGGACTCGACCTCTGGAAGAGCAATCAGCCCCTGACCCTAAAGAATTAGAACTTTGTCAGGGCTCATCGTCTGTCTATTATCTTACTATTCCCTCAGTAACTCCATCTTGGAAAAAAAATTGTTGAGTTCCTCACCTGTACTAGCGAGGAAGACAGTGTTTGTTCTAAGTAGTTTAAAGACTAGGAAGTTTGTAAATACAAAAAGCTTAAGCCATTCGAAGATGATATATAGGTGTGCTTTTTTGGGTGAAGTCATTTAGGCCCATGAAGAGTTAAAGAAAAGGGCTGGTCGAGAGGACCAGCTGGGGAATGGGGTGGGTCTCCGGAGATTGGGAGGGAATTTGAAGCTGGAATAAGAGAACTAGGCTGCGTCTACTTCCAGCATCTTTTTCTAATTATGGGCCATTCTCATTCTTCTGCAGCCTCCAACCTTGCTGTGCAACCTAGAGGGCTTGTAAAAAAAAAAAAATCACAAAAGGGTGTGTGTAGTGCAGAGAACAGAAGGGCTGCAAGCTGGCTCGGGCCCCTTGACTCCAAGTGTCCTTGGGCAAGTTGCTTAACGTCTAGGAGCCTGCTCTCATCTGTAGAATGGGAAGACATTTGCTTGGGTTTTGTCTCAGCACATTTAAGTTGGCCTGTCCCTCTCTGGCTAGCTGGTTACAGTTCTGAAAAGTGTATCCTTTCTCCTGTGGGGGAGGAGCAAAGCTTTGCCAGTGGCTTAAACACACCCAGCCGCTTCCATCCACCCCCTTCTCCCTTTCACCCCCTCTCTCCTCCCACTTAGATCCAGAACTGTTGTTCTCAGGGATCCTGGCTGGCCCTTTGTTCTCTAGGGGCTTAAATCACCACCTGTTTTGCCTTGATTTAAAAGGTGTCTCCAGTTGTTTCAGACGATTTCTAACTGAAATTGTCAAAATGTGCAGCTAGTGAGTGTATCACATTGGTTCACTACTAACACATCAAGTGCATTTCCACTTTCCTTAAAAAAAATTTTTTTTTAATTTCCCAATTATCCCCACTCACAGTACCCATCTGTTAGTTGTTGGCATAGCTATTCAGTACTAACACAAGGTATCTTCTAATAGAATTATATATTTTCCTGTGATACTCTCTTTATGCGTGTCTCTCTCAGAGAAAGCTTTGCCTACAGGTCGGCCTCTAATTTCCATATTCTAGCCCGAGTTTTACTGGTGACCGGAATTTAATCATGGGACCCACCTGGTGGAAAGAGACCCAGGTGTTGTCTCCTGATCTCCATAGGCAGTGCCCTCCCCACACCCCCACACACGTGGGGTATCTTGTTAAAAATGCAGATTAGTAGATGGAGGAGGGGCTGAGCTGAGCTGCTCACAAGGCCTCAGGTGGAGCCCATGATGTGGAGTCTGACCACAGTCACAACTGGAGTTTCAAGGAGTTGGAGACAATGGGAGGGGGAGGTGTTCACCCCCCCACACACACACAGATGATAGCTGGGTATTCGATATTTATTACTCGGGATTAGAGACTTCCCTTTAAGACAGCTTTCTGTTCTTTCAGGTCCATGATTTAGCTGACGACTGTTTCTGTAATCACTTAGTTGGGCTCCTCCACCTTTTTTTCTTCCCTTCTTAATCCACACTCACATAAAAAAGGGCTCCCTCTGCTCACATCTGCATTGAAAGCCCAGCATCCAGTTTTAAGCAATCAGTTTTACCCTCCTTTTTACCATGCAACTTTGGATAGTCCCCAAAGCACACAACCTAAGATTCACGGTGAGAAGCTTGAAGACATATCACCAATAATGCCCTTTCTTTTAGCTCCACACGGAGCCCTCTGCACGATGCGCATCTACAGTGGTCCACTTGCAGGGCATTTAACATTGGGGGTGCCAGATTTCCTTTTAAAGGCATGCAGTATTCCTTTCTTATAAAGCCCTGAATTTTTGCCTATTCAAACAAAGCTCTTCCTGAGTCTCAGCTGTGAGTCTTTATTTAAAGCAGCATTATTGTTTACACATTTTAATATTCTTAATATCTTTAATATTTTTAGCCCATTTGATATAGGAAATACCTAATCTTGTTCCTAGCTGTATATTCAACACCAAACAGTACTCTATTCTAAACAGGATTTTTGAGAGAGTCAATGAAGGATGAAACAAAAGATTTATTTTTTTTTAATACTTTAATGTCTTCTAATTTGCCACATGCTTACTTATTAGGAACCTGGATATTAATGGATAAATAAAATTAGTTTTGCTACAGTAACGATCACAAAAGAGTCAATCCATTTCAGAAGGTGTATTACAAAATATTAAAAGCATCCACTGGCTAAAGAATCAAAAATAAGTTCACCTTTAAATACCCTTTAAGAGTATTTTAAGTGATGAAATATTTAGGTGTTCATAACTCTTGTCTCCTGTACCACCTACCACCATATCACTTTTCTAGAGAAATAGAATTTTAAGTAAAGGGTTAAAATTTAGATTGGGCCCAAATCCACATCCTAACAAGCTAACTAAGCTTTCTCTGTCATTGTTTTATACCCTTGACGTTTTGCATTCATCGGGATTGCGTTTTTTGTTAACGGTGCTCCGCGGTTGAAATATCAGGGAAATGAAATAGGGCTTTCTCATGTTTCAGTCCCAAGAAAAGGAGACTGCAAAGCCCATTCTGCGAGGTTTAAGAGGCCTACAAGGTGCACACCCTGCAACTGCTTCATATTCCAATTTCATCTCTGGGATTTTGCACAGCTCTTCATTTTGGGGATGATGTAAACTGCGCAGGAGCACTACAGTACTAGCATCATGGAGAAGGATGCGAGAACAAGCACCTTGGGCTGCCACATTCTCTTAAACATGCAGCCGTGGGCTACAGGCCCGGATACCCGCCCCCAAACCCGGTCCACAACAATCGTTTCCTCCCTCCCCGCCTTTTACATACAGTACACATACAAATACACACACGCAGAGCGGCCAGCAGGGGCGGGCCGGGCGCGACCACTGTGCCAGCCGTGGGGGGGATGGAGGAGAGGGACAGCTCCCGCGCGCCTCTCTCCGGGCCCTCCCTCTCGCTTCCCTCCCACGGCATCTGCTGGCAATTAGTGGCAAGCAGGGGCACCTGTGGGCTCTAGGGGACTCAGGCCCTCAGCTCCGGAGCCACGACGCTCGGCGGCTGCAGCGCCACCCGTGCCTGCGCGAGCACTTGGTACGGCCCAGCGCTAGCGGGCGCCGAGCGGGAGCCGCGCGGGAGCGGCGCAGCGACATCGGCGGCAGTGGCGGTGGCGGTTGCAGCTCGGAGCCGTTGAGACGCCTCTGCGGCAGCTGGTGGCGCAGGTGGCCGGCGTGGACGTGGGCAGGAGCGGCCAGCGCGCCCCGCAGCCCCAGCGCCGCCGCCCGGCAGGTGAGAGCCGCCCCGCCCCCGCTCGGCGCGGGTGGGAAGCGAGCGACCGCGCTCGCAGCCTCCCTCCTCTCCCCGCCGCGCCCCTCCCTCGTGGGCTGCGGCCCGTGGGAAAAGCCCTGGGAGCGCCCGGGTGGGAGGCCGGCGACCCGGTGGCGGGTAGCATCCCTCCCTGCCTCAGGTGGCCGCGACCGCAGGCCCCGGCGCTGCTGGGGCCGAGGCCGCGCTCGCAGGAGGCGCGCAGGCGACTCCCCCTCCCCCTCCGCCGCCTCCCCCTCCCCCTCCGCCGCCTCCCCTCCCCCCTGCCCTCCTCCCCGCGGCCCCTCCCTGGGGTTTGCGCTTTAACCGCCCTCCCTGCTGTCCCTCGCAGGCGCGTCGGGACACCCCGAGGCATCCTCCCCCGCCCGCGGGCCCGCCAGTCCCAGCTCGCGTCTGTGCTCTCGCATCTCCTGATCGCGGCTGCGCTGCTCCCCCTTCTGGTCTTGGGACTCCCGGCGTCGCCCCTCAAACATGACTCGCGATTTCAAACCTGGAGACCTCATCTTCGCCAAGATGAAAGGTTATCCTCATTGGCCAGCTCGAGTAAGTGATTTGTAGCCCCGGTGTAGCGGTGCGGCCTGCCTCCCGCCGTTTCTTCTGGGCTTCCTTTCAGTCCTTCCTCTCCTATTCCCTTTACCGTTACTTGGAACCTTTCATTTTAGATTTTTTTCCTGTATACTCCCGTGCAATTGTAAAATTCTAGGTTTTCCTTCATACCCGTGGCGGTTTCCCTATGGCTTGCTTTTTGAGTCTCTGACAGGTGTTCTATATAGCAGTATTTAGGGATGACATTGAATTAACGTTTCATTGAGGCGAAATCATCAAGTATGATTTTTGTGTTTAAGAGTGAGTGAAATCGTGACATTTCCTTAAAATTTGGAATTTTGAACAAAATACAAAGCGTCAACGAAAATTGCAACAAACCCTTGCATGTCAGATATGATTTAGATTACTTAGTACACGATTTGCAGTTGGTGATTCATTTGGACCTTTATATTCACATTCTTTGGCTTTATGACCTTGAAGATGTTGTTTTCCATTTTTTGTTCTCCATAGCCAAAGGTGGGAGTAGACCAGACACTGGATTAACCTAACCTGACTGGAGAAGTCCTAAGGACTCAAGATGTTACATTAAACAGCTGAGCTCCATTTTCAGGAAAAAATAGGGTTTTTTTTTTGTTGTTGTTGTTGTTGTTAGTTTATAATGGTGTCAAGGTTCAGAATAGTACTATAGCTAAGACTTAAAGAAGGTTGATTAGGTAAACTCAAAAAATAGACTGATGTTCTAAAATTGTAATTATTTTTTCATACAACTTTTTTTTTTTTAATTTTCATTTTCAAGACAGAGTTTCTCTGTGTAACGCTGACTGTTCAGGAACTCACTCGTAGACAAGGCTGGCCTCAAACTAGGAGATCTACCTGCCTCTGCTTCCAGAGTGCTGGGACTAAAAGCATGCACAATCACTGCCTGGCTATTTTTTGTTTATGCATGTAACTAATTTAATCTTTGAAAGGTATTAATTAAAAATAATGAATTCCATAGTTGTGTTCTGACAGCTGCGTATGAGTACTGACTTAGTCGGCTTCCTAACTTCCATCCTCCTCAGGTACCTTGTTTGGTAGAGCCTTAATCCTAAACCTTGCCTATATAATTGGTCTTCTTCTTTTCCTATAGGAAAACTTATAAATTACTGCTATATGTGTGTGCTTTGACTGTTACATATGTTGCAAACATCTTTAGGGCAGTGACCTGAAGCTGAATTTCTTTATCCTACTGCTCTTACATAGTCATGCACTTGTAAAACACTGCCTTTCAACTTTATATAAGGCTTGCTAGACTTGGCAAGGTTTAAAGGCCCCCAAGAGACACTTGATTCAAAGTATCCTTATTTTGAGGTGTTAAAAATCAGGGTTATCTGATACTCATACTCTAGAGCTCCATGCCCCAATGTTGTTAGAGGCCAGGTATAAATACTTTAAAATTTTTTTCTGATTTTGACGGCTAGAGAAATGGCTCAGTGGTTAAGAGGACTTTGTGCTCGGTGGACCTAATTCAGCACCTATCTGAGGCAGCTCGCAACCACAGTGATCTGTGTGTGATGTCAGGGCAGTGTCACCACCTGCACGCTGCACACAGCCATATGCAGGCACACACACCTATAAGATCTTTTTTAAAATTGTCTTCTTACCTCTTGCAGTATGTTACAGGCTAAGAGTTGTTGTGGTAAGGGTAAAAATAGCCTTTGGAGAGTCATTTTCCTGTTTTTTCTTCAAAATTAACAATTTTTAAAAGTTCTGTGTTTTGTGTGTTTTGCCTGCATGTATGTCTATACCACTTCCATAACTTGAGCCTATGAAAAAACTGTCAGGAGCTGCTGTGTGAGTACCAAACTGAACCTGGGTCCTCTTAACCACTAAGCCATCTCTCCAGCTACAAGTTCTACTTGTGATGAGTTCATTTGGATTGGGATAGGATATTTTTATCTTTTTTCCCTTGTTTTCTTTTTCTTAGAAGCAGCTGAATTTGGTTTTTACATACTTTAAAAATTAAAACAGAGTGAGTTCCAGGGCTACACAGAGAAACCCTGTCTCCAACCCTGTTCCCCCAAAAGATTTACATGGTTTTTCATTCTTAGATATTCTTAATCTTTGCTGTAGAGAATTTAAGAGTATTTAAATATTATAAGGTCTCAACTGTAAGGGTGACATCTCATATCCAATTATTTATTTTTAACTTGTACAAATTGAAATAGAATTGTTAATAAACAACACCTAATACTTCCTTTCAATGTTCTTCAAACATTGGGAATTAATGCCTTCAGTTTTGGATCCTGCTTGCCTTTATGTTCCTTTTTTTCTCCTCTGTGTATGTTTGCATTGAGTGTGTGTGTGTGTGTGTGTGTGTGTGTGTGTGTACCACATGCATGTGAGTGCCCACGTTGGCAAGTAGAGGTGATGCCCCCCCATGCCCACTCCAGGATCCTGAGCTAAGTGAGCATCCGGGGCTTGAGAACTGAACTCGGATTCTTTGGAAGAGTTGCAAGAGCTCTTAATAACCCTGAGCCACTTCTCTGGCCTCTCATTGCACTTACTGTTTGAACAGCTCTCCTGCAGGATAGCACACCAGCTGCAGACTCCCTATAGGAAATGTATGTTGGCAGTCAAATTGGTTTTAAGAATTTAGTAAGCCAGGTGTGGTGGCGCACGCCTTTAATCCCAGAACTCTGGAGGCAGAGGCAGGCTGATTTCTGAGTTTGAGGCCAGCCTGGTCTACAAAGTGAGCTCCAGGACAGGCAGGGCTATACAGAGAAACCCTGTCTCCAAAAAAAAAAAAAAAAAAAAAGTAGTAACTGTAGATTTTAGGAAGCGAAGCTAATTACAGTAGGTATGCTTCAGGATTTGCTTCTGGGATGATTTTGAGTAGTAAGCAGGTGGTGATAACCTTTGTACTTCTCCAGAAAAACAATGATTAAAATGTTAGATACATAAAAGAAAAGGTCTTGATGTCAGGACCAGTTTTGACACCAAATGAATTCTGGGAGGGGGGGAATCTTGCTTTTTAGATCTTGTTTCAGATTATGGGTTGTAGAGAGAATATCTTCTGTGTATGTGTGGATATATCACCTGTCAATTAAAATCTCTTAAGGCCTATAGGAAAGGGTAGACTAGAGGGTGGGACATCTGGAGGCAGAAGGAAGACTAGGCTAGAGCACTGGGAAGATGCGAGGCAGACAGACACATGGTACCTGAGCAGAGGAAACCAGTCACATGGCAGAACATAAATTAGTATAAATGGTCATTTTCTTTCTTTCTTTCTTTTTTTTTAATGGTCATTTGCATTATTAGCTAGTCAGGGAGCTGACCTGGGGGCCAGGAGGAAAATGGTCTCTATTACAGTAAACCATAAAGTGGTTTGATTCTGTATTAGACATGTTTGGGGCTCTTTACTCTGAGTTCACTCACGTGTACTAAGATTTGTAAAAGATTTGACTTTTCTTTCTTACAGGTAGATGAAGTCCCTGATGGAGCTGTAAAACCACCCACAAACAAACTACCCATTTTCTTTTTTGGAACCCATGAGACGTAAGTCCTGCTAGCTTTAAGCTTAAATGACAGTTAACTTGCAGAAGTTTGGTGTAAAACAAAAAGCAGGTAGAAACTTAAAAATTTAAGTGGGGGGCTAGTGAGATGGCTCAGCGGGTAAGAGCACCCGACTGCTCTTCCAAAGGTGATAAGTTCAAATCCCAGCAACCACATGGTGGCTCACAACCATCCCTAACGAGATCTGGCTCCCTCTTCTGGAGTGTCTGAGGACAGCTACAGTGTACTTACATATAATAAAATAAATCTTTAAAAAAAATTTTAAGTGGGAAGTGACAATGAAATTAAAAACTTTAATTTTTATTTTGTTTTGTTTTTTTTTTTTTTTGGTTTTTCGAGACAGGGTTTCTCTGTATAGGCTTGGCTGTCCTAGAACTCACTCTGTAGACCAGGCTGGCCTCGAACTCAGAAATCCGCCTGCCTCTGCCTCCAGAGTGCTGGGATTAAAGGCATGCGCCACCACGCTTGGCTAAAACTTTTATTTTTAAAGACAGAGTCTCTTGTAGCCCTGGGATGTTCCACGCAGACCTGGCTAGCCTGAGCTCATAGAGATGAGCTAGCCTGAGCTCATAGAGATGAGCTAGCCTGAGCTCATAGAGATCAACTTGTTATTTGCCTCCCATGTTTGGAGATAAAAATGCCATACCTAGGCTGGAATAGGAACCTTCAAAAGTCCTATTTGAATTTTAGAATAAACCCTTTAAGCTTCCTTTAAAAATGTAAAATGTACTTTCCCATTTAATGCTGGGAACTCTTTTATTTGAGATTGAATGTCATTCTGTATTACTGGCCTAGAACTTACTATATAGACCCTGTTGCTGTTGTGCCACCATGCCTGACTGGGTACTCCCTGCCCCTGCCCCCACGGAGACAGGATTTCTCTGTGTCTGTCCTGTTAGACTCTATAGACCTGGCTGGCCTCAAACTCAAAAAGATCTACCTACCTCTACCTCTTAAGTCCTGGGATTAAAGCCCCCCCCCCAACTGCATTCTTATTTAAAGCACTACATCTTAGTGAGGGAAATTAAATTAAAGGGAAAGTTGAAGGCAGGAGTGAGGGGCTAGATGTGATTGATCAAAATATGCTGTGTACATGTATGATGTTTTCAAAGGTTAAAAAAAGTTAAAAATAATAAGTTTACTTAATGGAATAGATAATTAACATGGTCAAAAAAAGTTAGGCTTGAAATAATGCCAAGACTGATAGCTGAAAGTAGCCAGGCATTGAGTATTCTTGTTAGTAAAATAAGGATTGCTTGATGCTGTTTAGGCCTGGTCTCAGTAGCCACACAGATGGTGGAAAGATCAGAAGAGGGAGATCTCAATTATTACTATATCTTTTGGACTTTTCTTTTTTCGTATATATATTTTGTGTTTTGCCTGTATATTTGTCTGTGTGAGGGTATCAGGTCTGGAACAGAGGTCTCAGGTGGGTGCTAGGCATTGAGTGCTCTGACAGAGCTGTCTATTTACTTATTTTTTACCCTGTTCTTAAGAGTGATATAAAAGTGGCAACATTTGGTTTAATTTCTGTTTCCTGCTTCTCTACTTTCTAAACGTACACATAATTTGCTACTTTCTGAGATGCAATTTATATTGCACAGTGTTAAAAGTACACAGTCAATTTGACTTTGATATATTTCGTTTTCCACTAAGGTCATTTCTCTTTCCCTAGCTTTACACAGCACTGTGTAGATTTGCCACTTATGGACATATTGTGTTAATGGTATTGTTTGACATTACATTTTTTTGTTTTGTTTTTTTTGAATTTTTGAGACTGGCTTTCTCTGTGTAGCCCTGGGTGTCCTGGAAATTGCTCTATAGGCCTGCCAGACATCCACCTGCCTCTGCTTCTTGAGTGCTGGGATTCTATACCTGGCCACATAATTTTGTTTGTTTTTGTTTTTTTTTAACATTGTGTAGCCCTGGCCATCCTAGAACTTCCTCTGAACACCAGGTTGGGCTTGAACTCAGAGAGATCCTCCTCCCTCTTGAGTGCTGGGATTAAACATGTGCCAACACTGCCTGCCCCATAGTTTTTAAAAACACAGTTTTGTATCTTAGATTGGCTTGGCCTTCACAATGTTCAGTTTGAGTTGGATTCACATAGATTTTGTATATGAAAATAGGACAAGCTCCCTGGGGGCTGGAGAGATGATGGGCGCCTCAGTGGTTAAGAACACTGATTGCGCTGGGCGGTGGTGGCGCACGCCTTTAATCCCAGCACTCGGGAGGCAGAGGCTGGAAGATTTCTGAGTTCGAGGCCAGCCTGGTCTACAGAGTGAGTTCCAGGACAGCCAGGGCTACATAGAGAAACTCTGTCTTGAAAAACCAAAAACCAAAACAAAACACTGATTGTTCTTCCAGAGGTCCTGTGTTCAATTCTCAGCAACCACATGGTGGCTCACAACCATCTGTAATGGGATCTGATGCCCTCTTCCAGCACATAGATATACATGCAGATAGAACACTCAGATATACATAAAATAAATCTTTAAAAAAAAAAGAAAAAAGAAAAGCTCCCTGGTGGAAGGCAGAAGCCAACAGATCTGAGTTCGAGCCCAGCCTGGTCTACAGAGCTAGTTTCAGGACAGTTAAGTCTACAAAGAGAAACCCTGTCTCCAAAAAAACTAATGAAAAGAAATGCTGAATTTCTGTTTTCAGGGTAATGTTTTACATTTTTGAGACATTCAGTAGGGAAAGGAGTCTATAGGAGAAACTGCACTTTGTATCAGAGTAGGGATTTGGATTTGCATGGTGTGGACGTGTAGTTGAAAACTGTCCCTAGGGCCTCCCCTGGACATAGAGAGACATAGGTGTGGGGCTCAGGGGTTCTTAATAAGCTTCTCAGATGATTCTGAGGCATGCAGAGTTCTGAGTCATCTTAATTGATAAGTTATTTCTTCGTGGGTGAAATGAGCCAATTTAAGCCAGATTAGAGTATATAAACACAGGCTCATTGGGAAGTTGCTCTCGGACGAGTTCATTGGCCCCAAGGACAAGGCTGGAGAAGTTGCCATGGGGAGGGAGAAGAGATAGAAGGAAGAGAGGGAAAGCAGAGAGAGAAGGGAGAACAGGTATCTGGATTATATAGGGAAGAACCTCCGTGGGAAGGGCTGCAATGGTCACAGTTGGGGGTGGGTATGCCTGGTAAGGAGAAATTGGGGGCCAGGTTATGTAAAATATGCATATCAGACCCTTGTCCTAGGTCTGAAACCCACGATAATTGTGAGGAGGCATTTTTTAGGACTTTTGGTTTAAAATTTACTCTGATTTTAAAAGATTTTATGATTTTATATCCTGTAGTTTTATATGACTTACAGTTTGTTAAAATCTTTCCTTAGAGGTGTTGGGAATCTAACCTTTGGCTGTGTCTGTGCTAACCATGTGCTCTCACTCTGAGCCACAACCCCAGCCCTTAAATGCTGAAGAGAAGGCTACCTTCTCCAGTACTTAAAAATAGAACTTCTGGAGTGTGTGTACTTTATGGTGTTTTCTTTTTCAGTGCTGAAGATCATACCCAGGGCTCTGCTCTACCTTTGAGTATTATACCCTAAATTGATTTCTATAGGTTTGGAATTCAACTGTTACGTATTTGGTTAATTTGAAATTAAGTTGGTTACTGTTGGAACTGGAGAGATGGCTCAGTAGTTAAGAGCACTGAGTATTCTTCCAGAGGTTCAGTTCCCAGTACCTACTTGGAGGCCACAACTGTCTGTAACTCCTCTTCCAGGGGATCTGATGCCCTCATCAGACATACATGCATGCAGAATACCAATGCATATAAGATAAAAACAAACCATTTGGGGAAAAAAAAGATTGTATGTTGGGCTTGGATTACAATTCTTGGTAAAGTATTTGCTTATAATGCAGGAGGCTACAGGTTCACTCCCTAGCACCATACTAATAAAGGTGGCTAATGAAGAAAATGAGTTAATATCAAAGAAATGAGGATATATTTAAAGAATTAAAAGGCTTTTAAAGTTAATGATATTTTTATTTCAAAATGGACTAAAATATTTTGATCCAGAGTAGATACACGCTCACCTTTAGAAAGACGATGTTGCTTTATTACTATTAGGGATTTTCTTTTTCCTTTTTTTGTTTTTGTTTTGTTTTGAGACAGAGTTTCTCTGTGTAACCCTGGTAGGCTAACCTGGAACTCAAGAGTCCCTTCTGCCTCCGCCTCCCAAGTGCTTGGATTAAAGGCCTACACTACCATCGAACTTCTCTTCTTTTCTCATATATTATATCCTGACTGCAGTTTCCTCCCTCCCTCCTCTCCCCCTAGTCTCTCCCCACCCACTCTTCCTCAGGTCCATCCCAACCTCACAACCCCTCATAAAAGAGTAGGCCTCCCAGGGACATCAACCAAGCATGGCCTAGCAACCTACAGTAAGGCACATACCATCACACCAAGCCTAGATGAGGCAACTCAGGAGGAGAAGGGTCCATAAGCAGGCAAGAGTCCCAGATAGCCCCGCTCCCACCGTTAGAAAGCCCACAAAACACCAAGCTATGCAGCTATGACATATGCAGAGGGCCTTACCTAGCTTTTTTTTAAAAATTGGTGTATGATGGTCCTTCCTGCTTCCAAAATTCGGGAGGGGGATTATTTATTTGAATAAGTTTGGATTTTTCAGATGTAAGTCTATTGTAATAGTCAGAAGTTAGAGAGATGGGGAAGAAGGAATATAAAAAAGTAATTTAGAAAAGTGTGCTAATTCATAACTGATTTATATTTTAAATTTATAGTCCTGGTTGGTCTGAAATTTGCTGTGTAAACTAGGCAGCAGATCTTGAATTCAGAGAGTCACCACCTGGCTCTGGCTCTGGTGTGCTGGGATTAAATAAAGTGCACCACCATTTCTGGCCTTAGATGAAGATTTTTGTGTGTGTTCATTTAGAGTGGTGGGAAATGGTATTCTCTGAAAACAATTAAAAATTGAGTCCATTCTCATATGTAGTACAGCCTGATTTTGATCTTGACATATAGGCAATGATGATCTTGAATTTCTGATTTTCTTGTCTCCAAACTCCTGAGAGTAGCATTGCAAGTGTGTGCCACCATGCCTTTCTTTTCTCCGGGGTGGGGGAGGGGAGGGAAATGACAGCAGCTTTATTGAGATACTCGTTTCATATAGCTCACCCACTTTAAAGTCTAGAATTCAGTAGTTGTTGCAATTCCAGAAAGTAGTGGAGACTTACAAAAGTAACCTATTACACGATAACAGTTACCTTCTGTTTGTTCAATGTTTTTGCTGTGGCTGAAGCAGCCCTTATAGTATTTTCCTGATTGCTTCATATAAATGAAACCATTTAATGAGGTTTTTAGTGACTTAATTTTTTTAGCACAGTATTTCAAGATTAATACTGTAGCCGGTCAGTGGTGGCGCACGCACACCTTTAGTCCTAGTATTTGGTGGGCAGAGGCAGGCAGATTTCTGAGTTCGAGGCCAGCCTAGTCTACAGAGTGAGTTCCAGGACAGCCAGGGCTATACAGAAAACCCTGTCTTGAAAAACCAAAAAAAAAAAAAAGTGTACTGGCTGCTATTCCAGAGGACCTAGGTTTAATTCTCAGCACCCATATCCGCTTACAACCATCTGTAACTCCAGTTCCAAAAGATCTGTCCCCCATGTTCAGACATATATGCAGGCACATTAGTGCACATAAAAATAAATCTTAAGATTAAACTTGGACCAGGCCTAATGGGACACAGCTTTAATCTAACACTTGGGAGGCAGGCAGAGACAAACATATCTGTGATTTCTAGGCCAGCCTGATACATAGAGTGCCAGGCCAGCCAGTGCTACTTAATGAGAGTCTGTCTCAAAAAACAGAAACAAAACATCTTTTTTTTTTTTGGTGGGGTTAGCCTTGTTAGAGATATCATCTGTGGTTAAGAGAACACAATTGCTCTTCAAGTTACTTCCTGGAGTCTACAACTGCATGCAAGTCTGGGGGTGAACCTGACACCCTCTTCTAGTCTGTGGGCACTATACGCAGGTGCATCCCTCCTCCCCTATATACATAGAATTAATAGAACAAAAGTCTTAAAGCCCCTTGTATAGTTATTATAAATCACTTCGGTTTATAAAGATCTGTTTGGTAGGAGGGCATAGTACTTTAGTTCTTACTACATTAAGATATATAAACTAGGAATCAGAACCAACCCAAAGCAAAACCAAACAGTTTTATCAGAGTCTTTTCTACCCAACCAAATCACTAGGATTTAAAACTATTTTGTAATTTGTATGAACTGGGTGTGGGGGGCCACAGGTTTAACCTCAGTACGCAGAAGATAGAGACAGGCAGATCTCTGAACTTATGGTCAGCCTGGTCTACAGACAGCCAGGCTACGCAGACAAACCCTGTCTTAAAAAATAAAACACAAAAAAACTTGTTTGTTATAAAGTATTTATTGAATGTCATCTAGTAGCCTTGTATATAATTCCAGTTTGCTTTGTGCTTTGTACTTACATCTTCCCTTTCTGTTACAGTGCTTTTTTAGGACCAAAGGACATATTTCCTTATTCAGAAAATAAGGAAAAGTATGGCAAACCAAATAAACGAAAAGGTTTTAATGAAGGATTGTGGGAGATAGATAACAATCCGAAAGTGAAATTTTCAAGTCAACAGGTGAGTCCTTTTATAAAATGTATTACTAGAATTAGAGTTAAAAATATTGTCATTGGAAAATACTTAACTAATTGAAGAACCTTATGAATTTTAGATTGTTGTGCTGTTTTTAGGTTTTTCCTTGATGTTTGTATCTAAATGGTTATTAATTAAATGTCTAAAGAGATCTCAAAAACTAGAAATACTTGGTTGTTCAGCTCTTCTTGATTAAAATTTCTTTAAACTATTACTGAATTTAAAGCCATAGTTAGTGTCTTGCTAGATTCAGGGCCCTAAAATTTGATTATTGTATATTTGATATGGGTGGGAACATAATGTCCTTGTCCGTGTGGAGGTCAAGTACATCTTTGTGAAGTTCTCCATTCACCTTTACATGCATGGGTCTGGGGGTAGCAGTCAGGTCAGCAGGCTTGTGTCATAGAGCTGAGCCATCTTAGTGGCCTAATTGTTTTGTAAACTTAAAGCATATGCACTTTAGGGTTGTTTTTTTTTTTTTTAACAGATTTATTGAATGGTATGAGAATAGACCTCATTAATTAAATATACAACCGAAGTACTTACATCCCCAGTAAAAATTCCACCTATTCTAAAAAGCCTCCTGCCCAGAGCTTTTAATTTATATATGGTATTAACATTTTCATAAAGCAGTTTGTTTTTACCTGGTTTGTTCCATTTTTCTTTTCTTTTTTTCAAGGCAGGGTTTCTCTGTTGCCCTGGCTGCCCTGTAGACTAGGCTAGCTTCAAACTCAGATTCGCCCGCCCAAATGCTGGAATTAAAGGCGTGCATACACTCACATGCTGGCTTCTTTCATTTTTATTTTCTCTTGGTACTGCTAATAGTTTTTTCTATTTATTTTGTGTTTATATTGGTGTGTGCATAATGTGTGTATGTGCTACAGTACACGTATAGTGGTCAGAGTACAACTTTGTGGAGTTGTTTATCTACTTTTACCATGTTGGATGTTGAGTGTGCTTAACAAGTGCTTTTACTCTTAAACCATCTTGTGGTCCCATGATACTACTTTAATGTTTTTATATATTGCAACTTATGTTTTTCTATATTGCAATTTGTACTCTTGAATTTAAGAAAGCTCTTGATAAAATGAACAGTGGTGGTGCATGCCTTTAGTTCCAGCCTTGGGGAGGTAGAGGCCCATGGATCTGAATTTGAGGCCAGCCTGCTCTATAGAGCAAGTTCCAGTACAGCCAAGGCTACACAGGGAAACTGTATCTGGGGTAGGGTGGGGGTAAAAAACCCCAGAAAACAAAATTCCAATGTAATTTCACATGTACCACACTGTTTCTTGGCTTTGACCAATTGTTCTGTGCAATCTTTCTTTGACATAGTGAGCCATCCTTAGATGGTCTTCCTGGTACTCAGCATAGTAGACTGCGATTGCTTCTGTACTTGTAACAGCCACAGAAAGTGCAGATTTCATGCACGATGTATTATTCCCAGGCCTGCATAGGTTGAAGAAACCAGTGATTGATTTGTTAGTTATATTAGAGATTTTACATTATTTTCCTCCTTTACAAAATAATAAAAGTTTTGGATTTTGGAAACATTTGAATTTTCTGATTAGGTATGTTCAACATTTAAGGTTATAACACCCGTCCTATTACTTGGCTGATAACAAGCTCAGGCTGGCTTCAAACTCAGAATTCTCCTATCTCACTCTTCTGAGAGGTACTATATCTTGCCAAAACTATTTTAATTTACAGCTTTAAAATTGTTTAACACAAGGTGTTAACATATTCCAGCTTATACTCCTTAGTTTAGGATTGCCTCAGACGTGTCGGCTTCCTACTACAGAAAACGCTGGGGTCATAGTAGTGCCACTCCCTGATTTAAAACTTTAATGAGCAGTGGTGCCGAACCAAGCAATGGTACCTTTAATCCCAGCACGTGGGAAGCAGAGGCAGGTGGATTTCTGAGTTCGAGGCCAGTCTGGTCTACAGAGTGAGTTCCAGGACAGCCATGGCTATACAGAGAAACCCTGTCTCGAAAAACCAAAAAAAAAAAAAAAAAAAATTAAAAAAAGGTTAAATACTTTAAAATTTCTATTAAATGTCCTTTGCAACAGAAATTGGGGTACTCCCATATCTATATATACAAGTTTTTGATTTTACATGTGTAGAAAAATTTCAAGTTAGATAAACTATTTTAAAAATGAATAATTGTTCTTCATAGGTATCGACTAAGCAATCAAACGCATCATCTGATGCTGAAGTGGAAGAGAAAGAAACGAGCGTTTCCAAGGAAGATACTGACCAGGAGGAAAAAGCCAGCAACGAAGTATGTTCTCTATCTTTTCTGGTCTTAAGAAAAAATAAAGAAAATGTATCTATAGATAGTAGTTTATTGAGTATATTGCAAGGGAAGACTAGACCTGGGGGTGGGGGTATCTTGAGTACTACCTGTGGATTTCACAGTTCCCGCAAGAAAGGAAGTATATATATATATATGTTTTTTTTTTAAAGATTTATTTATTTATTTATTTATTTATTTATTAATTAAATGTAAGTGCACTGTAGCTGTCTTCAGACATACCAGAAGAGGGCATCAGATCTCATTACAGATGGTTGTGAGCCACCATGTGGTTGCTGGGATTTGAACTCAGGACCTTTGGAAGAGCAGTCAGTGCTCTTAACCACTGAGCCATCTCACCAGCCCCCCCCCTCCACCTTTTTTTTTTAAAGATTTATTTATTTATTTATTTATTTATTTAAGGAAGTATATTTTTAAGTTGACTGGCAAGGTAGGAGGTAATCTTCAAAAAAAATTTTTTTTAATGGTTTTTCGAGACAGGGTTTCTCTGTATAGCCCTGGCTGTCCTGGAACTCACTTTGTAGACCAGTCTGGCCTTGAACTCAGAAATCCACCTGCCTCTGCCGCCCAAGTGCTGGGATCAAAGGCGTGCGCCACCACGCCCGGCTCAAAATATTTGAAAAGTGGATGAAAACATGACATTTTCCTCAAATATTAAATATTAAATTATAAATAGTTTGTGCATTTTTAAGATATATGAATTTAAAGTTTTTAATTTCCTATATGGGTGCTTATATACTGAATGCATTCTTGATGCCCATGGAGGGCACTGGATAGATAGAAACCCTGGAAATGGAGTTAAAATGGTTGTTAGCCATCATTCCTGTCCTTGGACCCAAACCTGGATCCGCTGTGCTCTTAACCAGTAAGCTTTCTCGTTAGCTCTTGGATGGATATTTTTATTAGAAATTGTTTTTGTAAGAAAAACAGGTATAATTATGAGGTTAATGTTTATTAAAAATACTTTTTAAAAGAGTATTATGGGCTGGAAGTGCTTAAAAAGTTGTAAAACATTGTTCCGGTCAACCCCGCTTGTTCCGCTCTACCCCGCTCGCTCCGTCCAGCTCCGCTCGCTGGGGCTGCCCCTGTACAGCCCTCCTCCGCCAGCCCTGCTCGCTCCAGTCGGCCCGCTTGCTCTGGTTGGCCCTGCTCATTCCGGCCGGCCCCATTCAGCCAGTTGTAAAACATTTTAAATCTAGGTTTATTTCTACCTGTGTTACTATCTGAGTAGAGATACTTACCTATTGTAGGCTGCTTGGTCAGTGATTACTGCTGTGAAGAGACACCCAGACCAGAGCAACTTTTAACTTAAAAAAGGAAAAAGTTAGCAGGGCGTGGTGGCGCACACCTTAATCCCAGCACTCAGGAGGCAGAGGCAGGTGGATTTCTGAGTTTGAGGCCAGCCTGGTCTACAAAGTGAGTTCCAGGACAGCCAGGGCTATACAGAGAAACCCTGTCTTAAAAAACCAAAAAAAAGAAAGAAAAAAAGAAAAAAGAAAAAGTTAATTGGGGCTTGTTTTCCGTTTCTAAGGTGTAGCTCGTTATCACTGTGGGGACATGGTGCTGAGAGTTCTATGTCCCCATCTGCAGGCAGCAGCAAGAGACACTGGACCGGCCAAGCTGTGGGCTTTTGAAATCCCAAAGTCCACCCTCAGCGATGCACTTCCAACAAGGCCGTCCTTAGTGACGAAGTGTCACAGATAGGAGCCTATGGAGGCCATTCTTACTCAAACCTGATAAAGCAGGCATTCCATAAGGAATTTTTTTCTCGGAGATACTAGTTGCTGCTGTCACTTGGTCAGAGAAACAGGAGATGCCTCCCAGAACTTTCAGTGGAGCTGGTTCTATGAATTTTAGTTTAAGAAAATTTATTTCTTGTATAATTTATTCAATTTCATCTGTGGCTCTTTTTTCTTTTCTTTTCTTTTTTTTCCTGCTGTTTCTCCTGTTTTGCATTTTAGGGTGTGGATAAAGCAGTTGACATAACCACTCCAAAAGCTGCCAGGCGAGGAAGAAAGAGAAAGGTAATTTCGTAAATACACGGTAGGAATTTCAAAGAAATGTTATTTAAATTGAGGAAAAATAGATAAGGAAATCTTATTTGGACTTAACCTCTACCCTTTAATTCTTAAAAGGTAAGTTGGTTACTTTGTAAAATTTCTTGGTGCTAAAGCTGTGGCACCCTCAAGTTAATCTGAATGATAAAGGGAAATAAAGTGAACCAAGTTTTACTCCTTTCAATCTGCCTCATCTTCTATAAAATGATAGTATATAATCAAATTGTTGATGATTTAATACTCGTGAAATCTTTAGAGTAAATCCTGATTTCTCACTGCTAGCATAGGCTGTCATCCACTGTGCTAATTCTGTGTTGTGTGAGACGAGAGGGGCAGTGACGGCTTAGGCCAGGTATTTTGTAGGCTTTTAGTTAATTGCTATTTGTTCCCTGCTGTACTGGAGGGAAATGACCTTATAACTTTACAGTGTTAAACAATGAGCAAGTAAAGGAGCAGGCCATCTGAGAGCACATTCAGGCACTCACAGGGGTGCAAACCATGACGGTGCATATTCAGCTTTGATAGGCTTGAAAGTTGGAGGTTAAAGGCAATCTACAATATTTTTCTGAAGAACTGCTGTGATGGGAAGTCACTGTGACTCACTTATAGGTAGTGTGATGACAGGAAATTGTATTAGGACAGTAAGAACAGATCAGTGATAAAGTTAGAATTTTAGAATTGAAATTCTAAGATTGGCATTGGTAGAGTTGCACGAGGAATAAAGCAAACAGGTCTCTTAACTTTTTTTTTTTTAATTACAATAGGAACATAGATGAATACTTCATTTTCTTGAGCTCTGTTGTTGTATTGGACTTTGCAATACAAAACTGGGGTTTGTTTTTTTCTTTGCTTAGTTCTGAGACAGGGTTTCTTTATATATACCAGGCTGTCCTGGAACTCACCATGTAGACCAGGTTGGCCTTAAACCCACAGAAATCACCTGCTTCTGCTCCCCAAGAGGTAGGATTAAAGGTTCAGCCCATTGTGGCTACCCTACTGAGCTAGTCTTTATTCTGTCACATTTTGTTAATTTTATGTATATGTTTTGTTCTATCTATCTATCTATTTTTTTTTTTTTTTTTTTTTTTTTTTTTTTTTTTTTTTGTTTTTCGAGACAGGGTTTCTCTGTGTAGCCCTGGCTGTCCTGGAACTCACTTTGTAGACCAGGCTGACCTCGAACTCAGAAATCCGCCTGCCTCTGCCTCCCGAGTGCTGGGATTAAAGGCGTGCGCCACCATGCCCGGCTGGCTGTTCTATCTATTAAGGTAGTCTAATGATCTTTGATAATTCTTGAGTCACCACAAACTGCTTACATAAGACAGCATCTTAATTGAAAAATGTTGTGACTGCTCCCCCCTTATGGATCATTCTTAGAAAAATCCTGGATTAGTCGGTTTACAAAAGGGCCTCTAGGTCTTCAGGTGGAAAAAGTCAGATTAAATGATTAACCTTAGAGGAGGGTATATTAAAAGCTGAAGGAGGGTGAAAACTGAGCTTCTTGGGTCTATAAGCCTAAGTACAAAGGAAAAGTCCTTGTACAAAATTGAGAGTGCTGCTCCAGTGAATTCTGAAATAAGAAGAGATCGCCGCTACTGAGGAGAGAATGTTAGTGGTCAGGGTGGAAGAAGCCGGTCAGAATGCTGCTGTAAGCCAAGTCCCAATCCAGGGCAAGGCCCTGTCTTCAATTCTTTGAAAGCTGAGGGAGGTTTTTTAATATACATACAAAAAAAGGTATAGACAGGGCTCTCCTGGGTCAGCTGGTGGGGTGTAGCAGGAAGCTGCCTGTACAACATGAAGCTTCAGGCAGTAGCATGGGCTGATGGAGAAGCTCCAGGAAGTTATCCAGATAAGGAAACTGAAGAATGTGATCACGCTTAGTTAACTTTTTATTGCAGACAGCTTTACTTTGGAAGGAGTTGCAGCTAGGAATTCAATTTCTGTATTCAAAGCCTAGGGTCTGGAACTGCTAATGAACCCACTTTGGAACTCCTAGGAAATGTAAGCACTTAAACTGCTCAGGAAAAGACTCCTTTCTACAGATAGTCACCTGGTTGCCCAGGGGCTCTGATGGAAGTGTACAAGTACACAGTAAGAATAGTCATGCCTGTGAACAAAACCATCAACACTTGTGGATTAGCAGTGAGAGGGATTTCTTGACAGTCTCCTCCTGGTGAAGGTACTATAAATGTTGAAATGACATTAAAGGATTTCAGACAATATGTAAATGGCTGATAAAGCAGCATTGCATTTTGAGACATTTGACCCCAATTTGAAAGAAGTCTGTAGGGGAAAAAAAAATTATATAAAACAATCATTGCATTCTACAGCGAAACTTTCTGTGCATTGAATAAATCAGTTGATGGGATAGATTTCATTTTGTTTCCTTTTAAGAAATTGCCACAGGTACCCCTACGTTTAGTAACTGCCATGCTGCTAAGTTGTAGCCATCAACACTAAGGTAAGGCAACCACTATGGCTTACTGAGGGCATAGATGATTTGTTAGTATTGTGCTGTATGTGGTGTTCTGTGTCCATCGAACCTGGAGCTTTCAACATGCTATTATAAGCACAAGTTCTACCACGGAGTGAACACAAGCTCTGTTTGGTGGCACTTTAAACCAATGGGTGTTTTTGTTCTGTGGTGCTGGGGCTTGTACCAGTGCTTGCTTGCACATGCTAGGCAAGGTTCATCGCTGCATCACACACCCATCCTAATTAAATGACCCTAAATTGAGGTATGTGCATTGTTATTTTAAGACAATACTTTCACATCTAATACACAATAGCATAATATACATGTAACTTTAATATATATAGGGAAGCCAAAAGGCTTATTTGCTAAATTGCCTGTAGCAGTTAAGATGAGGGGCTATAGAAGTGACCTAATAGCTGAGTAGGTCATGAAGGGCCATAGGAATTAGCATTAAATTCCTATATCAAGTTACTTATTGTTAGTGTGAGATGGAATTTTATAATACTTCAAGAAGTTAAGTTGATAACTGAGTGATGCTAAGAAGAATGGAGCAGAATGTGGGATGGCTCCAAGGTGCTTGCTTTAGTGAATATATCCGTGATTGGGCATATAGAGCATGTTGGTTTACATTAGTTAAGTACTCTTGGGAACTGTAGTGAAGATACCTATGGTTGCAGTATAAAAGAGGGAAGAGAGACAACCACTGCTCTAAAGGTAAGATATTAGAGGAGATCAAGAGAATATGTTGACTGGGATAGATGCAGAAGCCAGAATTGAGACAGGATATAATAGAGATGAGGGAGCCATGAATCTATTTAATGTTGACTTGGAAAACCATGACGAGAAAGACAGCTAAGAAAGAAAGGGAAGGTAATGAGGGAGTTAACAGTGGTGCTCCAGTACAAGAGTCCAGAAAGATATTTGGTAATTAGTCTATTCAGGAGATTGCTAGTTTTATATTAAGGACAGAAATGAAATAAATTGGAGAATACATGTTTAATGGTAATTGCAGGTATATTTTAAATCTCAAGAAATGTGAGTAATGCAGCAATAAACCAGGGCTTTACATTATATATATACAGGGAGGCATTTAATATGAAATAGCATTAAAAACCTTACCTTTTTTTCTTACAAAACTAGGAAAAATGATAGTTATGTAAGTAAATGCATAAGAGAAATGCACACTTTGAAGGGGTTGAATTAGGAAGGAAAAGGAGATGTATGGCTCAGGAAGGGACTTGGAAATCAAGGGAATTCTTTCTGGCTATATTTCCCTTCCCCATTCTGACTTTAGTTCAATCAATAAGTGGATACAAGCATGTTAACTACCCAGTACTTGAAGTAGAAGGTCAAAGGACTAACCATAGATTTGAAATACCAACTTCAAAGACAGGAAATGATTTCATATTTGTATCCTATCCCTTCTGTCTTCCTGGTGCTCGTTAGCTTAGTCTTTGTTGGGGATCTGTGAGACAGGCATGGCAGGGCAAGGCTGAGGCATGGGAAAGAACACGAGCAGTGGCCTTCTGATGGAGATGGAAAGAGCAAAGACAGGCTGACTGTCAGTAAGAAACAAATGAAGTGTTAGAGGTCCAGTAAAGATACTCATACATGCATTTCAAATAACTAGTCTTTCCTTTGGATAAAATATTTTCCTGAGTAGTGGCTTTACTTTTACTTACATGATTTTGCAGTAGTGATCATAAACATAACCCATGCCAATCTTTAATATCAGAGTTGGTGGGGTTTTGTTTTGTTGTTTTTTGTTTTTTTTTAATTGATGTTTCACTGTTTATTGGCATCTTCTCAAATGACCCATTGTACCTGTAATTGTTACTTGCTTTCGACTTATTTCCAAGTGCAGAAAGGGTAAGTGAATAAGTTCTTTCTGCCATTGAGGCAGTCTGTTTAAACCCAACTTTAAAGAACTTTTGACCTATTTATTAAGTCATCAGGAAGAGTTTAACCTTTGGCATCTCTGGAGCTTTATGGAAATACAGATGTCTGGCTCTTGAATATGGGGTTGCAGGTTCAGATCTGGAATTAGGGCAGCATGATCTCATATATTCTTAACCTGAGAAGATCTCATGAGAAAGTTTGTTTCTGAGAATGAGAGTAACCTTGGATCATTTATAACAATCTGAGCATGCATTGTACATAAATTCTTTTTTTATTTTACTTTTTTTTTTTTTTTTTTTTTTGGTTTTTCGAGAGAGGGTTTCTCTGCGTAGCCCTGGCTGTCCTGGAACTCAGTCTGTAGACCAGGCTGGCCTCGAACTCAGAAATCTGCCTGCCTCTGCCTCCAGAGTGCTGGGATTAAAGGCATGTGGATAAATTCTTAGAGGCAGATATCATTATCATCTTGGGCATCACTAGATTGACTTGGGCCTGGTGGCTTGCCCATGATCACAGTACTTGGCAGGAATTACTGAGGCAGGAAAAGATAGTTTTTGTTTTTTTTTTTAAAGATTTATTTTATTTATTATATGTAAGTACACTATAGCTGTCTTCAGACACTCCAGAAGAGGGCGCCAGATCTCGTTAGGGATGGTTGTGAGCCACCATGTGGATGCTGGGATTTGAACTTATCACCTTCGGAAGAGCATTCGGGTGCTCTTACCCGCTGAGCCATCTCACCAGCCCCAGGAAAAGACAGTTTTAAGGCTAGTCTGGGCTGTCTAGGAAAGAGTGCAGTACTTCTCTGTTCCTCAAATAAAAGTCAACAAAAGCAATGCTGTTTCTTGTAAATATATTGACAATTTTTTTATTATTAATTGAATGGAGCTCTGTGTGTTTTTGTGAACATTCTTGCTTTGGTCAGTGCATTAATACTGAAGACCAAGTGGCCATGCCATTTAATGTCCTTATATGCTTCGGTTGACTTTCTTCTTCAATTTTGTTCATCCCTTTGAAATTATAACCATTACCATCTATTTCATGTTTTCATTTTATATCTAATTGGTGGTTCTTAAAGGTGTTTAAGCTGGTTCTTATATTTTCCTGAAGGTGTTTAGCTGGTTCTCATTTGAGGCCACTAACTTTTCAGCCTTGTAGTTTTGTATTAGAAAATAAAATTAATAGCATCAGGTGTCAGTCTCGGTTGAGACATAAAGTTATTTAGTTAGAAGTAGCAATGTGAATTATTATGGTATTATACTTGTTTTTCATGTTGTATCAAAATGAAATGTCTTATTTTCTCAAATGATTGTTTTAGGTTGGGAAATTTGTAAAAAGGTGATTGAAAACACTGAGATCAAAAGTAATAAAAATCATATAGAAATTACGCTCTTATATTTTTGTGATTCAGGCTGAAAAACAAGTAGACACTGAAGAGGTGGGAATGGTGACTACAGCAGCCGCTTCTAACGTGAAAGCCAGTCCTAAGAGAGGACGGCCTGCAGGTAGGCTCAGGAGTGCTTGCTTGGTGTGGGGCTATGTACCGCATGGTTTCCAGTCAATCTTGAACCCTGGGAGAACCTGATGGGTGGTAATTCCCACCTACATGGGGCAGCAGGTAGGCGTTTGATCGCCTGTCGAAGTTACCACCCCACAGCCCCCCAACAGGAGAAGTGTGGCTAGTAGCCTCGTAGGCAATGTCCCAAGCTTCTGACCTTCAGGCTAGACTCCTCCCAGTTACCTACCAACAGTAAAGATAACAGGCCACCATAAGAGGGGCCCACCTCACTCTTACTCTCTCTGCCTTTTACTCTTTCTTACTTTCTAGCCTGTACTCTTTCTCTCTTTCCTCCTGCTTTTCTACAATAAACCATAGACTGTCAAGGCCCCCTACACTTGGACGATGGGATAGGCTTTTCTATGAGCCCTTTCTAATCTCCCGATGGAAGGCTCCAGTCAAGGCCCGGACTAAGGACTCTTGCCTGAGTGGGAACCTCTCTCCCTCAGCCCTTTCTCCTGTAACCCCCGGGGCCAAGGGGCCAAGGCTGCCCCATATAGATGCCCACCCAGGGCCAAGTGAAATCGTCTGGCAGCCCTCCCCCGTCCGCCTGCCCAGAGCAGAGGAGGAACTCTGGCCGGACTGGGCTATCCTCCCTTCCCCCTCTTTCCCTGACACCCCATTAGTTCCCAACAGATGGTAGTGATGCCCCACAGCTTGGCTTGTGATGAATATTCCAGTCCATTAAAACATTGCCGCTTAAGTTGATTAAAGAGAGTCACATCACCATTAACATGGACATAGACGAGGCTGGAGAAATTAGTCATCTGGCAGTTTCATTGTATGACTGTGTCTGTGGTGTCAGTAGGACATGGAGTTTTAAAGAATTACCACTGTGCTACATGTCTGGGGAAGTGTTGTGTAGACATACAAGAACAATTTCAAAGGAGAAATGGCTTCCTCTTGTAGCAACTATTAAGTTTGAAATAATTGTGGCTTCTTTTGTTTCCAAATTTATCTCTCCAAATCCTGAAAAGTGAATCTAGTGAGCTTTAAAATACCACGAATGGTGGGCTTATTTTACTTTTTTCACTTTCAGATTATCACATTCTGATAGGATGAGTATTGATCTGATAATTTTGAGTTGTTCTTCCTAATACGGAATACAACACTGAAAATCAACTAGATAGAGGTTTTTGTTTTTTTCTTTTTTCCCCTATATAGTATCCTTACGGAAAACCATTAAGAGGAATGAATAGTCAGATTGGAAAGAAAAATTAAAATGTATGTACATGTTTTATAGTATTATAATGATGATAAATATCTTTGTGAATTCTGATAAAATTGTATAGTACATAACATTGTTGATGAGTATATGAATTCTGAATGAGTGATACTATACATACATTTTTTCTTTCTCATATATTCCATTCTGACTACAGTTTCCCAGTTTTCAGTTTCTGTCAAACATAAGGACAAATGGAAATGTATTGTTAATCATTAAAGCGTCACTAGTTTTTACATAACATTTGTATTCTACATATGCCTTGCATTTAAGAATGAAATTGGTTTTCTTTTTTTCCTATTAGCTACTGAAGTCAAGATTCCAAAACCAAGAGGCAGACCTAAAGTGGCAAAACAGCCTTGTGCTGCAGAAAGTGACGTGTGAGTTTGTTTTGAATACAAATATTGAGATCTTTGTAAACAGTAGAAAATACTTGTGTTTTTTGTTTTTTGTTTTTTGTTTTTTTTCTATCTCTAAAACTGATGACTGGAGGAGGGACAATTTGTGTTAAAGGATCGAAGTCTGCTTCTGCTGCGTGAATTTGTGTGTGTGTCTGTGTGTATGATAAGAAACTTAGGTCATGTAGGCTAACAGGCAACTTGGGCAAGGTAAGTTGCTGAAAAAAATTTCTGTGCAGATTATATTTGTCCAGAGACCTACTGTCCTTTGTAATAGAATGGTGATAAATATCTTTGTAATTTAAAATAGTGTAAAAATTAGATTTCAGTATTTTAGAATGATACTCAGTTAACCACAGAAAGACTTTTTTTTTTAAAATAAATTAATTTATTTTGTGTATGTGTACCACAAGATGTGTGGTCATTTAACATATGATTCTGGGGAACTGAAGTCACATAATGAGGCCTTAGTGGCAAGCATCTGTACTCACTGAGCCACCTACTGGGTTGGCTTTTTCTTTATCTAGTTATATTTTCCCACTTAGAAAATCTGCTCACCTTGAATTTCTTTGAGAAACTTGATATAGTCAGGAAAAGGAGAGACTGCTGTGATGATTGTGTGGGATGACTTAAGACTTACTTGGCATGTGCATCTCAAGTGCTCTTAGAGTCAGACAAAGGTATCAGATCTGAAACTCATAGTGGTGATCTGCCAGCTTAGCCTTGGGAAGCAAACTCTGGTTTTCTGAAAGAACAAAAAGCACTTTTCACCACTTTTCTGCACCTGAATTGATTATTTTCAGAGTTGGTACTTTTCAACCAAAACAGAACTTTTCAAGAACTTTCTTTCCAAGCTAGTTGTTACAGTACTCTCAAAGGGGAAACCACCACCACAAAAATAAGACTTTTTTGTTTTGCAAGACTGTTATTCATGTCCCTTGGCATTTGCAGCCAGCAAGGGTAACATAACTTTTGTCTCTTTAAAAACATCAAAATACAGTAACAGTTAATATACTTAAAAACTGCAGAGAAAATAGATTTGAAGGTTCTTGTGTTAAACTCATTGAACCATTCATGTTGCTATTCCATGTGGGACCTTCATAGCTTGTATGACAGTTTAAAGTAACTGGTCATTTATTTAATGTTATGTTCAATCCCTACAAATGTGATTTTTTTTTTCCCCTAAAACAAATATTTTTATAAACATGTGAAATGTAATTCTATTAAATAGGGCCTTGGGTTTATATGCTAAATAGGAGCAAGAAACATCTAAAAATTGTACATAATGAAAATTCCATTTTACAATAGAATGGCAAACCCTGTAATTTTTTTTTTAAACATAAAATTTGCCATAATTTTCCCCCTGAAATCCTTGTTTGGTAAAGAAGAGTAAAGAGTAAAGGCTGTAGAGATGGCATAGCACTTACAGAGCACCCACCTACTGTTTATTCTTCCAGTAGAGCGGAGTTTGGTTCCCAGCACCCACATCTACAAGCTTACCTCCGCACACAGACACATGAATAAATACAAATAGTTCTTTCAAGAAAGAAAAAGTATAAATGAAATCTTCCACTCTTGCACTCTTAATGTAGGATTATTGATGAAGATAAAAGTAAAAAAAAGGGTCCAGAGGAGAAACAACCTAAAAAGCAGCTTAAAAAAGAGGAAGAAGGCCAAAAGGAAGAAGAGAAGCCAAGGAAAGAACCAGATAAGAAAGAAGGGAAGAAAGAAGTTGAATCTAAACGGAAAAACTTAGCCAAACCAGGGGTTACATCAACCTCTGATTCAGAAGACGAAGATGATCAAGAGGGTGAAAAGGTAGCAAATCCACATTCAAAATTACTTGCCATGTGTGAGGTGTTTGTGCAGCATATAGGATGTAGAGGCCTAAGGTTGATGGTATGTTATTAATTTACTAAGAAGTGTCTCTCAAGAAAATTCTCAAGAAGTCATGTGGCAACTGTGACTAATTATAGGTGGGCCACCACAATTCCATGGAAATTGTGAGTTTTGGTGATACGGACTTTGGTCCTCTTAAAGTGCTGAACAATGTCCCCAGCTCTGTTTTCCTCATGCTAATTATTTTTTTCTTCATGTGACAAAACTCCCTCCATATGGAGGTTGGGAATTGAGCTTAAGTGGTGTCATCTATTGGACCCCACCACTTTTACAGTTTGAGACAGGGTCTCAATGAATCTGAAGCTAGACTGGTAGGTTAGTCAGCTTATCTACCCGTGTCAATCCCTGCCACACCAAGAACAGATATGCAGTCATACTCAACCTTTACAGGGATGCTTGTCATTCTTGGGACAGGAAGCATTTAATCCACTGAGTTATTTCCCTAATTACATTGTAAGTTTATTTCCTAGATAGTGTTTAATATTATAATATGTATAACCTTTAACAAACATTAAAATATTTATGGGTTTCTTTATTTTTTACTGAGATGTTTTATGTATTACATATCTGAAATGTATACAGTTTATATGAAAAAATATATTTTATAGTATAATTAATTTCTAGAAAATAGATAAATACTTCCAGTACTCCAGCTATATAAACAGGTTGTAGATAACCCAGATGTCTGTAATCAAAGACACAAGAGGTGCATTTATACATTAAACTTTAATCTTTATCCATTGTAATTTCAACCTGGCTGACTTGCTTTGCAGACCCGGCTGGCCTTGAACTCAGGGATCCACCTAGGCTCTGCCTCCTAAGTACTGAGATTAAAGCTGTGTGCCACCATGGCCTGCTCAAAGCCAACAACTTTGGCTAGCTTCTTAGCTCACTTCTAAAGAAGACTCAGTAGATCTTGTTAAGCTTAGTCACTTTGTTTCCTACCTACCATGATTGTAATTATTAGTCTCCAACCACTAACTTGAGAGTTAATACATCCTTCCTGTTCTCAAACAGAAGAGAAAGGGTGGAAGGAACTTCCAGGCTGCTCACAGGAGGAACATGTTAAAAGGCCAACATGAGAAAGAAGCTGGAGATAGGAAACGCAAGCAGGAGGAACAAATGGAAACTGAGCAGTAAGTATTCTTTTTAGTTTTCAATCTTGCATTCTTTTTTAAAGAGTGAAACCTCTTTAAGTTTTAAGTGAAACCTCTTTAAGTTTTAAGTGAAACTCTTTAAGTAGCCTCTCATTTCCAGAGTTGATGAAGCCTTTTAAAGTGACTTCCCATACTAGAAAATCTTCCATATGTGCTATTTCAGGCTCTATTCTTTTTTTCAGAGGATAAGATTCACTGAGGTAATCCTCTTGTGAACTGTTTTGTAATATAAGTAAAAGTAGAGTTAGGTTTTATATAACATGTTAAGCATAGAATTATGAAAATATATTGTTGGCGAAAGAATGCAATCCCAGTTGGAAACCTAGAAGCTGATAAAAAGCAAGCTTGCTAGCATTGGATAGATCCTGTATGAATCAAGCTTTAATTCGAGTTTGACACTTTAATAATAGACACTTACCCTGAGAACTTTCTTCCTCCTTTACTGTATCAGTATTTTATCAGTACAAGGAATAGTCATTATAATAATTAGACTTCACAGCTCTTGTGCACATTTGTTTTCCTAGTTTATCACTGTCCCTTTTTCTCATTTATAAAGTGTCATACTCTTAGTAAACTTCTGTGGGCTTTTTACTGGTAGTGAGGAGAAAATTTGAAAACATGTTGTAGGTCACTTATACAGTGGCAAATAGTAAAAAGAAACATTTCTTCACTTGTTTTTATGATGTATCTACAAAGTCACCATTTTTATAGGTGACCTGCTTCTGTGGCTATTTGGAGGATACAGAGCAGTTTAGCTGCTTCAGGGAGTTTTAAAAAGTAATTAAAATGCTGGATTATGGCCACATCTGTAAATGCCATTATTCCTGTCCTTTCTCTCCACTGAATAATGTGACTGTTGCTTTTAACTTTGTGCTCCCAGAAATCAGGCATAAATTAGTTGTTGCTTAGTGAATCTAGCCCAAATCTTCAGAATCTCAAGATATCTTTTTTGTATTTCAGTTTCTTTTGAATGTCCTCCAATGTAACTTTCTCAAATTCTAATATTTGTGTTTTCTTTCCTTCTCCTGTTATTACAAAACTTTGTACTTGGACAGTTTTGCTCTGTAAAGCATTTCAGATGCAACTTGTGTGAAATGCATTATGCAAAATAAAGTTTATTGTATTGTATTCCCAGCCAAACAACATGTAATCTACAGTAATAAAAATATATCTCATTTTGGGCTCAAAGCATTAATCCAGTAACTGAAAAGAGAATACAAGTGGAGCATACAAGCGATGAAGACCTTGAGACAGACTCATTGGACTGAATTCCCCCTCCCCCCCTTGATGGAAGAAATGTTCCAGATTCTAAATTGAGGACTTCACTATTAATGGCATTATTAACTGTGTTATGATTGTTAACAAAATATCTTGTAAGGTACACACTACATATTAAGGTTGGCCATCATTCCTGTTTTTTTTTTTTTAAAGCCAAGCTTAAAATGAAGCTTTGTGTTTGAAGTTATAACAAACATAGATGAAGATGATGGTGGTTGTACATTATTTCACTTAGAAGATATGAAAACTCATTTTGTTTTGAAGCTAGGTGTTAAACTGGAATAGCTATTACGTTCTTGAAAACTGGGGCAGGTGCGCCCTTGACAGTCCTTTGTTGTTAAGTTCTAGAGTCTTGTTTTTTTTCTTTTTAATCCTGAGAGATTAAACAGTAGACTTGTTAAGTAAAAAAAAAAAAACTGAAATTGTAACGAAAATTTTAAAATAAAGTTTTTTTAAAAAAAAAACCTGATTTTTAGGTATTTTTTTGTTCTTGTCTATTTTAATTGGTTCATAATAGGGCCTGTTTGCCAAGCCAAGGTACTAGAAAGTAAAATTTCTAACTCAAACGGTTATTTTTTGTTAATCTTAGTAAAATGGTACTTTTTCACTTATGAACTATGTCAACATTAGTGGATGTCATTTACCTTGAAAACAATGGCCTCCTCTACAACTTAAAAAACCAACAGTAGTATTAGCTTAAAGCAAGTTATTCACTATTGAAGCCAATTTCTGAGTCCCTTGGAGATGTGGGGTACAACTGGTCTAACTTTAGTATGCTTTTAAAAAAAATGTAGTAAAGTTGCTTTAAAATTCATTACTAATTTGTAGATCTTTTACCATTGTGTATATCACTGAAAGATGAATTTGGCAATGTTTGAGTTTTGTCTTTATTTATGTTAATGCTGTAGAGCTACACAGTTCTAAAAATTAGCGTCCTATTTTGTAGGTTGATGGATTATTTTTAAAGGAACATTTTTTAAAACCTTTACACAGGGGAATATGGGCATCTGCTAACCTCAGTCACAAAGTTACAGCATTTTGAAATATTTGTGTTGACATTTGATAGGCAGAATAAAGATGAAGGAAAGAAGCCAGAAGTTAAGAAAGTGGAGAAGAAGAGAGGTTAGTTATTTTACTTTCTAAGACATACAGAATTACACAGAGAAGGCTAATGGGAGCTGGCTGAGATGGCACATACCTGGATTCCTCACACTTACAGAGGCACAGCCAGGAGAGCCTCAACTTCCAAGCCAACCAGGGGAACAAAGTAGGATCCCGACTTTAAAATTTAACAATTTAAAAATGACTTTTGAAATCCCATTTCATGTTCTTAGATCTTACAAAAACATGTTTTCAAATCTAATAGATTCCATATTAAATTGCATTTTTAGCAATTAAAGTAACCCTGCTAATATCTTAATGCTTATCTGGTGTCAGCTGTGCAGCCCAGCTAAGAGCTGGAGGCTTTCCATAAATACCTTGCAGTTAAAGACACAAAGTGAAGCAGAGACTTAAGAGGTGACAGGTACAAGTAGCCCGTCACCGAGACAGAACACATGCAGTGTGCTGTAATTTTGTGCTTTTATGCTGCATGTTTCTTCTTGGAACCATATATGAAAAGAAAATTAGCAGGTAACTTTTTACACTATTCATCTATATGGGTTTCTTGAAGATTATGAAGAAAATTTTTATAACCACCATTACTTTTATATATTAGACTGTACAGAGATATGGTGTGGAGAAAAACTATTTACTATTTTTTACATATTTCAATTTATAGAAACATCAATGGATTCTCGACTTCAAAGGATACATGCTGAAATTAAAAATTCACTCAAAATTGATAATCTAGTAAGTGTTTAACCTCATTTAAAACGCACTGCTTTAATAGCTTTATATATTTTCTCACATGACTTAAGTGTATAACTTTAAGATAAAAGGAACAATACCAGGCCATTTTTGTACCACCTTAAGAGCTTTTAAGATCTTCAGAAGTAGATTACATGGATGCTTTGGTAATTAACAGTTATGAAATTGCTGTTTTGTCATGAAGGATGTGAACAGATGCATAGAGGCACTGGACGAGCTTGCTTCACTTCAGGTAACAATGCAACAGGCTCAGAAACACACAGAGATGATCACAACCCTCAAGAAAGTAAGTGCCTTTAACACCTGCAAATCGAACATCTTTTCTCAGTTCATCCTTTTTAAAGAAAGTTTAAATCTATTAGGGAAAGTAACTATGATTACTGTTTTCTCAGATACGGCGGTTCAAAGTCAGTCAAGTTATCATGGAAAAGTCTACAATGTTATATAACAAGTTTAAGAACATGTTTTTGGTTGGTGAAGGAGATTCAGTCATCACCCAAGTGCTGAACAAATCTCTTGCTGAACAGAGACAGCATGAGGAAGCAAGTAAAGCCAAAGATCAGGGGAAGAAAGGGCCAAACAAAAGGCTAGAGAAGGAGCAAGCAGGTATGTGCTGACCCCGGAGCTGCTGCTCAGGTGTTTGCGTCAGTGTTAGAGATGAAGGAACCTCTCAGTAATAAGGCTACACTGTACCTTCATTGACCTTGAAATATTATAGTAGTAGCAATGGGGATGCCATTAACACAGAGTACTTGTATATGACCTATAAGGATGTTATGATGGGCTTCCTGAAGGAAACTTCTAACAAAAACATTTGTTAATAACTTTTGAGGGAAATCAGAATGTTTTCTAGAGAACCGGCCAATTCCCTCCCTCCCTCCCTCCCTTTAGCTAAAAAATACAACGTATAGTTAGCATATGCATCCTGGGCAGAGCTGAAAATGCTGCTTTCTTTCTGATCATGGCCATAGGTATTGTGGCCAATGTTTTCAATGTCACTTAAATCCCCAGCGTGTTATGCACTGTTAATTGAGTGGTATTGTGTTTGTTGATATAAGCTGTATTCTACTGTGCTGTAAGAATGGCTAGTGATAAATGGAGTCAGGAACAGTGATGACAGTCAATAGCATACTATCCAAATAGATGGCTAACACACACCTATGCTATGCTTTGTGTTGTGTCAATGAATAAAACTGCCACGAAGGCAGTGCATTATTAATATGCATATTAAATTGAGGCCTATAGTCAAGATACAACACTGCAGGTTCCAAATGTGTTGGATAAAGGGCTGCTTCATATGTACATGCTGTGGTCTTTGTGTGAACCCAAGTATATTTAAAAGTAAACTGTAGACATTCTGGTTCAGGATTTACCTAAGGATACAATACCATTATCAGCCTCCTCAATTCAACTTTAAAAACACTTTAACAGGCATATGCTTATCTTTCAAGACAAAAACAACAAAATCTCTCACTTACTTAATAGGGTTTTTTTTTTTTTTGTCCTGGAACTCACTCTGTAGACCAGGCTGGCCTCGAACTCAGAAATCTGCCTGCCTCTGCCTCCCGAGTGCTGGGATTAAAGGTGTGCGCCACCACACCCGGCTTTTTTGTTTGTTTTTTAAGAGATTAGAGGGTTTTACAGGGAAATGCCCAAGCTTGTCATCTGGATACTTTAAGCACATTAGGCTCTAAAATACTATTAATGCAAAATTTGGTTCTCCTAAAATTAAAAAAAACAAAAACTACACACAAGCTGTACTACAGAATTCTACCATTGAACATTTTTCCTAAATGTAACGAGATTAGTAAGTCAAGTCCTCTGTCCATTAAAAGTTATTGTGCAGTTCTAAACTTTAATGGTAAAATCAGTAGTACATCTTTTCGTTGTTGTTTGAAATGACTTCAACCTAGTCATTTATTGAAAGGCTGAAGCATTAGTACCTTGAGGGCCATGCTTTGACTTTTTAGGGTGATTTAGTGTATCATTTTGTATTTTGCTAACAATTTTTCCATTCTAAAGGTACAAAGAGCCTAAATGGCGGATCTGATGCTCAAGAGAGTAATCATCCACAGCACAATGGTGATAGTACCGAAGAAAGCAAAGACAACCGCGAGGCCAGCAGTAAGACAAAGTAAGGCATGGTAGAGCAGGCCGGAGAGATGGCTCCCATGTTAAGAGTACTAGATCTTCAGAAGGTTTAGGGTTGACTTCTAGCAACCATATAGCAGCTCACAGCAGTCTGTAACATACACTTAGGAAGAACAATCACAGTTTTTTTTTTTTCCTTTTTGGGGTTTTTTTTTTTTTTTTTTGAGACAGGGTTTCTCTGTGTAGCCCTGGCTGTCCTGGAACTCACTTTGTAGACCAGGCCAGCCTTGAACTTGGAAATCTGCCTGCCTCTGCCTCCAAAGTGCTGGGATTAAAGGCGTGGGCCACAATGCCTGGCTATAGTTTTTTTTTTTTTTTCTTATTCATGATTTTTAGCACAATAAAGCCCAGAACTTATTAGTATTAAGAGAATATCATAGTGTGTATTTTGTATTTCTCCCTGAGACTCAACCATTGTAGGGACACACTATCACTGACCTCTATACCAGTGATAGTATATTTCCCTGGCTGTCATGGAAGAAAAGTAGTCTTGAACCCACAGAAATATCTGCCTCTGAATTGGAGGTGTGTGCTACTACATCGGCTTTACTAATTTTTTAAAAGATTTTATTATTTTATGTATGTGAGTACACTGTAGTTGTCTTCAGACACACCAGAAGAGGGCATCAGATCTCGTTACAGATGGTTGTGAGCCACCATGTGGTTACTGGGATTTGAACTCAGGACCTCTGGAAGAAGTCAGTGCTCTTAACTGCTGAGCCATCTCCAGCCCCAGCCTTACTAGTTTTTTTTGTTTGTTTGTTTGTTTGTTTGTTTGTTTTTCGAGACAGGGTTTCTCTGTATAGCCCTGGCTGTCCTGGAACTCACTTTGTAGACCAGGCTGGCCTCGAACTCAGAAATCCACCTGTCTCTGTCTCTGCCTCCCGAGTGCTGGGATTAATGGCATGCGCCACCACTGCCCGGCCACTAGTTTTTTTTAAAGTTTTGAATCAAAAAGGCAGGAAGAAGAACTGGATGTGCTTGTCAGTGATTATGGCTGTGTTCAATCCATCAGAAAAGTGGAGCTTTCTATGAGTGAGAACCCATCTCATCTCCTACACCTTAAAAAGGTTTATTGAGACAAGGTCTCCCTATATTGCACAAGTTGGCCTTGAACTTATAGCAGTCTTCCAGGCACAGCTGTCTTGTGATTACAGATTAAACAATTAAATTGCCCCTTTGAGTTCTCTGTGGGAACTCAATGCTGGAGAACAATGTTTATGTTACCACAGAAGTCAGCGCAGACCTAGACTGCTTCCTGGGGATTATCTCACATTTCTGTGCAGGACTTTGGCAGCGGTGTTTTGTGGGTCTCTCTTCTTTCTTTAAACAGGACACAGATTTAATGGCCTGCTTGCTCAAGAGAAAACTTCCAAGCCTAGTTGTAATGACGTTCTTTTTTCTCCCTTTATTGTAGGCCACCTGGAGAAGATAGAGAGGCTGAAATATCTCTGAAGGAGTCTACACTAGATAACTAAGTCGGCAGACTTCAGATGTAAAGAGTATGTGAGAAGTCTGTTGTGAGTGACTTCATTTGAAATACTTAGGCTGCTGAAAGGTTTAAAGTTTTATAACCATAGGTTTTGATGTTTAAGTAGCTGGGGGAAAAGAAAAACCCTTTATATTTGTGTAAAAATCAATTATTGCTAATTTTCCGTGTGCAGTATTAACAGCTCTGTCGTTTAGTTTAAGAGTAAGGGAAACCTACTTAGAAAGGTTAACCTGCTTTATAGACATGACTGTAGTGTATTTTCAGTTAGTTGTATGTTAATGTGTAGTAGGGCAGTTATATTTTAAAACTGCTACTTGTATAAATCTTCCCAAATACCGTGGGTTTTGTGCATAGTTTTTACAGATATTGTAATTACCAGACTGTCTTTTCACTGTTTGTGGGTTTTTTTAGAAGTTGAGCATTTTTATGGCTGATAAAGTGAATGTTACTTCTAAGTGCTCACTCCTTTTATCAGAAGTGAACCTCAGTCCATTGTGTTACATTAGCTTGCCTCTTTGTAATAATGTGTAGTCTGTATGACAACTAGATAGCCACCAGGTTATATATAGAAGGTACAAATTTGTTTACTTTTGAAAGTAATTTAGTTTTAGGACTGGGATTTCAGTGGCATTAGAACGAAAGAGAACAGACTGGTATATCTACATATAGAAAGTCCCATCTACAATCCTTTATCACAAAACCTAAAACTGGTTTGTTTTGAATCTTACACTCATTAAGCAGGTCACTCGTTAAGGTGTTTTCTTTTTTAATTAGAATTAATACATGATGCCTATAAGTAATAAATGATAAATAATTGAAAACATGGCCATATTGGAATGGGATTTTTAGTTTCTCTATCAGACATATCAGAGGATACAGAAAAAACAAACATCAGTTGTTCCAAGGCAGGAACCAGATAGTCCATACACACAACATGAACTATCACTGTTAAATTTAGGGAGAACATTTCACAGGTGTTCTGAGTAATCAGGTCAGGTGTTTGCTTTTATTAGGTAGGAAAGTTCATCCTTATGCTTTGAAATTCCATTGGAAAGTGACTTAATACCAGTGCTTTTGTGCGATGCGATTAAATATGTTCTTGATTTCTTAGATAATTATTTTCATCTATGTAAAAATTACTCAATTGGACTTTTGCTTTAATAGCCCTTACAATTTAACTACTGTTTTGAGCAAATGCTGTACATTATATATCCACCAGTCTTCTGTTTTGTCCTTAGTACATTTTTAACTTGGACAAAAATTATTCTAGTTAAGCCATAAGTGTCAGTGTGTAAATTGTTTTAATTAAAAAGTTTTTTTCTACCAAACTCTATTAGTAAATTATTATTGCTAAAAGAATTCTGGGTTTCCTGCTAAGGAAGTAGTGGTGTTCTCCTTAGCTGTCACTGAGACCGGGCTAGGGGTACAGGAGCTCTGCAGTAGTGAGCTCAGGAGAGAACGGTCACTTGCCTTGTGCTGATTTCCCTTTTCTTCTCTAGCCACAGGTGTTAGTCACAGAACATCCAGCTTCAGAACATTAATGGCACTCCCAGGTTATGTACCTACTTGGGAGGCTGCCTTGCTCTGACCATGTATGTTCATTTTGAAGCACTGTTGCTTTTTAAATTTGGAATAGTCTGTCTGTAAGGCTGAATCACAAACAAGCTATCACTCTCAAAACTCTGATAACAACAATGGCTGAGCTAATGATAGCCACCTCTCCCACTGTGTGTAGAGTATGCATGTATAATGTGCATGTATGGATACCTATTTTGATTTCTCAGCTGCTTGGATCAATTTCAGATGTCCCCCTAATGAGAAAATCTGGTTGCAAGCTTGTATGTATAAACAATTAGACCAGAGCTCATCTGACACATTTGCAATTCTAGTTAGGAATTCAGTAGATGTTACCAAGACCGTGATGCATTACACTAAGAATGTTCCTACTCATCTCAAAGCTTACCTGAGTAAATGTTCCTACTCATCTCCAAGCTTACCTGAGTAAAGATGCCAGGTAAAGACAAGCCTGCCATCCTGTATGCAGAACAAGGGCTTCAATGAGTGAGTTTTATTCCATTGGTCAGAATATGCAAATAGCAAAGTTGTAGCTTGAGACCCTTAAGAAATGAGAGTTACTAAAAAATGTGCTTAAATTTGTGCCATGTAATTCTCCAACAGATACTAGAGATGACTTTCCCTCTGCTGTAAAACTGCCAAGTATAATCATTCTTAAAGAATTGTGACGCATAAGCAAGACGTTTGAGGAAACAGCTATTTTCCATGCAGGTGTATCCACAGGGATGTTCATTGACAAAGTTGTTCCATTCATATTTCCCTATGTCCTTAAAGTGACACATGATGTTATATTTAAGAGATTGATATTGGCATAAAATCAGGGGCTTTAAAGCTTGTAAACTTTATAAAGTTGAAATATTTTTGATGTGAACTAGTGAGTTAATACCTATAAAGTGATAACTGCAGTGACTTGGCTAGCCTTTCTTCATTTTCACCATCAAAAAAATGGAAGGTGTGTCAACTTTTGGTGAAAAAAAAGAATAGCATTCTCAATAAATAAATAAATAAGGATTCCATAGAGTAATGTTTATCTGTCATCTTTGTCTAGTAAAATGGGGTAATTGGCATTATGTATCAGGGAAATCTTGCTGGAATTTACTTTCTGAGAGTACAAGACCCACTGCAATAATAATCTGGGGATTGAGTAAAGCCATTCATCATGAATGTGTGATTATGCAGGAGAATTCTCAGGGTACTTAATACTGTTTAAAACAAAGTAAGAAACTTAGGCACAATGTGAGTTAGCCTTGGCAAGGAGACAGTACCCTGTGTTGCCTACAGCACTAAGTGAGAATACTTGTAGACATACCACAAGCAGGCACTTGTCAGCTCCACATCAGTCGCCATAATTGGATCTGTAACATTTACGTCCATGAAACGTGCATCACCTTCTTTAAAACTTCAAAATCTTTTAAACAGATGTTTAAGCTTCATTGGTTTATTTATATGATAATTGTTCTTAGCCATCCAGAGGATTCGGCTGAATTTAATTTAAACCTAGGACAGAGAAAGTAATAGTTCAAAGTCTACTTTATATTACTATTATACATGTTAATTTTGTACCCCCAAAGTTTCCACGAAATATTTTTTTTAAAAGATTTATTTTATTTATTATATGTAAGTACACTGTAGCTGTCTTCAGACACTCCAGAAGAGGGCGCCAGATCTCGTTACGGATGGTTGTGAGCCACCATGTGGATGCTGGGATTTGAACTTATCACCTTCAGAAGAGCAGTCGGGTGCTCTTACCCGCTGAGCCATCTCACCAGCCCTTCCACGAAATATTTTGATAGGTTTGTGTAGAAGTGTTCTTTTGCTATAGATCCAAATTAGAAGCCTTTGCTGTAATAAGGGGACAGAAGGATGGAATAGCTGAGCCAGGAAAAAGCTTTTCTTCTTAGTATTATGAAAGTGAGCCAAGCTTCATGGTATGCCCATGGTAATATAAAGTCTGCTAGTGTTTTCTCCAGCCATGGCTTTAAACGATATTCTAAACTCTATCTCTGTGATTCTGTTAAGAAACAAGGACTTGGGCTGGAGAGATGGCTCAGCGGTTAAGAGCACTGACTGCTCTTCCAAAGGTCCTGAGTTCAAATCCCAGCAACCACATGGTGGCTGACAACCATCTGTAATGAGATCCAATGCTCTCATCTGGTATTCTGAAGACAGCTACAGTGTACCATATACATAAAATAAATAAATATTTTTAAAAAAGAAAAAGAAACAAGGACTCAGCCGGGCGTGGTGGTGTACACTTTTAATCCCAGCACTCAGGAGGCAGAGGCAGGCGGATTTCTGAGTTTGATGCCAGCCTGATCTACAGCGTGACTTCCAGGACAGCCAGGGCTACACAGAGAAACCCTGTCTCGAAAAACTAAAAAAAAGAAACCAGGCCTGACTAATGCTGAGTGTGACTTAGTCATTGTCATCTCACGTGCCCAATGCCTGCCCAGTGTTAAATCGTGCCTGCTCCTGATTTCCTGTTGCTTATCAAATAATTGGCTTTATAGCTTTTTTTTTTTTTTTTTTTTTGGTTTTTTTGAGACAGGGTTTCTCTGTCTAGCCCTGGCTGTCCTGGAACTCACTCTGTAGACCAGGCTGGCCTCGAACTCAGAAATCCGCCCGCCTCTGCCTCCCAAGTGCTGGGATTAAAGGCGTGCGCCACCACCGCCCGGCAATAATTTGTTTTAAATTTCTCCTTACTACAGATATTTGAAGGATCTTTACCTTGGAAGGTGTAACTCTCACATCCTTCAAAGATCTCTTTAAAAAGACGACCATAAGTGATGCATTATTAACTGCATTCTATCGTTAGCAAGATCCACTCAGGGTACAGAATGCATAGGACTTGGAGAAAAGAATCAGAAGTTGTGTTTCTGACAAGGTTTATATATTCAAAATACAAAAAAGCATTTCTACATCTCAGTAACATAAACAACTTAAGTAAAAAGCCATTAACAATCTCTTGTAATAAATAATGTAATAGTAACTAAACTGTACTAGGAATTATATGGTACTAATTAAAGGTTCCTGGGTCAACATAAGGATAAGCAAGGAATTCCCCTAGTTTGTTGCCTTCGGAATCATAGTGGAGCATTCTGAAGCAAACATCACAAAAGAAACACGGGTCCTCTGGTGCAAAGGTGTCATTGTTCGTCACCCATCTGTAGTGTAAAAAAAAACAAAAGGTATATTATAGCATTTTTTTTTTAATGCTTCAACATTCTATGATTTGTGTTTTCTAATAGTGGTTGTCTTTCATAGGGGCCACACAGCAGTTATAGCAGTTGTCTTGCAGATCAGATATTTACATGATGACTCAAAATCAGACGCCAGATTGCAGTTGGGAGTCAGTCAGCACTGCCTGAAGGACTGTATCAAAGATTCATAGCACCGGGGAGGAGTTTGAGAACCACTGCCCTATATGTAACAGTACATAAAGAACATTCTCACTACCTCCTCAACAGACACAGTAGGGACACCAAAGAGAAATTCTGCAGAACTGACCTGAGATTCCTTCTTAAGGAAATGATCTCTTAGAAAGCACCACACACAGTTGCCGGAATAACTGTCCTTTAAGTTCTCCCTCGCTTCCTTTCTATTATGCCTCAGACCCCAATGGACTTAATTTACTGATATAACCCAGAGTTGCCTTAAAATCATGATCCCCTTGCCCCAGTTGTGGGGATTATAAGCATGTGTCCATATACGCAGATACTTTAAAATGAGGCAAACTTACACGTATTTATTAGTATAGAATATATATAGAGAGAATATAGTGTACAGAAATCTTTATATAGTGATCATGTTCATGCTCTTCCAGTTATTTTACAACGTAGTGGATGATTCAAGACAACATCTCAACTTATTTGTGCCAATGAAACATAGACATCCCTGCACAGGGCCATGGTACTGTGTATCATTCTTAATTTAGCAAAGACTGGTCAGTTTGGGAATGCAGGCATTTTAATTGAGATTTGAGGATAAAAACATGGCAGTTTGGGCTATAATATTCACCTGAGATTGTTTCATGCATTGGGATGTCACTGGTCACATGAAATCACAATCTTTATTAAGTTTCTCTTATAAGTTTCAGTCTTTCTGAAAATCTGAACCAATTTCTGGATTTTCATTTTGGTATCATTTCTATTTTCCTAATCCTTTAGATAAATACTATGATATGGAACTCAAAGCCAACTGAAGATACTCAACTATTTCTGAGTAGTTTCCAAACTTCTGGGCTCTGATTAATAAGAATCAGCAGGGGGAATGTAAAGGCAGAAATATCAGAAACTCAAGGTTTGAGGAGGACAGTCAGCTCAGGCTACATGAGACCCTGACCTTTTTAAAGGTAAAGAAAAACTCATCCGAGGTTAAAGGTGCTGACAGTCTTTAGTCAGGGCTGACTACACATGCAAGTCTTCTACCACGTGCCGTGCCCCACCTTTTTACTTTTTATGCTGGAGGGGAGGGCTTGCTAAGTTGTCCAGGCCAGCATTAAATTCAAATTCCTCCTGCCTCACAAGTAATTACAATCCATGTCACAGTGACTGGTCAAAACAGAAAACCTAGTTGGCTTTATGTGCTGGTTATTTCTGCATTGAAAACTGAGATAAAAGAATTTTGTAACGACAGGCAAAAAGGCTCCTTACAACCTCCAAGTCTGTTCTGAACTTCATGAATGTTTCCTTGTATAACCTAGTGTGCACATGCTCATCAGCAGGCAGCTGGCTCTGGGCTCAAGTCTTTGTACAAAACAACATGCTAACTTTCAGCAAACTGCACTGACTGGAACACTGACTAGTAGATAAACCATGAAGTCTAAATCTAGAGACCTCCAGAGTACTAAATTACTGTGAAAACCAGTGTGCTTAAAGGAAAAAAGCACCACTCACCTGGCTGTATACATCTTACAGACAAAACATTTTCTGGTCCACAGCCAGTGCTTCTTGGTAAGAAGGGGATACAGTGTTCTATCCAAGCAGTCGTCATGGTGCACAAGCCTTTGATGAGGAAAACACATGAAGATGCTGAAATGTACCTCGACCTGTTCTCCAGCAGCAGGCAGTATCTTACAGAGTACCCACTGCTGGGCCTGCAGCTTAGTAGCAGAGGCCTTGTCTAGCTTGCTAACAGGCAATCACCTGCATCACTGAACACTTTCCCCAGAGAGCTTTTCAGAATGAATATAGAGCTGATTTCTCAATTCCCTTTATGTTAACATGCTGTGACATTCTAAGAATTACTGCATATAGTGTTTTGTTTTATTAATGTATTCCACCATCAGAGTTTTAACAGCAGTGTTATTTGTGGATTAGTCTGTGTCTGGGGTAGGTGCATAAGGTTCTTTACATGCCTGTGTGTGTAGGCCATTTCCTCAGCCCCTCCATTCTAAACTATTCAATTGTTTGAAAATTAGTTATTCAACTTCCCACTATAGAATGACTAAGATTTTCATTAAAGTGAGAAACTTAAAAATTATAGGATTTCAATCCTCTCTCTTACATAGTTCTGCCTGACTTGGAACGTGATACATGGACCAGGCTGGCCTACAATTCACAGAAATCAGCCTGCCTCCGCTTCCCAAGTGTTGAGATTATAGGCCGACACTACCATGTCTAGTCTAAATTTTCCTTAAAAAATTGTCTCCATTTCCAGCTGCATAGAAAGTATACATTTGTTGTATCCAAGCTGAACCACATTGGTAAATTACACTTTTGCACTTTTAGACATAAAAGTAGATGCTGCCAAGTGTGATTACTTGAGCTCACTGTCAGGACCCACACAGTCAAGGCCAGGCTTCTGCAATAGTCCTCTGGCCTCTCCACTCCAGCTGGAGCATGCAGCTATCCTCGTCCTCCCAACTCACTTTTATTTAAATACCATCTTTAAGGTGAAATATTCTGAATGATGTCACATACCTTATGTCTGTGATGACAACAACATGCTCACAATCTCCCTGGTGACAGTATAAGTAAGGAAAGCCAAGTTTAATATGCAAGTCATTAAATGTGAAATCTTCCATTCTAGCAGTCTGAAATTTTCCATATCCTCGATCATGGGACTCTGACCATTCTATAATAGTTCTGTTTTGGGAAGGGCAAATATAGAGCATTGTTATTAGAACTTGAACAGAAAGAAAAGGTAATGTGCAATCACATACAATCGGACCTACTAATTAAATGCATGGTTGCCATCTAGAAGGGTTATCATAGTGGTTAATAAATATCTGGAGCAGGAGCAGTGACTTTGAAACCAGCAGTCATCAAACCTGATGACACTGGAAGACCCCGACCAGCTTGCTCTGCTCACATGCCACAGCACACACACACCCAAATTCCCAGAGAAAAGATGTTCCTCTCCAAGGGAGGGGGTTTGTAGGGGGATTAGACATCAAACTTTTCATCTGTGTAGTTCTTTTTTATTCTTGGGATATTGTACGTTTGTGTTTTAAAACAGGATCTCATTATATTATACAGCACTGACTGCTTTGGAACTCAATCTGTAGGACAGGCTGGCCTTGGACTTGAGATTCTCCTGCCTCTGCTTCCCAACTGCTAGGATTAAAGGCGGGAACCACCATGTCTGGTTCCTTTTAAGGTCTTGTCACTAAGCAAAGATCTGTCTGCCCCATTGATCTCTTACCTCTCAGTAAGCACCAGGTTTTTGGAAGGCTATAGGATGTGTGCCACTTTAGTGCGAGCACAAAGTGTGGAACAGTGCCATATTTCACTCTCATTTAGTTTTGACAACAGGTCAATAGGTTTGTTTTTAAACAATAACATGTACTGAGATTAGAGTGTTATTTCTTAGCTTCAGATTCCAATTCTGGTGCTGGGTGGTGGTGGCAGTGGTGCACACCTTTAATCCCAACACTTGGGAAGCAGAAGCAGATGGAGATCTGTTAGAGGCCAGGCTAGTTCGATAAGTTCCAGGATATCCAGGGCTACAGAGAAACCTTGTCTTGAAAAACTCTGGGGGTGGGAGGGGTGGGAGGAAGAGGACAGAAGGACATGACAAATTATGGCAAGTACTGATAGCTATGACCCACAGAAGCTAAAACTCTAGAACAGGTGTTAAAACTGGCTGGAAACTGGCTGGAACCAGTACATGGGAGGATATGGTCACAAAACAGCGCTAATAAACGCTATTAGAGATGAACTTTCATATTCATATACCTAAACACACACACACACACACACACACACACACACACACACGTATGAGACATACAGAAAAAATACTGAAAAGAGGGTGGAAAGGTGGCTAGTGGGTAAACGAGCACTGCTTTCCACAGGCCCTGACGTACTCTAACTCCAGGGGATCCAAATTTCTTTTCTGGATGTGCTACCGCCTGTACTCACAAGCACACAGTGTGTGCCCCGCCCCTGCCCTCCCGTAATGAAAAATCTTTAAAACTGAAGAAAAATATTGAACGGTTATCATCTGATATTAATAATCAGTACCTTAGTGGGCCTAATCTTTTTAGAGGTATGAGCCATTCAAACTTATCAAACTTAATTCCTTGAGGGAGGGATACAGTAGTAAGATTTTTTTTTAAAGATTTATTATTTATATGTAAGTACACTGTAGCTGTCTTCAGACATACCAGTAGAGGGCGTCAGATCTCATTACAGATGGTTGTGAGCCACCATGTGGTTGTGGGATTTGAACTCAGGACCTTTCAGAGAACCGTCAGTGCTCTTAACCGCTGAGCCATCTCTCCAGCCCCCAGTAGTAAGATTTATGGTGATGTCACTAAGAGTTAGAAATAGGCTGGAGATACCCAGCACTCAGGAGGCAGGTGGGTAGAAACCCTGTCTCAAGGGAAAAAAAAGGGGGACTAGAAACATCTGTATAGTAACTAGTTTTTTAATTTGGGAGGCAGAGGCAGGAGGCCAGGCCATCAAGGGATACATAGTGAATCTCTTCCTCAAAACAAAAAACAAGAAAACAAAACCAAGGGCTTTGGGAAGATGCTTTGGGAAGATGCTTTGGGAGTAGTACCTGCTCAAGTCTCTGCATTCTGGGTATCTTCTGTCATTGTAAAATGTTCCTTCAAAATAAAAAAAAGCTGACTTGTAGAGGTCCTACAAGAAAACAGATAGTACTCAATGAAAGCCCATTCGTAATTCAAATATTCACAATACACTATAAAACCACAAGAATACCAGACAACTCATGTTGGGACCTGTCTGCTACCACTCAATAAAACCTTGCTACTTAGACACACACATAGGGAGAGATACAGCTCTTTTTCAGCTTTATCCTATTACTATTTTAATCATTAGGCTTGATTTAAATGTGTGTTCTAAGACTTGAGAAAGGAACCCAGAACAAATCTGGTTAGCTTCATTGTTCCTTTTCCTCTCTGCAGCCTGCATGAGCAGATACTTTTCTATCAGAACTAGAAACAACAGCAGTCAATTTGATGCATTCCTAGTAAGGACACGGATCTCTAGTTATATATTTTCCTGACATTTCTTCTATTTTCAGCTTTCTTACAAAAGCTTTTCAATTTCCAGTAACACTTAAGAGTATGGATTGGGGGGGGGGCAGGATTTGTGTAGTCTTTGCTGTCCTAGAACGCTGTAAATCAGGCAGGCAACCAACTCTGAGATCTGCCTGATCTACCTCCTGAGTGATGGGACTAAAGACATACACTACCAGGGTTTCTGTTCTTGTGCCATGTTATGTAATAGTAGGTACCCGTGGTCTCAATTCTGATTCACACCAGACTTGAAGGGGATGGCCAGGATCCTCACTATACAAGTCACTGGGAATTCTCAGGCAGGGCTGGCTGTATAGTTAAGAAATAATAAGTACTCATTGTCCTGTTTGGCTGCTAGAACACAAACCAGTCTTTTTAGTATGCTTCTGGAGCATTCAGAACAGTAAGCTATTATCTAAGATAAGGTCCAAGGGCTAGTGAGATGGCCCAAGAGGTAAAGTGACTGGGTGCTCAAGGTAGAAGGGATGATGGATCCACTCTCACAAGTGGTCTCTGGCCCTCCATACATGGGCATGGCACACACTTGTATGCAAACATATACAAATAAAGTGTAAGAAAACATTGAAAAGGTAAATGATCTAGAGCTAGGCATAGCAATGCATAAGAATAATCCCATTGTTAAGAAGGCTGAGGCAAGAAGACTGCTATGAGTTTGGTCTTAGCCTCTGCTACATAGTGAGTTCTGGGCAAGCCTGGGTTACACTGTGAGACTCTCTGTTTTAAGATGGATGGATGGATAGATACATGCATGCCCTAACCATAACTAATGCCTCATTTTGGAAACAAAGTTTGATATACATACAATTTTGTTGATCATACAACACTTGTATAAACCTCTACCAGAAGTGACTTGAACACCTTAATGTCTTCTCCCATAATTGCTTATTTACAAAGAAAACTCTAGAACTAAAGTAGTTTAAAAAAAAAAAGTAGTTTTCACCAATAATAACCTCTCCTCACTGTACAAAGAAGTAGCAGATGAGTAGGTTTAGTAATACCCCATGCAATCCCAGCACTTGTGAAGCTGAGGCAGAAGAATCACAAATTCCAAGCAGCATGGGCTGTACTGGAAGACGGTGGATTTGATACTTGATCAGAAAATACTTGTACTGTTTACATGTTTGTTTTAAAAATACAGTTCCATTCTCAAAGCAATTATTAAAAAACAAACATTGGCAAATCCTTCTCTACTTTAAAGCTAGAGAGACTTAATTAAATGCATTAGAGCTATCCAAGTGCCGGCACATGGACAACAGCTGTCTAGCTCACTGTAAGAGCTGCAACTCACTGTCAAACCAGTCTATAACCGCTAGTGGAATACACGCCAGGAAACCAACAAAAACATCAGAACACAGGGTCTTGTTTTCACTTTTCTTTGGGGTACAATGGTGTTTAACACAAAAAATAGTTTTGGAAAAAGCTACAAAGTATTGAACATAGGTAATGAAAACATGAGGCTCATTATACTATTCTCTATATTGATTACATATTTGAAATTTTTCCAACAGAAACTTTACAAATGAGAAAAAATAACCCCAACAGCCAACAATACTGTAAAATACATATGTCAACAATGCTGTAAAATACATATGTCAACAATGCTGTAAAATACATATGTCAATGAAATAGTCTTTCTAAGGTTCATAAAGATGTTAGCCTCAGCCGGGTATACACATTCAATCCCTTTAGGAGGCGAAGGCAGGTGGATCTCTGAGTTGAAGGCCAGTTGGTCTACAAACCAAGTCCAGGACATCCAGGACACAGAGAAAACCTGCCTTGAAAAAAACCACCCCCCCCCCAAAATAACCCAGTAACAATAGCAGAAAGATGTTAAGTTCAGTCAATACTTCATAGGAATCTGTCCTTCTAAATGCTTTTAACATCATAAACATACATTTCTAAGACATTGCTTAAGAACAAAAAGGAAAACAGATTTCTGAACAGATACATTTCCCACCAGGCCCTATGCTAGAAGCCTGCTGGTGAGTTAATCGCACTGTGCTTCATCAAAGTTATCCACAGCCAGCAGCAGGGCAAAGAAACTGTGGGCTTTGAAGGAGAACTAAGATGTGACTCTAGCCTCCATCACTGATGGCTGAACTTGAGCAGCTCAGGACATCTATGCTCTATATTTATAAAAATGGTGACAATTCTTTTAAGGCCAGCATACACTAGGCACATGACATGTGCTCAATGATCAGACTATTATTTTAGTAGACAAACAAAGAATGTAGCCACAGATGTGTAACTATTAAGACAATAGGGGCTAGATAGATGGGTTAGTGGTTACAAGCACTTGTTGCTTTTCCAGAGGAACTGAATTTCATTCCCAGAACTACATAACTGCTCTAACCAATGTTGATAGGTTACTACAAAAAGGGATTCTTCATGGTAATCTTTTCTTTTTGAAAGAAACCATCTCTGTATCTCTAGCTATCCTGGAATTCTCTATGTAGACAAGTGTTAGAGAATACTGGATCACACTGTGAACCCCGAGACTGTGTTATTTATTGGAAACTACTGGTTGGGGTGTGCCTCAGCCCTTAGCACACAGCTTTAATCCCAATCAATGAAGGTAAAGTTTGTAGAAGGAAGCACCCATGTTTAAAAGTGAGTGACAGACATGATGAATCAGAGAAAGCTTTGACAGACTAGGATATGCCAGCCGCTCACCAGGAGAGAGGAAAGGTAAGCTACTTAAGGGAAAAGGCAGTTTTACTGGAAGAGTCTTACAGAGGCAGGTTGAAGAGAATAAGCTAGACAGAGGTGAAGGCAAAAAGAGCCATAGAATGACAAGGAAACAGAAGATTAGAACACTTTACTATGAGACCAGGCAGAGCCATTCAGCAAAGGCAGAGAGAGAAGCCAGATTGAATCAGTCAGCCTGGAGAAGAGTCTGAACCAGAACACCTGAGTTGAATCAGCCAACCAGAGTTCAGAAAGAATAAGAAAGGGCGAGCTTAGCTGGGCGTGGTGGCACACACGCCTTTAATCCCAGCACTCGGGAGGCAGAGGCAGGCGGATTTCTGAGTTCTAGGCCAGCCTGGTCTACAGAGTGAGTTCCAGGACAGCCAGGGCTGTACAGAGAAACCCTGTCTCGAAAAACAAAAACCAAAAAAAAAAAAAAAAAAAAAAAAAAAAAAAAAAAAAAAAAAAAAAAAAAAAAAAAAAAAAGGGGTGAGCTTATTCAGCTTTAAGTCTCAGAGGCTGAAAACATTCTAGGTCTAGATTAGATTGTACAGAGGCTAGAAGCTTCCAGGATTACACCTAATCCTGGAAGATGGAGGCAGATGGAGGCAGTAAGCCTCTGAGATGAAAATTACATCAGGAGGAAAAAAAATACTTTTACAGATCAGTCTGGTCTTGGAATCAGAAATCTGCTTGCCTCTACCTCCTGAGTGCTGGGATTAAAGACATACACCACCATACCCAGCTCGCATTAATTTATTTATAGCTATACCTTCTTTTTTGGTAGGGTTAAGAAAGCTTTCAAAAGATCAATGCTTTCTTCCTTGAAAAAAAAAAAAAAGAGAGAAACCTATTTCCTTAAAATTCCATTTGTTTCTCTGTATCATTGCAGTTATCTCCACAAGCACTGACACGGAAGTTCAGTAGAGTTTAAGGATCTTAAAACCATTTTCAACATAACCACAAACATTTAGTGTAATCTTTTCATGAGCCATGATGCTCAGCTCCATGTCAGTCACTGAACATGGAGGGTCTGTAGGACAAGAGAAACACACAGCACCACGACATTATACACATGAAAAGCCTGCAACCAAGTGTGTAAATGTGACCATGACACCCCCCCCCCCCCTGCATGGTGATATGCTTCTTACCACACTGAAAAGCTCAAAACAGGAGCATGGAGAAGACACACATTCACTATGTAAAGCCTAATGGAGTGTCAGTTAATGGGACTCAAAATCAAAGAACTAAAAATGTACATAGCTGATGGAGTCAGGAGACTGACTTTTGATCCTTTTCCAAGTCCTACCTTCATCCTACTTGTTTCAGATGTCATTTCATGGGCCTGCAGAGATGCCCTCTCCTTAGTGGGCAAGGAAACGCAGGGTCCTCTGCCAAGGCTGCACCATGAAGAAGCAGAGCAATCCTTCTGTGTCTTGCGATTCAGCACTATCAGGTGTTCTGTTGGCTTAGGTAAACCCTCACTTTGAGGGCTTGGGCAGCCTGCTCCTCTTTAAGAGGTGCCGAGGCACTTTTGTCTCACAAGTCGTGTCATTGCTGGGAAACAAGCTCATGAAGAGATTACACTAAATGTTTGTAGTTATGTTATGGGAAAGATCAACTCTGTGCCATCATCTGACATCAGCCCACATACTTCTCAGCCCTTCAAGCAGTGACTAACAGGTGCAAATGACTGGGGCTCTTGGTCAACTTCAAACTTTTCCTGGAGATAGTAAAGGTGGACTGAAAATCTTACAGCATTTTAAACAGGAAAGAATGAAGAACACCAAAGCAACAATAAGGCTGAGCCTATAACTCAGTTCTAAGTGCTTACTTGGTTTAATCCCTAGGCCCAACAAATGAATGAATACGGAAGCTCCAGGGCTACTTCACTGTGACTGTTAGAAAGGGGAAAGAGCGACTGGTCAGACAGCTAGAGGGTCACTGTGACTGTTAGAAAAGGGAAAAGAGCGACTGGTCAGACAGCTAGAGGGTCACTGTGACTGTTAGAAAAGGGAAAGAGCGACTGGTCAGACAGCTAAAGGGTCGGCAGTGGCCAGAAGGATGGTGTCATAGAACAGTTGTAAATGGTGAGAAGTGAGAAAACACACACAATACTGCCTCTGAAAGGCTATGGACAGCGGATGGAGAGACAAGACCTCAGTGCATAACAAGCACAATGAGAACACTCATTCAACACTTTTAGGACCCTGCTGGAGCAATCGCTAGTTCCTTTGCTGTTACTTTCGGGGGAACGGGAAGGTCATCTTACTTTGCTGATGTGCTCAGGCGCTTGGTCTGGAGCGTTGCTGAATTCTCCACCAATCTGGAGGTCACTGACACAGCAAATTGAATCTCTCAGTTCTGTGAGCTTCTGACTGCCCAATACCAACATGGTCTGGTATGGTTTATGCTCTTTGTGCTAAAGTTAAACAGTAAATTAGTGTCCATTTTAGAAAACCAGTTAACCACAAATCCTACCAAGACATGTTAGAAGAAGTTACTAATTTTCTTTTTCTATTCTTTTCATCCTGGAACTCACTCTGTAGACCCAACTGGCCTCAAACTCAAGAGATCCACCTGCCTTCGCCTCCCAAGTGATGAGATTAAAAGCATGGTTGCCTAGCATAATTTTCTTAATTTGACCTATCCTTTAGGGTTGGAGTCAGGGTTCCATAGTACAGCACTGCCTAGTAGATACAAGGTTCTGAGTTTGATCTATAATACTAAAAACAAATAAATCATGTCCATAAGTTGACATTAGATTCTGTATCATTATTAAGCTCTTACAAGAGCGAGCTTTTTGTTAGAAGTGTGTGGTATCTACCATGCATGTGGAGTGAGTGGTGGGAATGGGAGTGCTGTTTACAACCCTGTAGCCCAGAGAGCTCAGACCAACCAATCCTAAAGTGCTCAACCTTCCCTGCCAGGACTTCCTTAGAGAAACCCTTAAGAGCTGTGATTTACGTTGATGGCATTAACCTCTCTTATCACCACCCACTCACCTCCCAAAATCAAATGCCCAATAGGTACAACCAAGACTTCTGATAACAGAAAATTTCTACGTTATAGTTTATAATCAAGGTACTACTAAACTAGGGGCTTTTGGGATACAAATTCACCCAGCGGAATTTTACTAGAAGTTACATCACTGAAGATAGCAATCTACATTCTATCCCAACCTATAAATTTTTTAAAAAATTTATTTTTAAAAACTGGCAATTTAGATACCAAGCAATGCAATTAGTAAGTATAACCATGATGCTGCATAAAAGCCGACTTAAGTGCAAGACATATATACACACACACACACACACACACACACACACACATAAACTATAGGATTAGTTCACAGATACACCTCTGTGAAGAATCAAAAACATGTGCATAGCCTGGCCTTCAATCTCACACTGTAAAGGAAGGGGAAGAGTAAGGGTATATGCATGTCGAGCTAGAATAGTTACTTTATTTATAAGAGTTTTATATTTTGTAAGAGTTGACTTCTAAGAAATCACTGGGTATGGTGGCTTGACTGAGAAATGTCCCTGTGGTCTCTTGCATTTGAAAGCTTGAGCCCAGTTGCTGGCTCTGTTAGGAGAGACAGTAGGTATGGCTTTGTTGGAGGAAATAACTGAGTATGTACATGACTGCAGCTGTCTGATGAAAGCAGACAAAGATGCTGGATTCTCTGGTGCCACAGTGACAGGTGGATTCGAGGCCCCTGATGTGTGTGTGCTGGGAACTGAACTTACCCTGAACTGCTGAGCCATCTCTCCAGGCCCAAGCTTGGGTTTTGAGAGCTTAAAGACTTGCACTGTTGGAGTCTGCTCTCTCTGCTTCCTGTTTGTTGTGTGAGATGTGAGCCCTCTGCTCAGAGCTTCTCTATTACAGATGCTAACCCAGCCCTTCCCTTCAGTGAACTGCCTCCTTCCAGGTAGTTGCCTCAGGCAATACAAAAGAAACACTGGCATCCTTGTTATGCATTTGTATCAAAAAGGAACTTCCTTAACATCTCAACTAAGCTCATTCCATTCCACAACCAGCAAACTATTTAGCAAAAACAAACAAATAAACAAACAAAACCCCTCAATAATTCATAGAATTAGAATCACTATGGAGGTGTATACAGACTTTTAGTTTTTACTTCAAAGTCAGCTACAAGCTCCACTGTTTGGTTAAAAGATGTAAATTTAACTTTTGAAATTGTTGGAACATTTATTAAAACAAATTAATTCACAAATACATCTTGTCTTAAAAAAATAAGATGTCAGACTGTATATGCTAACATTTATTTTGAAACCAGAGATAGGACTTCAAAAATTAAATGCTTTGCCAAAGGTCTTTTAGGGACTTGTGGCTTCATAGTGATAAAATGCCTCTTTAGAAGGCAATGGAGTCCTAGGTTCTAACCCTAATACTCAAAGATACTTAGCCATGAAACAAGAAGGTTTCACCACTGACCTTATTAAATATAACAGGATATAAGATGTTCACAGATAGAATACACTCTCCTTCTTCAATCATGTCTGCTGGATTTTCAGGTTTTTTTCCTAGTGCATGAGATTCCTGAAGAAAGAAAACAAGACCTTGAAATCAGCCACTATAACTCAATTAAGAGGCAACATAGTATAGAGCCAGTGAGGACTCCAGTCAACCTTGGGTCAGATGTCTAATTCAAAGTGAGGAATGCCCAGCTGGACTGTCTCTCTCTTTTTCTCCCCTGCTCCCTGCCCCCTGCCCCCCATCCTCCACCGGAAGCTTCCTCTCCTTTCTTTTTTAGTTGAGACAGAGTTACTTTGTGTATCCTTGACCATTCTGGAACTAGTTCTGTAGAACAGGCTGGCCTCAAAGTCAGAGATCCTCCTGCCTTTGCTTCCTGAATGCTGAGATTAAAGGCATGAGCCACTACTGCCCAGTGAACCATTATTCTCTTTATGCTCAGTTTCACCTTATTGTAATAACAGAAAATACTTTACAGAATTGTTTCTGGGAATGTGTACTAGGGAGGTATGGTCAGGCTGATCTCTGTGAGCAATTTCCTACCAGCCTGGTTTACATAGTGACTTCCAAGACAGCCAGAACTAAATAGTGTCATGAAGGAAAAAAAATGAGTTAATTGGAGCTGGCAGATGGATTAACAGGTAAAGAGCTTGCTGTCAAGCCTGGCAACCTGAGGTTTCTTTTTTTTTTTTTTAAAGATATGTATATGAGTACACTGTCGTCACACCAGAAGAACGCATCAGATCCCATTACAGATGGTTGTGAGCCACCATGCAGTTGCTGGGAATTGAACTCAGGACCTCTGGAAGGGCAGTCAGTGCTCTTAACTGCTGAGCCATCTCTCCAGTCCTGGATACACACTTTTGCCAGATACAGAATTCTGGATAACTGTTTTCTTTTGTGGTTTGAATGTATCATCTGACTTGTTTCTTAAGGAAGCTGATTTCCTGCAGTTAAAGTAACTGGTTTCTATTAGTTCACTGGCCATGTTTATAATAGCTGGCTAAGCATCTTATTTTATTTGCTTTTTGTCTTAGTTAGGGTTTTATTGCTGTGAAGAGACACCATGACCAAGGCAACTCTCATAACGGAAAACATTTAGTTGTGGCTGGCTTACAATTTCATCATGGTGGGAATGAACAGACTGTGCTAAAGGAGCCAAGAGTTCTACATCTAGATCTGCAGGCAACCAGGAATGAGAGTCTGTGTCACACTGGTCAGACTTCAGTGTATTTATGAGACCTCAAAGCCCCGCCTCCACAGTGACGAACTTCCTCTAACAAGGTTACAACTCCTCCAATAAGGCCACACCTCCTAACAGTGCTACTTCCCCAGCATTTACAAACCACCACACTTTTATTCAGTAGACTTCTATTTACATATGACTCTAGAATTTGCTTGTAGGAATAATTAGTTACCATGTTACATTTTTTTTAACATTCAGAGAGAGTAAGTGAGACCATTGGGCAAGTGTACATGTACATATACACCTGCCACAACTTACAGTTCTCTCCTTCCCTGTATGAATTTCTGGGATCAAGAACTCAGGTCATAGCAAAAGAAACTGCTATAGGCTATTTTACTCTCAGTCAAAACAGGCTTTCCATTAAGATGAGTCATAGAAGGGTATTTGTATGTTGATAAATGTTGCCATACAGCAGTGAGACATACAATGACAGACATACAGTGAACAAAAAGATCCTAAATTATATGCAACAAAAGCTGGGAGTTTAAAAGACCAAAACAATTGTGAACTTTCGTATTTTACATTACTAACAGGATTGACCAGGCAGTGGAAGCAGTGAATGCTAGAGACTAGCACATAAATAAGCAAAACCTTTCACCGGACAGGAGCCTTCAAGTGCACAGGGGCCAGTCTATAGGACAGACCACCAACTTCAAGGGACTAAAATCAAACAAAGTATCCTTGGTCACCACTATCAGTGACAAGGCAAGCTCAAAATCCTAAATGCTTGGGAATCTTAGAAATACAATAGGTCAGCCATGAATGGTGGTATGTGTCTGCTACCCCATCAAAGTCAGGACAGAGAAGACTAGGGAAAGAAGGTTTCAAAGTTTAAAGCCAGCCTGGGCTACCCAGAGAAACCTTTCTCAAAACCAAAACAAGGGGCTGGAGAGGTGGCTCAGAGACAAAGAGAATGTACTGTTCTTGCAGAGGACCTGAGTTTGGGCTGAAGTACTGAAGCTCACAAGTGCCTATAAATCTAGCTCCCTCTAACCTAATGCCCTCTCGTGGCCTCTGAGGACCCAGCACTCATGTTTATAAAGCCACACTCAGGCTTTATGAACAACAAAAACAAAATCAAACAACACAACACAAAACAAAAACCCATTTGTAAAACAATATGAGTTATGGAAAAAATACACAAGGGAAGTTAGAAAACACTGTGAGGCCTAGATATACTTAAAAGACAGAAGAGCTACAGTAAAAAAGCAATTTATATCTGGAAACATCTACACATAAAACAACCGTGTTAAAGACTTTAAAAAAGGAGAATAAACTAATTCCAAAGTTAGCAGAAAAGAGGAAATAATATACGGTAGAAAGAACAAAATAGAAAAGTTAGCAAAAGCAATATTCTGAGTGAGTGTATCTGTGAGTGAGTGTATCTGTGAGTGGGTGTATCTATGGCAGTGTCAGATCCCTTGGAGGCTGTCATCTTCCCAATATGGATGTTTTGGTTTTTTAAACTCCCAGCTTTTGTTGCATATAATTTAGGATCTTTTTGTTCACTATATGTCTGTCATTGTATGTCTCACTGCTGTATGGCAACATTTATCAACATATAAATACCCTTCTATGACTCATCTTAATGGAAAGCCCGACAGGAGCCTTCAAGTGCACAGGAGCCAGTCTATAGGACAGACCACCAACTTAAAGGGACTAAAATCACACAAAGTATCCCTGGTCACCACTGACACTAGCTAGCTATCAGTAACATTATGGATGCTGGGAACCAAACTCAGATCCCTGGGAAGAGTAAGGGGGACTTCTAACCACTAAATCTCTGCTCTAGCACACTCGTGAGTTCTTTAAAAACACTGAATTACTAAAATCAGAAGTAAAAGCAGGGGCTGTCAATATGGCTCAGTGGGGAAAGGCACTGTCTCTGATGGCTGACCACCTCACTGTTGCAAACACAAGCTAAGCAGAAAAGGGGAATTCTAGAAGATGCTAAAAAGAAGGCCAATTCTGTGCTAAAGTCTTTGGTTTTAGGTAAGTAGGCAACTATATGTCTTAATTATTTTACCATATGTGATGAAATCGAGATGGTAATTCTAGTGAGACACCCTACTTCCATGGGGATGGAAGAAGGCTAGCCACAGCCTTGGGCATGGTATGTAAGCACTCAGCCCAGACAAATTTGTCTTTCTGTTCCTTTCCAGACTGCTCACAAAAGGGATCATGTGGCCCTCAATGCTGAGAGAGCACTTATTGTTTCCTGCTTCCTCGGAAGAAGCAGGCAGGAATAAGGGAGGTGGGGAAGATGGGGACGGATGGAATCTTTACACCACTGTTCAGGCGCATAAAGCTCATCTTGTCGCCCTTTTCTGAAATTACTGTTTCTAAAGGGCCTTATCTTTATATCAGCCTGTGCTAGAGAAATATTGAATACCTTCCATGTATTATTATTATTCCATAACATTTTGAATGTCAGTGGGGTGGCACAGGCCTTTAATCCCAGCCCTGAAAAGGAAGGTGGACTGATTTCCCAATCCAAGATCAGTCTGCTCTACATAGCAAGTTCCAGGCTAGCCAGAGCTACATACACAGTGAGACCCCTGAGGTCTGAAGTCTTAATAAAACAAATATACACAAAAAACTACACACACACACACACACACACACACACACACACACACACACACACACACGTCTATATAATTGTGAAACCAGCCGGGCAGTGGTGTCACACGTCTTTAATCCCAGCATTTGGGAGGCAGGCCGATTTCTGAGTTCGAGGCCAGCCTGGTCTACAGAATGAGTTCCAGGACAGCCAGGGCTACACAGAGAAACCCTGTCTTGAAAAAAACAATCAATCATAAATAAGAATAACTTTGAAACCATGCTTTTGGGGGCAGGGATGCCTTGCATTCTGCCTGGTTGCTATGTACGAAAGGATGAAGGCTACCCTTTGCTTTATTTACATCAATGTTAAAGCTGACTCAGACTGGGGCTAGAAAGATGGTTCAACAGTTAGGAGCATTTGCTGCTTTTGTAGGGCCATGATTTGGTTTCCCATAACTACATAGGGTTCACAACCATCTTTAAAACTCCAGTTCCAGCCGGGTGTGGTGGTGCACACTTTTAATCCCAGCACTTGGGAGGCAGAGGTAGGAGGATTTCTGAGTTTGAGGCCAGCCTGGTCTACAGAGTGAGTTCTAAGACAGCCAGTGCTACACAGAGAAACCCTGTCTCGGGGGGGGGGGGGGGAACAAAGTCCAGTTCCAGGGGATCCAACACCCTTTTCTTGCCTCCCTGGGCAACCAGGCATGCAGGTGCTATAAAGACCTACATTCAGGCAAATACTCAAACATAAAATAAAAGTTAAATAATAAAATAAAAATAAATCAAAATGAATCAAAGACCTAACCTAAAAACTAAAACTCTAACCCTCTACAGAGAAATCAAAGGGCAATCTTCATAGTACTGAGCTAGGTAATATTAATTTTTTTGTTTGTTTTTGTTTTTGAGATAGGGTTTCTCTGTGTAGCCTTGCCTGTTCTGAAACTCACTCTATACTCACTCTATAGACCAGGCTGGCCTCGAACTCAATGATCCGCCTGCCTCTGCCTCCGAAGTGCTAGGATTAAAGGTGTGCGGTACCACGCCTGGCTTTTTTTTTGTTTTTTTTTGTTTTTTTTTGTTTGTTTGTTTTTCAAGACAGGGTTTTTCTGTGTAGCCCTGGCTGTCCTGGAACTCACTCTGTAGACGAGGCTGGCCTCAAACTCAGAAATCCGCCTGTCTCTGCCGCCCAAGTGCTGAGATTCTGAGATTAAAGGCATGCGCCACCACTGTCCAGCAGTAATATTTCTTAAATATTCCATAAGTCAATAAACAAAAAAATTCATATCCTTGACCTCATCAAATTTTAACACCTAGCAACATCAAGAGTGAAAAAGAATCTGCAGAAGGAGAGAAAACATTTTCAAGTTATAAATATAGCAAAGTGATAGCTAGCATTCAGAAACCCAATAATGAGACAAGGTACTTTAACTGTAAAAAATCAGAATAGATGTTTTTCAAAGAAAATACAAATAATCAATAATTAAATAAAAAGATGCTTAGCATTACTAGCCACTAGGGGAATACAAATCAAAATTACAAAATAAGAAAAATATCTACTAGAGTTATTCTAAACAAACAATATGTGGATGGAAAAAGAGCTGGAGAGACTGAAGTGTCACAAATTACTAATGGGAATAGAATGTGCAGCTTTTTATGGAAGACAGCGTTGTTAATACAGAATCATCACATGCCCATAAAATTTTAAACACAAAGTCATCATAGTGCCTACAAGTTCCACCCCAGGTATATCACAAAAAACAGAACCCAAACACTTATTTATACTCCAATATTCATAGTAACAATAATTTATAATAATCAAAAGGTAGAAACAGCTAAAAAACTTAACAGCATATTAACAGATAAAATGTGCTGTATTCATGTAACAAGACTTCATTTGCCCATAGAATGAAGTTCTAACACATGCTAAAACATGGATGAACCTTTAAACTTTATGTTAAACAAGCCATACAAAAAGAAAAAAGTAGCTGGGTGGTGGGGGGAACCACCTTTAATTTCCTTTTCAAAAAAGAAAGAAAAATATGTAAGTTCACTCACATGAGGTATATAGAGTAGCAATTTCATACAGACAGAACACAGACCAAAGGTTACCAGGGAAAGAGGGGACTAAGTCATCCCTTACTGGGTATGTTAGGATAATAATAATGAACAGTAAAAATTATCATGAGGGCTGGAGAGATGGCTCAGCAGTTAAGAGCACTGACTGCTCTTCTAGAGGTTCTGAGTTCAATTCCTAGCAACCACATGGTGGCTCACAACCATCTGTAATGGGGATCTGATGCCCTCTTCTGGTGTGTCTGAAGACAGCTACAGTGCACTCACATACATAAAATAAACCTTTAAAAACAAACAAGCAAAAAAACAAAACAAACAAACAAACAAACAAAAAAAAACCCCATTATCATGAATGTACCTAATGGTTGGCCACTCAGTCCTTTTTACTTCTGAGACCCTACCTAGAATTTGCTACAGACCTGGCCTCAGACTCAGAGGGCTGCCCATTTTTGCCTCTTGAATGTTGGGATTTAAAGGTGAGCAATACCATGCCTTGCTTTAAACTTTAAAAAAAAAAAATTTTTTTTGTATTACATTGTTTTTTCTTTTCTTTTCTTTTCTTTCTTTCTTTTTTTTTTTTTTAATGTATATTGGTACTTTGCCAGCAAGTGTCTTTGTATCATGTAATACCTGCAGAGGCCAGAAGAGGGCATCTATCCCCCTGGAACTGGAATGAGAAACCACTGTTAGCTACCATGTGGGTGCTAGGAATCAAACCTAGGTCCTCTGGTAGAGCAGTCCATTTGAGCCATCACTATAGCCTCAAATACTTTTTACATCTTATGTGTGTGTGTCTGTGCGTGTGTGCAAAAACACGCCACACTGAGAGTGGAGAAGCCACAGGGAGACTTTTGAAGATTAGTTCTTTTTCTCTACCATGTGGGTTCTGGGGAGTTGACAAATTATGGGACCCGGTGGCAGGCATTCTACCTACAGTGCTAGCTTACCAGCCCAAGTGTCACTTTACTGAACCCTTGAAATAGGCAAAAATGTTTTCATTTTATTAATTTTTAACAGATTTATTTTCATATTATGACCCTAGGTTTCATTAGGGTATTTTCAACAAAGTTAATGTATAGTGTACTCTGAGTGTGTTGCGACCCTCTCAGGGCCTTGCTATGTAGACCAGGCTAAAATGGAACTTGAAGGGACACTTACTTCCTGTCCATCTTGAGGGTGCTCAGATGACACACATGCACAGCCATGACCAGGTAAAGTGGATTTTGTTATATAATTGTACCATAGGCTGAAAGATGGACGCCAACAGCTGCCCTTACACAGTATCACTTGCCCAGAAGTGTGGCATGTGACTACTTCTGAACCATCATGTCTCCTAGGGCCCACTCTTTAACACGTGCCATTTCCACTTTGAGTTTCATTCATGAAGACCCGGATTAAGAGTACAGTTTAAAAAGCTGGGCATGGCCGGGCATAGTGGCGCATGCCTTTAATCCCAGCACTTGGGAAGCAGAGGCAGTAGGATTTCTGAGTTCGAGGCCAGCCTGGTCTACAGAGTGAGTTCCAGGACAGCCAGGGCTACACAGAAAAACCCTGTCTCGAAAAACAAACAAAACAAAACAAAAAAAAGCTGGGCATGGTGATATATGCCTTTAATCCCAGCACTCAGGAGATAGAGACAGGTGACTGAGAGTTCAACGTTAGCCTGGTACATAGCAAGTTCCAAAATCTGTTAAAATAAAATCAGGAGCAACAAAAAGTTCCAGGAACAGGGTAGTAGACAGATGAATTTGGCCTAAAACTGACAGTGGGACTGAACTAAAGGGAAAGTCAGCAGAGAGCTAAAGGAGTCAGATGGGTGGTCCTTTCCATTCTGTGGGTAATGCTCAGTCACTAACGCGCCCTGGGAGCAGGGAGTGGTGGAGAGCTGAGACTTACCATTTCATAAGCAAATGTTTCTTGTCTACAGGCACGATCTATTGTGATGTTTTCTTCCCGATAGTCCAAAAGCCCCTTCCTCACACTGACAAGAGACACAGAAATAAAATGGTCAGCATGCTCTCTACAATATTTACTTAAAATAACCTTTAAAAATTATTTTCTATGTGTGAATGCCTGCATGTATGTCTGGCACCATGTGTACTTGGTGCCTACAAGACAGAAGAAAACATCGGACCCCGCAGAACCTGACTTACAGAGGTGTGAGTGTCTATGTAGGTACCAGGAACAGAGTCGAGAGCAGCACGTGTGTCTAACCACTGAGCCATCCCTAAGCCTTCTCATATAAGACTTAACACCTGTTGCTTTAGCAGGGCTAGGAATTAAACCCAACATTTCATATACGCTAGGCAAGCTCTCTACTACTGAGCTACACTAACCAGAACCAATCTTTTTTTTTTTTTTTTTTTTCGAGACAGGGTTTCTCTGTGTAGCCCTGGCTGTCCTGGAACTCAGTTTGTAGACCAGGCTGGCCTTGAACTCAGAAATCTGCCTGCCTCTGCCTCCCGAGTGCTGGGATTAAAGGCGTGCGCCACCACGCCTGGCTCAGACCCAATCTTTTAACTTCTCATTTTAAACTTCTTTTAGACTTAAGTTACAAGAATAACACCAAGAGTATACTACTTCTCCCTTTCCCCCAAGCTTCCTCTTCCAAATGTCTTCTATGATCACAACATCATCAATTGAAATTAACATCAGCACAATGATTATTAGCTACAGATGTTTTCCAGATCATAATAACCCTTAATTTAGTGCTTTCTTTGTTTTCCAGAGTTCTATCTAGGATTCTACATGGCACTAGTTTCCCTTGGTCTCTTTAAGCCTGTTAGATTCCTTCATGATCCTGACACTGTAGAAGAGTGCAACTGATTCAGTTTACAGAATGCCCTTTAAGTTAGCTGACTCAGTTTAAATGTGACTGAGTGGATTACCCAGCGCCTTGCTCAGACCCTTTACAAGACTGAGGCACGCACGCACCTTCTGGGGTGCAGCCCATCTCCAGGATCTGGTGTTAGTAAGTCATGTTACTAAGGAAGTTTGCATCAGTTCAGTTCAGTTCTGTCTGCCAAGTGCCTCAACTAGAACAATACTTTATTTTATCTGAAATGGATAAAGATTTGGAGGGAGGTACTTTGAGACAATGCCCACACTGCTTCTTCACACAGGATTTTAGCACCCATCTGACACCCCACCACCATTTACTGTGGTGTATGCCTAATGGTGCTCCTCCCTGCACTGGAATTCTATTGCAAAATAACCTGTCCCTGCTCCTTTGCTCATTTCTATTCGTACAAACTCCACTCACTCATTTTATTCCATGGGTTCAAATCTACTATTATTTTGTTGCTCAAATAGCCACAAGTTGCTCCAAACATGCAACAGGCTCTGATCTTTTATTTTTGATAGAGGAGGAGGTCATGCATTACTTGGTTTGTGGAACCACAGGCATTCAAAACTCATTCTCTACTTTCCTAACCAAACCTTGACATTAACCCTTCAGGAATCTGAGCTCCTTTACTGGAGTGGGGTTTTTGTTTATTTTAAACCAAGGTCTCATGTAGCCCAATCTGGGCTTGAACTCACTATGAACTCTTGATCCTCTTGCCTCTAAGTCCCAAGCGTTGGATTACAGATTACACCATCATGCCCAGCTTCGGAGACAGATCTAGAAACCAGTTCTAGAAACTGTTTGTCATGATTAGTAGTTACTGCTTCTAAGCCTTTCAACTGAGGTAGGCTGGATCTATGTTAAACCATGCATGTACAAACACCTGTTATTTTTGATGTGTTTATTATGTATTTAAGATATGGATACTTTTATGTGCATATGATACAAGCACGTATGTGTGTGGATACATGTGTGTGTGTAGGCCAAAAGTTGACAGTGGTGTCTTTATCAGGCTTCATTCTTTTAATTAATTAATTAATTAATTAATACTCATGGCAGGGTCTCAGTATACAGCTCTTGCTAGCCCAGAGCTTGTAGACCATGCTGGCCTTGACAACACCACACACTTCACCTTGTCATTATTTTTAAATTACTATTTTATTTTGTGTATATGGGTGTTTTGCCTATTCACATGTCTGTATACCACACAAGTGCCTGGTGCTCATGGAAGGCAAAGTATGCGAGAAATGGAATTACAGATGACTGTGACGCGCCATGTGGCTGCTGGGAACTGAACCCAGGAAGAGCAGTCATTGTTCTTAACCCAAGCCAACCTGTATTGCTCTCAAGACCCCTCCCTATGTCTCTGCTTCATGTACACTGGGATGTGCACCACTGTCTCTTTTAATGTGGGCGCTAGGGATCCAATTCAGACTTCATGCAAGCACTTTCCTGACTGAGCCATCTCTGAAGCCTTCTATTTGGATTCTTCAAATCCCAAAGCAGATCAGAAGACTCACAGTGTTCAACTTACTTCTCTCCACAAGTGAGAAGGGTGGCGCTGAGGACCGGCACCTATTATCTGTTCCAGTCTAGTAATGGTATCAATCAGCTTCCTGGGTGCTGATAAATAGTAACAGATGAGAAAGGTCTTCTCCTTCAGCCTTACATCACCATCACCACGAGGACTCAGAGGAACTCCCTGCATATCCTCCTCAGTGCTGTGGACATTTGTAAAACAAAGGGGCTCACTTGCTGGGTTTCTGGATCCTATGTTTATGTACTCAAATGCAGGCATACATTTTCTTTGTTGAAAACCAAGTGAGGGGAGAGGGGAGGAAGAATGAGTATGAGTGAGTGTGTGTGTGTGTGTATGTGTGTGTGTAAGCCAAAGGGCAATTTTGTTGTTCCTCAGGAGCTATCTATTTTTTTAAGTTTTATTTTATTTTCTTGGTTTTCTGAGATGTGGTTTCTCTGTGTAGCCCTGGTAGTCCTAGAGTTCACTATGTAGACCAGGCTGGCCTCAAACTCACAAAGATCTCCCTGCCTCTGCCTCTGCCTCTGCCTCTGCCTCTGCCTCTGCCTCTGCCTCTGCCTCTGTCTCTGCCTCTGTCTCTGCCTCTGCCGTGCTGGGATTAATGGCGTGTGCCACCTCCACTCTGCTTAATTTAATTTTTGATGAGGTCTCACCAGTCCAGGGTGGCCTAACACTCTGATCTCTCTGTCTCAGCCTCCCAAGTGCAGGATTACAAATGTGAACCACCACATTCAGCCTGCAAAACATTTGTATTATCTACATCCATATAGGTGTATATGGGAAACCCGCACAGTAGAATAAATAATGAAGCTCCGATGAAGGCTGAGTCGGTGCTTCTCAAGGCATCCTTGTGGATGAAGAAAGCCAAGCCACACTATGGGAACCTTGGAAGGAAGGTAAGCTGGGTACAGCAGCTAACCAGCTCTTGTCTACAAATACATGCTTTTACCTGTTCTGTAGAAATGAACCTTCGCAGTTTAAATATTTTTCTTTTGCCAACCGGCACTCATTAAGTGTATAAATACAGGAGAGAATTTGTATGTAGCACTCTAGGGAAGGTTTTGCTTCCTGGCGACACACTAGCTCAGCACAGTCCTAAAGTGCACATGGCTTCTCCGTGTCAATACCCAAATTCTGCGCTGACCTAGTGCCCAGTGGCTTCCCTTCCCACCCGCTGCCCCCAACAGCTCTTCCTGGCACACAAATATCTAACAAGGCAAAGTCACTGTCACTTAGTGAGACACAGAGGCCCTCTCTTACAGGCTGCGGGTCTTGGTCTGGGGAAGAAAGGACCCCCTCCTTCAGCACTCTCCGCCCTAGGGTAGGACACCCCTCACATCCATCTTCAGCACTCTCTGCCCTAGGGTAGGACACCCCTCACATCCATCTTCAGCACTCTCTGCCCTAGGGTAGGACACCCCTCACATCCATCTTCAGCACTCTCTGCCCTAGGGTAGGATGCCCCTCATATCCATCTTCAGCACTCTCCGCCCTAGGGTAGGACGCCCCTCACATCTATCTGTTCTACCACCTATTCACGTTCCCTTTGTTCTTCTGCCAGCGCCTCACTGTTCTGATCCTTCCTCAGAGGTTTTATTTTGTTATGTTTTGCCCAATAACCCAGGCTGTACGGGAACTCGCTGTGTAGTCCAGCTGGTCTCAAACTTACAGGGATCTTCCTACCTCTCAGACCTAAGTGCTGAGATTACAGGCATGACCCACTATGCCCAGCCATAGTTAACAGTCCTTTAAATAAATTAACCCTCCTTCATCAAGGTGACTGCTGTTTTTCCTCTTACTTGGACTCTGCCTGATATAGGAGATAAACTGCACAAGCATCCACTGATCTGGACAAACAGTGAACCAAAGCTAGAGAGACCAGCTAACTACAGGGGTGTTGGGTAGGAAGCGAGGGAAGGGGAACATATTAGTAGGGACCAAACAAGTGTTGCATGCTTGACTTCTCTCTGCTGTGGCTACACTTCTCCTTGTTTTTATGTCCTAAGGTAGTCAGAGCAAATCAGTGGTTTGGATTTTGTGTCTGACTCTGGAACAGGGGGTCAGAACCAGTGCCTTGTGCATGCTCAGCCAGTGTTTTGCCACCAACTACATCTTTATTTGGAGGTCTTTTGAGGCAACATTTAATTCCATAGTCCAGGCATGACCCTTCCGCCTTAGCCTCTCAGAACTAGAAGGAGTTGTTACTGTGGTCCACATACAGTATATTTTTTTTAAACTTTTAAAATGTAAATTACTGGTTCATATCCCTTCTCCTCATTTTCCCATGGGGTGTTTTTGTCTGCTTCTGCCACATAAACATTCTGTCAGAAAAAGTTTGGAGCTAAGATGAAAGGATGGACCATCCAGAGATGGTCCATCCCACCCGGGGATCCATCCCATAATCAGCCACCAAACCCAGACACTATTGCATAAGATAGCAAGATTTCGATGAAAAGACCTGGATATAACTGTCTCGTACGAGGCTATGCCAGTGCCTGGCAAATACAGAAGTGGATACTCACAGTCATCTATAGGTTGGAACACAGGGCTCCCAATGGAGGAGCTAAAGAAAGTAACCAAGGAGCTGAAGGGGTCTGCAACCCTATAGATGGAACAATATGAACCAGTACCCCCCAGAGCTCGTGTCTCTAGCTGCATATGTAGCAGAAGATGGCCTAGTCAGCCATCATTGGGAAGAGAGGCCCCTTGGTCTTACAAACTTTATATGCCCCAGTACAGGGGAAGGCCAGGGCCAAGAAGTGGGAGTGGGTGGGGAGGGGAGCAGGGCGGGGGAAGGGTACAGGGAACTTTGAAATGTAAATAAAGAAAATATCTAATTTAAAAAAAACAATAAAAAGGCAACAATGAAAAAACAAACAACAAACAAACAAACAAGCACATTCTGTCAGTTTCTTTTCACGTTCTGTGAGTTTGAGCTCCGATTTACTGCGCTCATCACAAGCTCATCTCAGTCAGTCTCTTCCTGCAGTCAGTGAGTTCTCTTTGGAGTCTCATTGCCTCCTGTGTCTTTGTGGTACTTGGACTGTTTTACAAGATTCCTATTTTAACGGTGCTTTTTTTCCCCCTGTCTTTCTAACACAGGCTAAGGTTTTACTTTTCCACAAAATCCAAGGTTTGATTTATTTTAGTTTTTACAGTTCTTTGTTTACTCTTTGGACTTGAGTATGTGGCCTCACGCTATGGTGGACGTAGGTAGGGAGGTCAGAGGATTTATGAGGAGCTGGTTCTCAAAACAAAAGGTCCCTTAAGTATAAGTTTTGCCATTCTGTTTTTCTTTCCTAATAAAGAACCTTCTTGTCAGGCATTGAAGAGAGAAGGAAGACAGATGTTAGAATACCTTCACAATATGGACTTTTAACCAAGGCTATTAGATCTGATGGCTAATGCATCTTGGTGGCTCAAAATCAACTTTTAAAACATTCCTAGTTTGATTGTCAGTTGTGAATCTTACAATTTTGTGGTTCTTTCTTCCTTCCAAAACTCTGACAGTTTGTTTTATCCTTTAAATGGTACATTAGAGCAGTAAACAGTGCTTTGTAAGCCAGACCAGTGAGGAGGTTGCATACAAGGTTTGAGGGAACAGGTTTTACCATTACCGTGGATGGCATTAACTTCTGATTGCAGAAATTAAAGCCTGGTTTAAATAGCAAATACAGAGAGCTGGAGAGATGGATGTAGAGAAACATGAACCTTGGCGTTCAAGTCAGCCTCATCTACAGAGTTCCAAAAAAAAGGAAGGAAGGAAGGAAGGAAGGAAGGAAGGAAGGAAGGAAGGAAGGAAGGAAGGAAAAGCAATCTTTAACAAAAAAAAAAAAACCTTAAATACTAGTTATTTAGCTTGTTATGATAAAAAGGATGGCACACAGCAAGAACCAATTTCTAACATCTGTCTTCCTTCTCTTTTCAATGCCTGACAAGAAGGCTCTTTATTAGAAAAGAAAAACAGAGTGGCAAAACTTATACTTAAAAGAACTTTTGTTTCTTTCTTTTCTTTTCTTTTCTTTTCTTTTTTTTTGGTTTTTCGAGACAGAGTTTCTCTGTATAGCCCTGGCTGTTCTGGAGCTCACTCTGTAGACCAGGCTGGCCTTGAACTCAGAAATCGGCCTGCCTCTGCCTCCCAGGTGCTGGGATTAAAGGCTTGCACCACCACCGCCCGCCAGGATTAATTTCCTAAATTTTAAATACAATAGCTTCCCAACTCTAGCTGAGGAATAGACTCTTGTCAACATACACACAAATACACACAAAACATGAACACACTCACAAACAAAACATGAATATACAAACATACAAATACATAATCAAAACATGAATACATAAATACACAGAAATCTATACAAACAAACATACACAAACACACCCCCACACCCCCTCCCTATAAATACTTGATGGGAATAGCAAAAGGACTCAAGAATGACAGAACATAGCTGAGGCTATTTAAATTAGTGGGCTACAAACCAGAAGTTACACATTTCTAATAGTATATATCATTAAATAATGGTGCTCAAAATGTGTTAAGCAGGCTAAAATAGATCTGTAATAAGTGATAAGCAATCTGCAAAATGAAAGTAGACACTTAGAAACTTATACAAGGTGACAGCATTTTTATGTCTGAATTTTGCAATAAAAATGGGACTTCTGTTACGTTAGCATTTTGGTTTAATTTTTTCCTCTTTAGTAATTTATGATTACATTTAAGAAGGGATTATTATTATTTTATTATATTTGAGACAGGATCTCACATTTAATTCAAGCTGGCCTGGAACTTAGTCTGGCCTTGACTTCATGGTGATCGGTTTAGCTCAGCCTTCCTGAGTGCTTAGCCACCGCCCCAGGATTAGGAATTGATTTTTATAGTATTTTACAAATAAAATGACTCCATTGAAGATTAAAAATTAAGAAGCAAAATAACAGTGCTTGTTTCTTTTTTTGAGACATCATATAGCCCTGGCTGGCCTGGAACTCAGTATGTAGACATCATATAGCCCTGGCTGGCCTCAAATTCAGAGATATGCCTGCTCCTGCCTCCCTGGGATTAAAAGTGTATGTCATCATTCCTTCTTTACAATGGGTATTTTGAGACACACTATTTAAGTTTGCATTCCAAATCTAAGTAGATAAAGCCTACACTCAAAAATAAATGCAAATTCAAATATATAGTGGATGTTAGGGATTTTGTGTTCTTAATGTTTTTCTTTAGATGTAAGAATATCACCCTGGGGCTGGAGAGATGGCTCAGTGGTTAAAAGCACTGACTGCTTTTCCAGAGATCCTGAGTTCAATTTTCAGCAACCACATGGCAGCTCACAACCATCTGTAATGGGATCTGATGCCCTCTTCTGGTGTGTCTGACAGTGACAGTGTACACATATACATTAAATAAATCTTAATCTAAAAAAGAAAGAAAGAAAGAATAAATATCACCCTGATTGTGGAATGGTACTTTTGGAGCTTCATACTGATGGGTAAATTAGCACATTATCTGTGATTTACTGAATGGAAGAGCCTGGGGGAAAACACACACAATTGTATCCCATAGTCACAGAGCTATAGAAAGGATGTCCAAATGTTTAAAACAACCACAACAACCACAACAACCAGTCATCAATTATTGTTAAACTCACTAGGTAGCTAAGGCTAACCTCTAACTTACATCAGTTTTGACTCTGCCTCCTGAGGGCTGGGATTACAGCCAAAAGCCAAGACACCAAACTAATGGTTGAATTTAAGTGGTAGAGTAAAACATTCAGAGTGTGCGGATAAACAGCAGAAGGGCTAACTGTAGTTTAGTGGTAGGTCATGTTTCATCTCCAGCACCAAAACAAACAGCATATAACAAAACAAAAATCATACCATAAAGTCACTAGGTCAGTGTTCTCTGGGATGACTTCCGGGTCTTCATCTTCCCCGAGGCATCTCAGTTTATCAAGGCTTAGAGAGAGGGAGGTTGGGAAAGAGAGAAAGGGAAAGCAACGTTTTATGATCAGCCATGCATTTTCCAACAGCGGGTCAGAGCTTGTCCTAAATACATCATTGAATAATTAAGTCTTATGAAATCCAGCAGGCAGCTCAAAAGAGGCCAGAATTCAACACAATGGTTTTTGTGCCAGTGTTATACCGAAAAAGGTGTATGTTCATTTGAGGACAACCAGTACTGTTAAAAGGAGAAGGACCGCTACAAGTTAGTTTTTGTATTTCTACTTCCAGGTAAGAAACTTCTAGAGAAATTTAGTAATAACATATTCATAAGGACCGCTAGAGAACACGGTTAATCAAGGTCTCAACCCTGCTCTGTTTAAGTCTCCTCCATCCTCAGGTACTTCCATTGTCCAAATATCAATGACAGATACACACCGCTGTTACCTCAACAAGTACGTTAAAGATCGGAGAATAGAAGTCTTTTGTGCAGTAGTAGTGTCCTGTTACTGGATGCACCCTCAGGAAAGTCCTTTTGGACCCTAGAACCTCTTCCGGCCTTCCGGAAAAGGTTTAAGGGGACGAAGGTTAAGGGTCCCCGAGAAGCGCAGGGACGAGGCTGCGCCCTGCGGGATCCACGCAGAGCCCCGAGGCCGCACACTCACCCGCACACGACCCTCAGCTCTGCCGCTGCCTCCAGACTGCAGCCCAGATCGCTGGCTACTGCAGCATCCTCAAAGCCGTCGTTGGATGCCCCTCCGTCCGTCCGCTGCTCTGCTGCCTGCGGTTCGCTCAGCGACAAATCCTGGGCTCCTAGCCGGCCGCGCCACAGTTCCCCAAAGGAGCCCACGTGGAACACGCGCGTGTGAAACTCGGGAAGCTCGTACTCTGGAAAGCTGCTGTGGCTCGCACTGGGGACTGGGTGCTGTGGGCCACCCGCACCGCCGCCCTGCAGGTCCTCCGCCATGTCAGCCACGATCCCTTCCGGCAAAAACTGGCGAACGGGCGTCGCGCGGCGCGACGGGATTTGTAGTTTTGCGGAGCTCCGGGGTGGCGGGCGGTTGCGTGAGCTGTGCTTTAGAAACTACATTTCCCGGCAGGCTGGCTACCGCCTGGGCGCGGCTCGGTCGCTGTGGGCAGGGCTGGATGCATTGTTCTCTGGGCTTGTCCGAGGGCGGTGCCGCTTACTGTGTTCGGAGCTGACCTGGTACTGGGACCCACAATTACCTACAGACTCAATCACTGGGCCCCCTCTCATAGTTTCCTCAAATCTGGTTCGTAGGGGCGGTAATTATGTCCACTGGTGTTGCGAGCTGCTCTGCGGTTCCTCCTTATCTTAGAGCTAGAGAATCCTGGAGGACAAGGACGAGGGGCACTGAGACTGGTTTGACCAGAATCTTCTGAAAGGCACGGTGTGTTTTTGTATGTGTGCCTTTGTATACTTACCTGCACGATAGAGCTTATCGAACGTCGGCTATGCAACACACACGTTCATTCTTAGCCATGATGTGTATTTTGAAAAGTCACCACTTTTCTGGGTAGAGAGCCATATGTGATTGTTAAAGGAGTAAACCGGTAAACTAAGAAATGGAAGTAGCTTGCAACCCAGTGGGCCTAGATACCACTGAAGCTTGGCCATGGCTCAGCTGTTCCAAATATCATAGCAGGGTGTGCTGAACAATCCCTGGCTTGTATGGTTGTCCTGTGACACATGTTGTATAATTGACCCATTGGAACTATCCCTTTAATAGCTTTTAGTATATTCACAATTGGGGCAACCATTAGTTTGAAAACATTTTCACCACTCGTGAAAAGGTTGCTTTTAGTTATGACTCCAATCCTTCCGACTTTAGCCAACAATTTTCAGTCTTTGCTTCTGTAACGGTTTGCTATTTGGGATTTTTGAAATAGGTATCACTATGTAGAACAGGCTAGCCTTGAATTTACAGCCTGCTTCTGCCTCCTGATTCCTGGGATTAAAAGTATGTCCCACAACACCCAGTTTATTTTCTACATGTAATATAAATGTAATCATATATGACCTTTACAATGGGTTTCTATAATATTGTACAATATTTTTACTTTGCAGCAAATTTCAGTCCTTTTTTTTTTTTTTTTTTTTTTTTGGTTGGTTGGTTGAATTAAATTGTAGTGCATGGCTAGGCAGTGGTGGTTCACGCCTTTAATCCCAGCACTTGGGAGGCAGAGGCAGGTGGATTTCTTAGTTCCAGGACAGCCACGGCTACACAGAAAAAGCCTGTCTCAAAAAGCCAAAAAAAAAAAAAAAAAAATTGTAGTGCATGGATATTGATGTGTTATTATCTCTATCTCTATCTATCTATCTATCTATATCTCGGATAAACCAAACAGCAAACCAGGCCAAGTCGATTCCACGTGAGAGAGGTTTATTGTGCAGAAGCAAAGGGGCAGCAAAGTGGGTAGAAGGGCAGAGAAGAGAAAAAAAAGAGAGAAAGAGGAGGGGGTGATCTCCTAATTTATACAGAAAATGATGTCACACAAGTGAGGGTGGGAAGTGAGCCAAGTGGGTTGTGGGATTGAGGGTCGTTGGCCTAGCAACTGCAGGTCAAGGATCACATTGTTAGGCCAGGGCTTGGAGTGCCCTGGTACTAACAGATATTATATATTGTATTTATTGGAACTCATTGGATGGGCTGGGATGCAGCTCAACTGATAGAATACTTGGAAGCGCTTGCAAGGTAGAGGCAGGAGGATCCAAAATTCAAGGTCAGCCGGGCGTGGTGGCACACGCCTTTAATCCCAGCACTCAAGAGGCAGAGGCAGGTGGATTTCTGAGTTCGAGGCTAGCCTGGTCTATAAAGTGAGTTCCAGGACAGCCAGGGCTATACAGAGAAACCCTGTCTCAAAAAACCAAAAAAAAAAAACAAAAAAAAAGAAGTTGTTCAAGGTCATAGACACCTTCAGAGGGAGTTTGAAGCAAGCCTGGGATACAGGAATCCCTGTCTCCAAAACAACAAGCAGGACTGGAGAGGTGTCTCTCAGAGGCTAAAGAGCTTCCGCTACTGTTCTAGAGGACCTGGATTCAGTTCTGGGCACCCATATGGCAGTTCTCAATGGTCTATAACTCCAGTTCCAGGGCCTCTTCTGACCTCTTTGGGTACCAGGCATGCAAGTAGTGCACAAACAATACGGGCAAAACACCATGACCAAAGCAACTTGGCTTCCATATCACAGGCCATCAGCAGAGAAAGTCAGGACAAGATTCAAGCAGGGCAGGAACCCAGGAGCAAGAGCTGATACAAGAAAAAAGAAAAATACCAAGACAAGTTAATAGGAAACAAGTTCAACTAAAACAAAACAAGGGGTTGGAAAGGTGGCTCAGTGGTTAAGAATACTTGCTGCAATTCCAGAGGACCCTGGTTTAGTTCTCAGCACCCACATGTACTCACAACCTACCCTTTTATCATGTTTACTTCTTTCTCTCCCTGCTCAGACTCTTTATGGTACCTCTGGCTGTACTGTTCCACAAATCAACAATGAAAGCCTACTTCTTAACCATCTCTTGAGAGCTGTCATGTCCTCGTTTTCTACACCTCTTTCTTTCTTTCTTTCTTTCTTTCTTTCTTTCTTTCTTTCTTTCTTTCTTTCCTTCCTTCCTTCCTTCCTTCTCTCTCTCTCTCTTTCTCTCTCTCTCTTTCTTTTCTTTTTTCTTTTCTTTTTTTCCCCCAGATACTTGCCAAAGCCTGGGCATATTTCCCATGATGCTCTAGGCTTTTTTTTTTTTTTTCCAAAAGCAGTCCACTCTCCTGCCCCCACTTCTCCCCAGCTTTGTGTGTGCTATGGCTCTGTGTCTAACCTCCACGTGTAACTCAAAAGGCCTGGCTGTCTTCTCTTTCTCTTTTCCATCTAACTTCTTCTGGAAGCCACTGAGACTTGCTTGTTTGCACTGATGCTGTTTTCTTTCTTAAACTCTAATAAAAACGTTCTATTTATTTATTTTCATACAGGGTTCCACTATGTACACCAGGCTAGCCTGGGACTCATAGAGACCCATGTGCCACTGCCTACCAAGTGTTGCTGGGGTTAAAGACATGCAATATCAGGCCTAATTTTTTTTTCAAGACAGGGTTTCTCTGTGTAGCCTTGGCTGTCCTGGAACTCACTCTGTAGACCAGGCTGGCCTTGAACTCAGAGATTCGCCTGCCTCTACCTCCCAAGTGCTGGTATTAAAAGCATGTACCACCACTCCCGGTGCCTAATTTAAAAAAAAAAAAATCTTGTTTTATTAATGAGACTAAGAACCCAAAAAAGGGGCTCCAATTTCCCTGATAACTCTGAAACTGCAGTTGGTTTGAAACTAGAGAAAAGTAGGGGCATCTTTTTAGTAATTCTCCAACCTAGTTATTATAAATACACTCCTGGCTGTAGGCTCAGGAGGTGTGAAAGTGGGTTTGTATAAGATCTTTTATATAAATATCATCATTGTCATAACTAAAAAAGATAGAGAAAAACTTCCAGTCACATTTCTTTCCTGTTTGTTTTGAGATTTATGTGTATGTTTTGCCTGCATGGACATAAGAATCACCTAGAACTGGAATTACAGAGAATTACAAAGGGTTGTGAGCAAAGTTGCTTTGGTCATGTTGTTTTATCACAGCAATAAACTCTAAGACACGGGGAGAGCAAGAAAGGAATACAAGAGAGTATAGGCAAAGGAGACAAGAGAAAAAGGGGAGAGAGAGAGAGAGAGAGAGAGAGAGAGAGAGAGAGAGAGAGAGAGAAACAAGAGACAGGGGAAATGGCAGGGTTCTATAGGAAAGAGTTTAGGGTAGGGATCAGGATCAGGGTGAATGGAGCTAGGAGTCAGCCTGGATGCCAGCATGGACTCTGTAACAGATCATTAGAGAACCTTGAGGCCAGTTTGTGCTTTGGTATTTGGTATGCTAATAGGCACCACACTTAGCCTTTTGTCCAGTTTCTTTTAGACCTTCAGAAGGAAGTCCCTGATTTAAATTTGAACTGATCCAGTTTGAACTAAACTGGCTAGCGGAAGCAACCACCACCATCTATTGTTTTTTATGTCCTGTTTTGGGGATGAGGGGCATTCTTTAGTACCGCCTTGAGCTAACCTGTCTAGCAGGATCAAGTTGGCTTTCCAATATGGCTACCCCATTTCACATTCCTCTGAGCAGCACCAGAGGGTTCCAGTTTCCATATCCTTTCCAACACAAAAGTCATCTGAATTTTATTATCTCCATCTTAGCACAAGTGAACTAAAGTCTCAGTGTGCCTTTCATTTACATTTACCTAATGGCTAAGGAGTAGAGCATGGGTCTGTAAGGGTTTTGTCAATGGGAGATACAGTGCCTTTTCATAGGCTTAGTCTCTTAGACAAAAGAATTTAAAAATGGAGTCTGAGCCCGGCGTGGTGGCGCACGCCTTTAATCCCAGCACTCGGGAGGCAGAGGCAGGTGGATTTCTGAGTTCGAGGCCAGCCTGGTCTACAAAGTGAGTTCCAGGACAGCCAGGGCTATACAGAGAAACCCTGTCTTGAAAAAAAAAATTGGAGTCAGAATGAAACTTGAAAGCAATTGTGAATTCCCCAAACTCCAAAAGGCCGCATAAACCAGAAATAAACTCAAGTTAGACTATAAGAGGGTTTCTGGCAACTGGATAAAAGCCAGCATTCCTCTGGAACTTTTTTTGTTTTGTTTTGTTTTTTCTAGACAGGGTTTCTCTGTATAGCCCTGGCTGTCCTGGAACTCACTTTGTAGACCAGGCTGGCCTAGAACTCAGAAATCCGGGCTGGTGAGATGGCTCAACGGGTAAGAGCACCCGACTGCTCTTCCAAAGGTGATAAGTTCAAATCCCAGCATCCACATGGTGGCTCACAACCATCCGTAATGAGATCTGGCGCCCTCTTCTGGAGTGCCTGAAGATAGCTACAGTGTACTTACATATAATAAATAAAATAAATCTTTAAAAAAAAAAAAAAAAAAAGAACTCAGAAACCCGCCTGCCTCTGCCTCTGCCTCCCAAGTGCTGGGATTAAAGGCGTGTGCCACCACACCCGGCTCCCTCGGGAACTTTTAAAGCCATTTCTGCCTGCCAGAGGAGTTATTTTCCTTACTTCTGGCAAAATGGACATCTGACTCTCCAATTAGCATATAGTCATGTCATCTATCAGTACATAGAGGTCCACGCTAGCCTCCAGGCTCCCTTAGTTACACATTTCCCAGCCCCCTTCAGCTTTCTCACTCTTTCTCCCCACAGCTACTCACTCTCCTCCCAACCTTGCTAGTCTCGCGCTTTCTCTAGGCTTCTTCTCTAGGTTATCACCATGTTTTCCCTATTCTTTTTCTTTTTTTTTTTTTTTTTTGGTTTTTCCGAGACAAGGTTTCTCTGTATAGCCCTGGCTGTCCTGGAACTCACTTTGTAGACCAGGCTGGCCTCGAACTCAGAAATCCGCCTGCCTCTGCCTTCTGAGTGCTGGGATTAAAGGCGAGTGCCACCACGCCCGGCTCTTCCCTATTCTTTATTCTGCTACTCTCCCTTCTACTGAGAATAGCCCTAGCCACGTCCAGCTGCTGGTCAAGTTCAGTCTACTTTCTCTCTCTGCTCTGACCTCCTTCAGCCACTTCTGGCTGAAGGGAAGCTGGAGACCAAATCTGGACCCCTGCTGACGGTGAAAGCTGGGATGCAGATCACGCAGAAAGGCTTACTTACCCTAGATGGGGAGAAAGAAGAAGACAAGGGTGAATAAGAACAGGAAGGCCTCAGTCCTACTAAACCTACAATGTTCATCTCTGGTGCTACAGCCAGGGGTAGTAAACACCCAACAGCACCACACCCTGCGAGGTGGCTCCCCAAAAACCACATACCTCCATGGACAGACATGCTTTCCCCAAAACGTAGCACAGCCAACAACCCCAGGTTGCTTCCCGGGGTGCTTACTGGACCAAACGATCTTGAACTCTCTGCACAGAAGTGTGCAACTGTTGTCAGAAACCCCCGTGTTTAAAGTTAGGAAAGGTTCACGTTCCAAACTTTGTTTCTAAGAGTCCTAGTTGTGGGTCACTGGAGAACCATTGTACTTCCAGAAGTGCCATTAGCGGAACTTGACAAGTCCGGAGTAAAAATGAAGTTTTCCACACTGTAGCCATCGATCGTTTAAAGTCCTTTACTCCTAAAAGTAAAAGGCCACTTTGGGGAGATTTAGTAGGGTTATAGGAAAAACAAAACAAAACACGATGCTGTCGTGCTTTTCACTAATTGTGATTACTTCCTGTCATGTGATCCATAGACTGCCTCGTGTTGCCCCTGTGAAGTTAGCTCCACCAGTGTAATGAGCCAATTCAAGCCAAATTAAAGTGTAAGGAAGTTTATTGGAGGAGAGGTGACTCCTATATTTCTTAATTATGAAATGTTGGTGTGAATCAACGGTGGCTTTGAATTAGGCTTGGCCACAGCACTGCTGAGGAGCCAATAGCTTCACTCTGTTTTATGAAACTATCTGAAGGACCTTAGATCAGGTGATAGGAGGTACTCTGTGCAGACCATTGCACCTTAGGTGGCATAAATTCGGAAGCATCTGCAATTGTTTTGTAAAGTTCAGCAACCTGATGGGCTGCTGTGTGTTCCATGTATTTTAAGCTAGTTCTGGTGTGGGTCTGTGAGTTTTAGGTCACTGAAAGTGACCTGTTTCTTTTGGTATTGAAAATAATAGTGATTATAATAAAGTCCCCGCATTTTTTTGTGAGGGTGGGGAAGGAAGAAGAATGATATTTTCTTGTTGATATAATACAGGACCTTTCAGTGGGTGGTGGCAGCACACATTTTTTAATTTCAACACTCTGGAGGCAGAGGCAAATGGATCTCTGATTTTCAGGCTTGTCTGGTCTATAGAGTTCTTGGAGATCCTGGGCCACATAGAGAAACTATCTTTAAAAAAACAAAAAAACAAAACAACAACAACAAAAACTAACCAAACAAAAAAGAAAGAATCTTTCAAGGGGATATTGTCATTCTGTTTTGTTGCTGATTTTCTTGTTTGTTTGAGACAGGATTTCCCTATATAAATAGGATATCCTGGAAGTCTTTTGTTTTGTTTTGTTTTTGTTTTTGTTTTTTTGTTTTTGGAGACAGGGTTTCTCTGTACAGCCCTGGCTGTCCTGGAACTCACTTTGTAGACCAGGCTGGCCTCAAACTCAGAAATCCGCCTGCCTCTGCCTCCTGGGTGCTGGGATTAAAGGCGTGCGCCACCACGCCCAGCTAGAAGTCTTGTTTCTTAAAAGCAGGATATGAGCCAGGCATGGCGGTATAGGCCTTTAATCTCAGGGCCTGTAAGACTTGTTGGGGGGGGGGGCGGCTGGAGAGATGGCTCAGCGGTTAAGAGCACTGCCTGTTCTTCTGAATGTCCTGAGTTCAAATTTTAGCAACCACATGGTGGCTTACAACCATCCATAATGACATCTGATGCCCTCTCCTGGTGTGTCTCTGTCTGAAGTGTATTTACATTAAAAAGAAAAAAAAAGACTTGGTCCAGATCAACAGAGGGAGCTCTCACTCCAGACATAGCACTCTTCAAGTAGAATTCTTTCATAGTATCTGTAGGTACAGTTACATTGGTTTCAGAAATAGATACCAAGAGGATTGATGGTGAGCACCACTGGACACTCTACATGCTCATCAGATGGGTTTTATCAGCAACTGTCCCTTCCTGGAAGAGGCATGGTGACGACATCTTCTGGCCCTATGGTACATTTGGCAAATGAGGATGCGAAGCCTGGCAGTAGGACCTGATGGTAGCAGAAAGAGGTGGAAAAAGCCCCACTTCCAGGATAGGTCTAGTCCCTATAGTTCTTTTAGCTAACTGTTATCTTTAACCTGGAGGGAGGGACAAAAAACATAAAAGGAAACAAAAACCCCAAACCTCATGATTTCATAATTGTGGCCATTGCAACCAACCACTGTGTTGTGATCATGGTGTGGAGTTTAGAGTCAGAAATTCTGAGTACAGAAACAAGGCAAGAAAGTTTTGGAATGTTATCTTTTTTTTGTAATTTTTTAAAAAAGATTTATTTATTTTATGTACGTGAGTATACTTAGCTGTACAGATGGTTGTAAGCCTTCATGGGGTTGTTGGGAATTGAATTTTTAGAACCTCTGCTAGCTTTGGTCAACCCTTTTCACCAGACACACCAGAACAGGGCGTTAGATCTCTTTATGGGTGGTTGTGAGCCACCATGAGATTGGTGGGATTTGAACTCGGGACCTTTGGAAGAGCAGTCAGTGCTCTAACCCCCCTGAGCCATCTCACCTGCCCCAGAGATGAGATTTTCCTGATTTTCTAACTCTTATATTGTGGGGAACTCTTGGGGCCACTTCTAGAAATTTGGCAGGAATTTTACTTTGGGCTAGGACTAAGAAGGTTCAAGATGAATACACCTGAGGAATGTATTCTTTGTATCTTGATGGTTCTTGTTAAGATTCTGAATACAGTAGCCACAGGACCTTTGTTTATGCTTTGTTTGTTCCTTAACTACTCTGTTTATGCCTTAGAACTGACCATATTCTTTGCATGTATCTAGAATGATGTAAAAGCAGACTGGAAAAAAAATAAACCCTCTTTAGCCTCAGCACTGGCTGGAGTCATGTTATAATGTCTAATTGTCTTCTTATTTTCAATCCTTGCTCCCTCCCTTGAGATCATGTTGACTGACTGAGCTGGCTTGGTCATTATATCAAAGAAAAGACAAACAGGTAAATGAAAGTAGGCACCCACGAGCCCTCTAACTTTGCCTATGAGCTTTCTCAACAGACTTGAGTCAATTATAATGGTCTCAAACAAGACAGCCACATGCCAGTCAGCTGTGGTGGTGGCACACACCCATAACCCAGCACTCAGGAGGCAGAGGCAGGCAGATCTTCAGATTTGAGGCCAGCCTGGTGTTCAGAGTGAGTTCCAGGAGCCAGAGCTACACTGAGAAGACCAACCTCTGCTGAAGGAATGGTTGCAACAATGGTGCCATGTAGCCAGCTTTATCCCTGAGCTCAGTCCCCAGAACGTACAGTAGTGAGAGGCCAAACCTATTCCATCTTTGGACCGGCCTCCATTTTAAAAGAAAAAGAGAAGCCTGAGAACTTTTCTGCAGTTAACCCCAAGCTACACCCAAGGACTAGGAAAGACCCACGGCTTGTCCTTGGCCCATTCCCCAGGGTTACTTCCCAGCTAGCAACAGTTAATCAAAGAATAATCTGATTGTTTCAGATGAACTTTCAGACCATTTGTGATTGTTCACAGTCTTGCTTCAGAACACCCATCTGTTGGTTTACAATAGTCAGTCCATTAGATATTTGGCAGGCTGGACAGCGAACTCCCACCCCCACCCCTCTTACTCCCATTCCCTATAAAACCTTGTCCCCATGAGGATTGGAGGCTGGTCCACTTTCCCCTCCTGCTGTCTCAAGGTTGGGTTAGAGGAGATCCCAAGCCTGAGCTTGTAATAAAGAGACCCTAATGCGATTACATCAGAAATGGTTCCTTGGTGGTCTTTTGAGGTTCAAGAACACTTCCTGGCACAACAGAGGAGACACACACAAGTACATGTGCTACACAAACACATACACACAGGTACACACACAAACAAATAATAAATATATTTTAAAAGGTATTTTAAGATTCCAAGGTTTAAAAAGAAGTCACATGTTTAGTTGTTGATTTTTTTAAGATTTATTTATTTTTATTTATATGAGTACACTGTATCTATCTTCAAACACACACCAGAAGAGGGCATCAGACCCCATTACAGATGGTTGTGAGCCACCATGTGGTTGCTGGGAATTGAACTCATGACCTCTAGAAGAGGTAAGTGCTCTTTGTTTTGTTTTGTTTTGTTTGTTTTTTGTTTTTCCGAGACAGGGTTTTTCTGTGTATCCCTGGCTGTCCTGGAACTCACTCTGTAGACCAGGATGGCCTCAAACTCAGAAATCCACCTGCCTCTGCTTCTCAAGTGCTGGGATTAAAGGCGTGCGCTATCACTGCCCAGCAAGGTCAGTGCTCTTAATTGCTGAGCCATTTTTCCAACCCAGTTGTTGATTTTTTTAAAGGTCTATCTATCTATCTATCTATCTATCTATCTATCTATCTATCTATCTATCTATCTATTTATTATGTGTAAGTACACTGTAGCTGTCTTCAGACACACCAGAAGAGGGGGCAGATCTCATTATGGGTGGTTGTGAGCCACTGTGTGGTTGCTGGGATTTGAACTCAGGACTTTCAGAAAAGCAGCCAGTGTTTTTAACCACTGAGCCATCTCTCCAGCCCCAGTTGTTGATTTTTAAACATAAAATTGTCTGCCCTAAAAAGGTTGGCAGTTAATTTATACTAATTTTGAAAGCAGCAACCAATTACCTTTCCCATGGCTTACCAGTCTGTGACTTTTCATCTGTCATATTTCTACCATCAATTGCTACCAACTCATGCATTTCCTCGTAGGAAACCCTCCCACTTTGTTTGCTTGCTTGTTTTGCTGCGACTGGGGATGGGACCTAGGGCCTCATGCATCCTGGTCAAGCACTCTGCCCTGACTTACATCCTGTAGCTAGTCTGTTTCAAAGAAATATTCGGATTTGAAAAGAAAACTTGTATTTATTCATTTCTTATTTGGAAATGTCCATACACATGGAGGTCACAGGAGGACTTGTGGGGGTCAGCATCCTCCTTCCACCATCTGGGTTATGACCTTGTAGATTCCAGGGATCAGGCTTGGTATTGGAAGCAAGTGCCTTTACCTACAGAGCCTTCTCACTGGCCCTAGGATTCCCAGCCCCCTCAGAATTAGATTCTAGGTAAATAGAAGCCATACTGGGATTGCGGTCATGCCTGCAACCCATCATGTCAGCACTGGCAATTCACATAGTCCCTGAGAGAGCTATTCCTGGGTCCAAGTTATCCTTATAGACAATCTACTATCTTATTGTGTTCAGTCTTCACCCCGCAAAGGAAAATTGATTTTGACAGTTATTTTTAGAAATAACTCCTTATACTACATAGGGAGTTCAAAGACAGCCAGGGTCACATAGTGAGACTCTATCTTAAAAACAAAGACAACAGCAAAACCAAAACAACCTGCAACCAAACAATTGCAACAACAAGAATGTAAGCAAAATGACAGACCAAAAACAAAACAAAAACAAAAACAAAACAAAAACAAAAACAAAAAACCAAGCGTTTTCTTTCTTTACCTACTGATTTCATTTCCACTCTTTTCCTTTACAGTATGATCTCCTCCTTTCTGTGACTTCCCTCCTGTTCTGTCAAATGATTCCCCAAATTCTAAAGTCAAGTCTCCACTTTCCTTCCCTTCATTATTTCTATGCTACATTAAAGAAGTGTTCTCATGCTCATCACTGCAGACTTCATACATTCTTAAGATACACATCTCCCCTACCCCCTGGAATATCATGTTCAAAATATATGCTTTCCTTCTGGCCTTTGCACAGGGCCAAAAGAGACACATTGACTACTTTAACACCCTTAAAACAGACTCCAGGAATACCACCAGTGGCGTGAACTTTTTGACTAAATCCAGCTACCATAAACTGTAAATGGATTTTAATATGACCTAGCTAGCTCCCCAATAACTGAGGAAGATTCCTATGGATTATTTAATCAGCACAATTACTGGGGATACCCCTAGTCTATATTTCTATTTGCTAGACTATTAATTCCAGCTGTGCTCCCCAAATACTTGCTGTTTGAGTCTCCTGGGTTACTTTTGCTCCACCAGTCTGTTTTGGGGGAACATTTCTCTTGGACATGTGCTCCTGTCCATTTTTCCTGTCTAATGGATACCTCCTGTTCTCTTCTTCTTCCTCCCCTTCCTCCTTCCTTCTCTTTTACTTTTCTCTCCTTGTGGTCCCTACCTGCGATCCCTGGTCTGGTGCCTGAAACTGCCTTTTCTATTCACATCTGCCCTTAGCTTAGTTGCTGTTACCTTTACTCCTAGTTCAACACCCTACATGTGCCCTCAGCTTGGTTGCGTTTCTAATATCTCTCCTGGGAAAGTGACCAATGACCAGGCTACCTGAGATCTCACATGGCTGGTGATCCTCTCTCCCTACAAAGCATGGCAAATTCCCTTTCTTCCTCCTGTGCCTCCTAGCCTGCCTGGGGGAACCTAGAAGTTCTGTTTCTTCTACCCAGCCATTGGCCAATGCATCTTTATTGATTGAATAAGAACCAATTGAGGCTGGGCAGTGGTGGCTCATGCCTTTAATCCCAGCACTCAGGAGGCAGAGGCAGGCAGATTTCTGAGTTCCATCCAGCCTGGTCTACAGAGTGATTTCCAGGACAACCAGGACTATACAGAGAAACTCTGTCTAAAAAAAGGGGGGCAGGGGTGCTGGAGAGATAGCTCAGTGGTTAAGAGCACTGACTGCTCTTCCAAAGGTCCTGAGTTCAAATCCCAGCAACCACATGGTAGCTCAAAATCATCCCTAATGAGATGTGACTCCTTCTTCTGGAGTGTCTGAAGACAGCTACAGTGTACTTACATATAATAAATAAATAAATCTTAAAAAAAAAGAACCAATTGAGGAACAGGACATTTAGAGTTCACATGCAGATTCCCGTACACCATACACCAACTTTAATAGACTCCTGATATACATAGACACTGTTATCTATTGGCATCTTATTGACTCCTGAACAGAACTCCCTCCTCTTTAACCTACTACTTGAAACATATGTCCAAAGAAAACACAATAAGTCCTGGAAACAGATTCCACACTACACATGCTTTTTGAGACAGTTAAATTATTAAAATAATGGGCTGGTGAGATGGCTCAGCGGGTAAGAGCACCCGACTGCTCTTCCAAAGGTGATAAGTTCAAATCCCAGCAACCACATGGTGGCTCACAACCACCCGTAAAGAGATCTGGCTCCCTCTTCTGGAGTGTCTGAGGACAGCTACAGTGTACTTACATATAATAAAATAAAATAAAATAAAATAATTATTAAAAATAATAATAATAATAAAAATAAACTTTTCTCTCAAAAATATAAATTGAGCCCAACTATTACCATTTTGTAATTTATAAGGTATAAGATAAACCTAACACCCAGTCCATAATTGTTGTCATTAAGATAGAACATTGTCACCTGTCCTAACTGAAAGACTTATAATTCTGCACTTGACTTATGTCCTGGCTTTAGATTGTATGCCATCTGAAAAACATCCTCTCAAATCTGTTCTCTCAATGTAAATAGCCTGGGTTGGCTATGAGACTATAAGTAGTATTTCAACCCCATCAGAAATCTGAGAATGATCAACATTAACTGAAAACATATAGGAAGCTTAACACAGCTTCCAGAACTTAGACAAACTGTAGAGACAGCTGTCTACCTATACAGCCTCAATAAATCAGGAAGTTGGAGCATCTATCTGTCTTCAGTCTTCTGGCTCAGGATCAGCTGACAGACCTTAGAGAAACAGGAATATTAAAGATTAGCCTATTCTGTCTGGCAGAACTTAACTGTTCTAACCTGTAAATTGTGTCCTTTTTCTGGACAGTATTATGTTTGTAGATGAAATGAGGCAATTCTTGCCTAGTGGCTATCTCACCACAACTGGAGCAACTCTGTTGATGTTCAATTTCTTCTTTGAATCCAAGAAAGAGATTGCTGTCAGGAGCAGACTTGCCTCAACAACATGTAATGCTTGGAAAGGGTATAGATATAACCCAATAGACAGAGCACAACGCTGTGTGGTGTTGGTTCGCCTTGCCACTGTTTGCTAATCATCGTTTGTCCTGACTTCATAGAGAGAAATGCACCACAGAACTGGTGTTCTGACAGCTGCCTGCTGCTTCCTGGGACTTGGGCAGAGTGGGAGAGCTTCACAGTCTCTTCTGGATTAAACTGCCTTTGCTGATTCATGAATGGTGTTTGCAAGTAGATTGAGCTACTGCTGCTGATTTGTGTGAACTGAACTGCTGATAGATATGCTGTCAACACAGATTGGATTTGCCCTAAAGAACTATTTCTAAACAGGTCCACACCCTCCTTTTCCCTATTAACTTTTTCTTTCCACTACCTCTGGTTGGTGGGTAGTGGATTAGAAGGGACGTTAAAGCATTTAGGTACCCTTATTAAAAGTAGGTTCTGAAAAATATAAGCTTACAAGAGTTGCCTTGGTGGGGCTGGTGAGATGGCTCAGCGGTTAAGAGCACCGACTGCTCTTCCAGAGGTCCTGAGTTCAAATCCCAGCAACCACATGGTGGCTCACAACCATCCATAATGAAATCTGATGCTCTCTTCTGGAGTGTCTGAAGACAGCTACAGTGTACTTACATAATAAATAAATAAATAAATAAATATTAAAAAAAAAAGAGTTGCCTTGGTTATGTTGTCTCTTCACAGCAATATGCTCAGCTATTGCTCGAGCACCGTGCTTGCCTGCCTGCTGCCATGCTCCCTGCCATGATAATCATGGACTAACCCTCCAAAACCGTAAGTCAGTCCCCAATTAAATGCTTTATTTTCTAAGTTGACTTGGTCATGGTATCTCTTTACAGCAATAAAACAGTAACTAAGGCACAAGCCAAAGTCCTAAGCATACTTTCTCTAACAATCTGAACATTGCCACTCTTTGAAGACATACCCCACTCCCATACGGTTACTCAGGAGTCTCCATTGCTGAACCTGCCAGCTTTCTTGAATCCTGATTTAAAAAAGCATTGACTATCTACTTTCCTCATACTTGTTTCCATTGTCTTAGTGGCTGTGCCTTCTCTTTATTTTTTTTTCTACCAAACTCTAATAAAATGGTCCTCGATCTTCCTACTAATTCCATTTTAAATTTTTGTTTATTTTAATCAAAGAGACTAATAACACACAAAATGACTTCCCATAACAATCGTTTCATATGAAGATTGTGCTGGCCAAAAGCAGATAGGTCTGTGACCCACTATGCTAATGAAGAATTCAAGTTCCTCAGATTAAATTGGTTAATTTGCTAAAAACAACCCTGATTTAAAGTCTTTTTTTGTTTTTTTGTTTTTCAGTTTTTTGTTTTTTGTTTTTGAGACAGGGTGTCTTAGTTAGGGTTTTACTGCTGTGAACAGAAACCATGACCAAGGCCACTCTTTTTTTTTTTTTTTTTAATTAATTAATTAATTTATTTATTACATGTAAGTACACTGTAGCTGTCTTCAGACACCCCAGAAGAGGGCGCCAGATCTCGTTACGGATGGTTGTGAGCCACCATGTGGATGCTGGGATTTGAATTTATCACCTTCGGAAGAGCAGTCGGGTGCTCTTACCCGCTGAGCCATCTCACCAGCCCGACCAAGGCCACTCTTATAAAAACAACATTTAATTGGGGCTGGCTTAGAGGTTCAGAGGTTCAGTCCATTATCATCAAGGTGGGAAGCATGGCAGTATCCAGGGAGGCATGGCGCAGGCAGAGCTGAGAGTTCTACCTCTTCATCCAAAGGCTACTAGTGGAAGACTGACTTCCTGGCAACTAGGGTGAGGATCTTATACACATACCCACAGAGACACACCTACTCCAACCAGGTCACACCTATTCCAACAAGGCCATACCTCCAAATGGTGCCACTCCCTGGTCCAAGAATATACAAACCATCACACAGGGTTTCTCTATATAGCCCAGGCTGTCCTGGAACTCACTCTGTAGACCAGGCTGGCCTCAAACTCAGAAATCCGCCTGCCTCTGCCTCCCAAGTGCTGGGATTAAAGGTGTGCGCCACCACCTTTTTAAAAAAAAAATATTTATTTATTTTATGTATATGTGTACACTGTAGCTGTCTTCAGACACACCAGAAGAGGGCATTAGATCTCTTACATTTTTGGTTGTGAGCCTAGCCTTTAACAACCAAGTCTCCAGCCCGCATCAGATCTCATTATGAATGGCTGTGAGCCACCATGTGGTTGCTGGGAATTGAGTTCAGGCTCTCTGGAAGAACAGTCAGTGCTCTTAATTGCTGAGCCATCTCACCAGCCTTTTTTTTTTTTTTTTTTTTTTTTCTGATGAAAAGACAGCTAATTCTGGAGTGATGACTAAGCAGTTAAAAGCACTTATTGCTCTGGCTGAGGATCAAGGTTCAATTCCCAGCACCCACTGAGGGATGCTGGGAGCACCCCATGGCCAGTGTCTGCTTTGGTATATTAAATAAGCACCTCATCCATTTGTCCCAGGTTAGAAATGAAAAAAGAAGAGCTTCAGGAGAGCTCTACTAGGAAATGGGCCTCAAAGATGGGATGGAGGTGGCCTACAGGTCTAGTGAGAAACTGGCCACAGACATACGAGGAGAAGACTGAAGGAAAGAACCTCCAAATGACCCAACAAAGGGAATTCTGACTCAGCTTTTTAGGGAAGTAGTGGGGGGTTCCATACCATGAAACCAAGCCTATGTGGAGCCCAGCATGGAGGAAAAGGACTAGATAGGATCACAAGCTTATGCTGTGGTTACAAGGCCTCTGAGCCCTAGCAGGCACTGCCAGTTCTCTGTTCTCTCAGGGTGCTACATCTGATCTCTAAGACCAGCCATTGGGGGTTGGAGAAAGAATACAAGACAGAGAATCTTTACTACTGAATCCTCATCACACTCTTATCCCTGAGGGATACAGCCTAGAAGGGGAGGAAAGAGGGTGGTTTGTTTTGGGTTTTCCCAAGGAAGAGACAGTAGCAAAGCAAAGGGCTCATAGATCTGGGGTGAGACAGAAAAATAAGGCCTGGAAGATGAGTCCTTCAAAAGGAATCCTTGCTCAAGAGTCACAGCTGGAGATAGGGCTACCAGAAGGAGATTATCCAAGTCACAGAATGTGGTCACCTGTTCTTTCTCAGAAGAGCTTCTTAAATGAACCCCATGTTTGCCATCATTGTGATCTTTGTATTTTGACCACCATTCCACCACCACCATCCACTTTATGGTTTTTTTTTTAAAGATTTATTTTATTATATGTAAGTACACTGTAGCTGTCCTCAGACACTCCAGAAGAGGGAGCCAGATCTCATTACGGATGGTTGTGAGCCACCATGTGGTTGCTGGGATTTGAACTTATCACCTTCAGAAGAGCAGTCGGGTGCTCTTATCCGCTGAGCCATCTCACCAGCCCCCCACTTTATGTTTTGTTTCGAGCCTTGAGTTGGTCCACCCACTGTTCTTGGTGTTCTATTTATGGCATTGTGTTTATCGGTCCCTTTCAGAGCTAACCTCCTGCCTAACACTGTAGGCTCCAGATGTGTGTGTAAGATGCTCTAGGGATTAGACTCCGTGTAGGTGTGTTCTCAGTGGTGAAGTGTGGGAGCTTGGCTTTTGTGTTTGATCTTTTGTCTCTATAACCAATATAATGAAAATGGTCAAGAAGGTGAAAAATGGTAAAGAAGAAAGATGCACACATGTGTAGGTCCCTTTTTCTTTTCTTTTCTTTTTTTTGGGGGGGATTTTTCGAGACAGGGTTTCTCTGTATATCCCTGGCTGTCTTGGAACTCACTTTGTAGACCAGGCTGGCCTCGAACTCAGAAATCCACCTGCCTCTGCCTTCTGAGTGCTGGGATTAAAGGTGTGTACCACCACGCCCGGCTGTGTAGGTCCCTATTTAAAAAAGGGAATCTAAGACAATTCTCTGACAAATCACTGTTCAGGTGGCTTTCTTATACACCTCTAAACATCAGGGAACTATTGTAAGTTTATATTTTCTTCTGCTGTGTTATACTTGAGGATTCAAAATGGAGACATGGCCGGGCAGTGGTGGTGCACGCCTTTAATCCCAGCACTCGGGAGGCAGAGGCAGGCGGATTTCTGAGTTCGAGGCTAGCCTGGTCTACAAAGTGAGTTCCGGGGCTACACAGAGAAACCCTGTCTCGAAAACAAAACAAAACAAAACAACAAAACAAAATGGAGACATGTTGATTTGACATTTTTCCTGAAGCCAGAAGGGCATCTACTTTCTGCCAAAGAAAGGAGTAGTGGAGTCCATGGGGAGAGAATTGTATCAACAGGAGGCCAACAAAAGAGCCTATGGTTATGAAGGCAGGTTAGCAGAGAAATAATAGCCATTTCTGTAAGAAGCAAGATGTAAAGCCATTCAGAAGCCTGACATTAATTATAAGGAATTCTACCCAGCAGGTGGAAAACCTGACTCCAGCTTCCTCCTCTCTTCTGAGCAGTACTTCTTTTACAGCCTGAATAACTAAATAGATAGCTATATGCATAATGACTCTATTTTCTAAATTGCCCTAAAATATCTCCACAGTTACTTGTTCTCTTACCACAGACATCTCAGTTCCATGGCTATGTAAAAATAGGAATTTGTCAAGAATTGTGCCCAATTTATTGTAAGACATTGAGATTTTAGATTAGCAGGGACAGGGAGAAAATGTGCTTAAAATTTCAAAATCAGAGAAAAAANGAGAGAGAGAGAGAGAGAGAGAGAGAGAGAGAGAGAGAGAGAGAGAGAGAGAGATCAGAAGCAGAAAGATGAAACTTAAAGGTCTGCCAGCAACTAAGAACGCCTGGGAGCCACTTCCCCGATCTTGGGTAGCAGAGATGAAATATAGATTAAAGATGTTAACTCAGGAATACTGGAGGGAAGTGTTTGTTAACCACGGGGAGGTTTAGAAGTGCCCAGCCATTGTACGCACGAGTGTGTGTGTGTGTGTGTGTGTGTGTGTGTGTGTGTGTGTGTGTGTCTTTCTTTCTCAAATCCAGAAAGCTCTTGAGTGGGTGTAGCACTCCAGCAACCTTCCCAACCCTGGCTCTATCTCAGCATTTTTTTTCTGCCTCAGGATGTCCCACCCTCTATTCTACCCTTTCCTATAGGCCATAGGTTCTTAAATTGACAGGTGAGGCAGCCATACAACACACAAGATATTCTCTCAACAGATATGTATATATTCAGACTGGATTGTCTTTTTGTTCTGTTTGCGTGTACGTGTGTTTACATGTGTGGGGCACGTGTGTTCACATGTGGGAGCTTTAGGCTGATGTTGGTGGTCTCCACCTTATTTACTGAGTCTCTCAGTTGAACCTGGAGCTTGCTGATAGAGCTAACAGTCTAGGTGGCCAGCTTGCTCCAGGGATTTCTGTCTTTGCCTCCTGAGTGTTAGAATTACGGTGGGCCACCATGTCACCCAGCGTGGTGGATCTGAATTCTGGTCAATGACGACAGGAGACAGGTTTGGTCTAGCACTTGTGGGAAGGAATGAGCTTAAGGCAGTGTGAGGGAAGGCTTTTGAGGTGATGAGATAGTTCATGTTTGTTTGTTTTTGTTTTTTCAAAATAGGGTCTCCCCATGCAGTCCTGGCTGTCCTAGAGCTCACTATGTAGATCATGCTGGTCTAGAACTCACAGAGATCTGCCTGCCTCTGCCTCTGCCTCTGCCTCTGCCTCTGCCTCTGCCTCTGCCTCTGCCTCTGCCTCTGCCTCTGCCTCTGCCTCTGCCTCTGCCTCTGCCTCTGCCTCTGCCTCCTAAGAGCTGGGTTAAAAGCATGCGTCACCAAACCCAACTAATGTTTCATATCTTGATTTTGTTTGTAATTACAAAATTATATATTTAAAATGACATGTCATAGTATATAAATTATATCTTAGTAAAACTGCTTTTAGAGAAGAGACAGTTATAACTTTCCTAGAAGGAACAATGTCATTTCTGTAAAATAAAGTACCTTTTAACTTTTGGGAAAGGAGGGAAAAAGAAAGGAAAAAAAGGAGAAAAACGGGCCTTATCTTTGCTTATTAGTATGCAGAGTAAAATTCTATAGGATGCACTGGAAAGAAAGAGATGCATTCGACCGAAGAAGAGGCTGAGCATGGTAATACTAACCTGTAATCCAAGTACTGGGGAGGTTGGAGGCTCGTTAGGGATACATAAGACTCTGCCTCAGAAACCAAACCAAACCTGAACAAAACCAAAGAGACAGAACAGCACAAAACCCGTAAAGAGACATTTAACAGGAGTTGCTAGGCACAGCACTCCACATTTGGAAGAGCCCCAGGAGAGCATGCATGTAAGCGAGAATAAGCTACACCAGGCTTGGGTTGTCCAGGGAGTGTTCACGAGGGGCTGAACACACAGGCCCAGATTCACATCCTTTAAAAATATGACCAAGAAAAGAAGATTTCCAAGCGAAGCCATTTTCCTGACAAGATCAGAGCATTATCATTTAGAATTCTCCTGGACTAAATAGCTCTGCCACGCGATAGTCACATCTGTGAGGTGGATCTTACTGGTTGTCTTGATGCCCAAGAGAAGTCTTAACTCAGAGAAAACAGGATGGTAGGTTCTTCCTTCACAGACTCCAAATAAAACAACCAGCGAGCTAAACTCATGAGCTAGCAATTAAGGAGGAAACACAGAATCTGGTTTCCTCTGCTCACTGGACAACCGTAAGGCAGGTCCCAGGGGGAGATCTTGGATCTCCCAGCCAAGATCAGTTTGTGGTGTCCAATCTTGGCTCATGCTGGTGCCAGGCAAGGAGGAGGTGTGCACAGGATAAAACACATGGTTATCAAAGAAATACTGTTTTCTTCATTCTGAGGGGCTATTTAGGACAGGAGGTGGTTTGCGGCCTGAATAAGGCACTGAGTTATTATGGGTTGGATCTCTCTCCTCTAATCATTCTCTTTTAATTACAGAAGATAATAACTGCCTTTGTGAGCTGCTGTCAGATTTGAGGAGCAGGCATGTAGGCACCTAGCACAAGCCTTGTACTGAATGAATGTGTGCCTAGAGAATAGTGCGTGTTATCTGAAACAGCATCTGGAATATCATACGTTGAATATTAAGTAGTAAACATCACATGTAAACAGTGAATCAATGAGCAGTGACCTGTGGACGTCTATAGAGGGAAGCTGTTGCCATTACAGCGCTAACCCAGAGAGGGTTGAAAAAGAGTCTCTTGACTTCACTGGGAAGGTAAAGCCAGATCTCCAGGGAGGAGCCACAGTGGCTATTCTCTTTCTCCTCACATTCATTTCACTCCCTGGAGGCTACTGCTCTGGGTTGTCTTATGCAAGCCCCCTGGCTGGCTGGCTAGCTGGCTCCCAGTTGAACTGGCCAGTGTGGGCTCTGGCAGTTTCTCATTGAGCAAGAGGAGCAAGTTTCGGGATCCGTATCTTTGGCAATGCCAGCATCCTTCCAGGATTATACAGCTAAGCTGCTCCTGGATACTCTTTATTGCTTCATCATAGACCACCAGGTCTGTGTTATTCGGTATAATGCTCACGGTTCAGGGGTGGGAAAAGGCTTGGCCACCACTCCTTAGTAACTCCCCTGCCTCGGGTGGTAATGGCTTCCTTTGGTTACAGATCTACGGACAACACAGTTCTCTCTGTGTTCCATTCAGTCTGTTTCTGTAGTCTACATGGTGGATGTTATGGTCTATGATGGGACCATCTGTGACATGTACAATTTTCTATCAAGACTGTGACTCAGGGGGTCACAAATGTGCCCATTAGTGAATAACAGTTGTGATTATATGGCACTATCACTAGGTTGCAAGGATCTAAAAAGGTATTATAATCTCTCCAGGGAAGCATTCTAGGGCCAGGCTCTGGGGGGATAGAATTGTGGCACTGCGTTCTGCCTCTCCTTTCGCCGTGTCTGGACACCATTGATACACCACCTCGAGGAGGACCAGGCAAAGTCTGGAACAGGGGACCAGGGTCCACAGTCCAAATTTCCTTTGAGGCATCAAACTCAGCTGTATGCCAGGCCTGTAGGAGAAAGCAGATCCTGGCCCAGTTTGGAGCGAGTGCCAGGTGAGTCTGTGAAACTGGATGGGGAGGAGGTGGAGGGGAAGGGGAGTGGGGAGGTCTCATAAAGAATCTTTTTTTTTTTTTTTTTTTGCCTCGTTCCGGTCAACCCTGCTCGTTCTGGTCTTGCCCCGCTTGCTCCGGCTGTTCCCGCTCGCTCTGGCCGGCTGGGTGGGTTTCTGGAAGGGTGGAGACAGGGAGTGATGATGTGTTAGCCAGGAATTTTTCCCCAAGTGGGTAGGGGAGTTTTCTGTTTGGGATGGGTTGGAGAAAGAAGGGCAGATGGGGTTTCCCAGCTTGTATAGGGGATAAGCAGGGGTCCCAGCCTAACAGTACCTGCCTTGTGTCTTTATTTGTTCTTCCAAGGGGAAGAATAGGAACAAATTTCAATGAGGCAAATACAGGCTTGGGGTGTAGTTCACTGGTAAAGCTCAAGTTGAGCATGTATGAGGTTCTGGATTTAAGTTTCAACACCCCCAAAATAAAACTCAAAGCAAAAAAAATATTCATTACTATATATTCTAGGACCATACTGTTTATTAGAAAGATTTTGCAGCTCCCGTGGTATAACAGTAACAGCGCTGGAGAGATCAGTCTGTGTTGAGGAAGTAGGTAGCACTTGTTGACATTGCAGAGAGTCGCCAGAGATGACCACTCAGAGAGAGGTGATCACTCAGACACAGGTTGGAACTACACCCAAGTGTTCGGGAACCTGGGTCTAACGTCAAGTGTTCAGAACATGTATTTTTGTTTTGTTTTGTTTTGTTTTTGTTTTTAAGATTTATTTATTTATTTTATGTAAGTACACTGTAGCTGTCTTCAGACACACCAGAAGAGGGCATCAGATCTCATCACAGATGGTTTGGTTGCTGGGATTTGAACACAGCATCTTTAGAAGAGCAGTCAGTGCTCTTAACCACTGAGCCATCTCTCCAGCTCCCGAACATGTGGTTTTTAAAGACAGAAACTATGTCCTGGTGTTTTGCTGTTTAAACCTGAGATGTGCTGAGCAAGAATACAAGCTAGAGGAAGCTCTACACTGTCATGCTCTGTCATATATGACACACTGAAGGGCAGGGTGATGCCCAACAGTCTGTGGCCAAGTGGAGGGTTCGTTTCTGTTTCTGTTTTTAATCTTACAGGTTATATGGTGGCTCACAACCATCCGTAACAAGATCTGGCTCCCTCTTCTGGAGTGTCTGAAGACAGTTACAGTGTACTTACATAAAACAAATAAAATAAATCTTAAAAAAAAAAAAAGTAAAAAAAAAAAAAGAAATGTTTACATACCCGAATTTATGGGACACAATGAAAGCATTCCTGAGAGGTAAATTCATAGCTCTGAGCTCCTACAAAAAAAAAATGGAGAGAGCTTACACCAGTAGCTTGGCAGCACATTTGCAAGCTCTAGAACAAATGGAAGCAAAATCACCTAAGAGGAGTAGACGGCAGGAAATAATCAAACTCAGGGGTGAAATCAACCNGAGAGAGAGAGAGAGAGAGAGAGAGAGAGAGAGAGAGAGAGAGAGAGAGAGAGATCAGAAGCAGAAAGATGAAACTTAAAGGTCTGCCAGCAACTAAGAACGCCTGGGAGCCACTTCCCCGATCTTGGGTAGTAGAGATGAAATATAGATTAAAGATGTTAACTCAGGAATACTGGAGGGAAGTGTTTGTTAACCACGGGGAGGTTTAGAAGTGCCCAGCCATTGTACGCACGAGAGTGTGTGTGTGTATGTGTGTGTGTGTGTGTGTGTTTCTTTCTCAAATCCAGAAAGCTCTTGAGTGGGTGTAGCACTCCAGCAACCTTCCCAACCCTGGCTCTATCTCAGCATTTTTTTTCTGCCTCAGGATGTCCCACCCTCTATTCTACCCTTTCCTATAGGCCATAGGTTCTTAAATTGACAGGTGAGGCAGCCATACAACACACAAGATATTCTCTCAACAGATATGTATATACTCAGACTGGATTGTCTTTTTGTTCTGTTTGCGTGTACGTGTGTTTACATGTGTGGGGCACGTGTGTTCACATGTGGGAGCTTTAGGCTGATGTTGGTGGTCTCCACCTTATTTACTGAGTCTCTCAGTTGAACCTGGAGCTTGCTGATAGAGCTAACAGTCTAGGTGGCCAGCTTGCTCCAGGGATTTCTGTCTTTGCCTCCTGAGTGTTAGAATTACGGTGGGCCACCATGTCACCCAGCGTGGTGGATCTGAATTCTGGTCAATGACGACAGGAGACAGGTTTGGTCTAGCGCTTGTGGGAAGGAATGAGCTTAAGGCAGTGTGAGGGAAGGCTTTTGAGGTGATGAGATAGTTCATGTTTGTTTGTTTTTGTTTTTTCAAAATAGGGACTCCCCATGCAGTCCTGGCTGTCCTAGAGCTCACTATGTAGATCATGCTGGTCTAGAACTCACAGAGATCTGCCTGCCTCTGCCTCTGCCTCTGCCTCTGCCTCTGCCTCTGCCTCTGCCTCTGCCTCTGCCTCTGCCTCTGCCTCTGCCTCTGCCTCTGCCTCTGCCTCTGCCTCTGCCTCCTAAGAGCTGGGTTAAAAGCATGCGTCACCAAACCCAACTAATGTTTCATATCTTGATTTTGTTTGTAATTACAAAATTATATATTTAAAATGACATGTCATGGTATATAAATTATATCTTAGTAAAACTGCTTTTAGAGAAGAGACAGTTATAACTTTCCTAGAAGGAACAATGTCATTTCTGTAAAATAAAGTACCTTTTAACTTTTGGGAAAGGAGGGAAAAAGAAAGGAAAAAAAGGAGAAAAACGGGCCTTATCTTTGCTTATTAGCATGCAGAGTAAAATTCTACAGGATGCACTGGAAAGAAAGAGATGCATTCGACCGCAGAAGAGGCTGAGCATGGTAATACTAACCTGTAATCCAAGTACTGGGGAGGTTGGAGGCTCGTTAGGGATACATAAGATTCTGCCTCAGAAACCAAACCAAACCTGAACAAAACCAAAGAGACAGAACAGCACAAAACCCATAAAGAGACATTTAACAGGAGTTGCTAGGCACAGCACTCCACATTTGGAAGAGCCCCAGGAGAGCATGCATGTAAGCGAGAATAAGCTACACCAGGCTTGGGTTGTCCTGGGAGTGTTCCCGAGGGGCTGAACACACAGGCCCAGATTCACATCCTTTAAAACTATGACCAAGAAAAGAAGATTTCCAAGCGAAACCATTTTCCTGACAAGATCAGAGCATTATCATTTAGAATTCTCCTGGACTAAATAGCTCTGCCACACGATAGTCACATCTGTGAGGTGGATCTTACTGGTTGTCTTGATGCCCAAGAGAAGTCTTAACTCAGAGAAAACAGGATGGTAGGTTCTTCCTTCACAGACTCCAAATAAAACAACCAGCGAGCTAAACTCATGAGCTAGCAATTAAGGAGGAAACACAGAATCTGGTTTCCTCTGCTCACTGGACGACCGTAAGGCAGGTCCCAGGGGGAGATCTTGGGTCTCCCAGCCAAGATCAGTTCGTGGTGTCCAATCTCGGCTCATGCTGGTGCCAGGCAAGGAGGAGGTGTGCACAGGATAAAACACATGGTTATCAAAGAAATACTGTTTTCTTCGTTCTGAGGGGCTATTTAGGACAGGAGGTGGTTTGCAGTCTGAATAAGGCACTGAGTTATTATGGGTTGGATCTCTCTCCTCTAATCATTCTCTTTTAATTACAGAAGATAATAACTGCCTTTGTGAGCTACTGTCAGATTTGAGGAGCAGGCATGTAGGCACCTAGCACAAGCCTTGTACTGAATGAATGTGTGCCTAGGGAATAGTGCGTGTTATCTGAAACAGCATCTGGAATATCATACGTTGAATATTAAGTAGTAAACATCACATGTAAACAGTGAATCAATGAGCAGTGACCTGTGGACGTCTATAGAGGGAAGCTGTTGCCATTACAGCGCTAACCCAGAGAGGGTTGAAAAAGAGTCTCTTGACTTCACTGGGAAGGTAAAGCCAGATCTCCAGGGACGAGCCACAGTGGCTATTCTCTTTCTCCTCACATTCATTTCACTCTCTGGAGGCTACTGCTCTGGGTTCTCTTACGCAAGCCCCCTGGCTGGCTGGCTAGCTGGCTCCCAGTTGAACTGGACAGTGTGGGCTCTGGCAGTTTCTCATTGAGCAAGAGGAGCAAGTTTCGGGATCCATATCTTTGGCAATGCCAGCATCCTTCCAGGATTATACAGCTAAGCTGCTCCTGGATACTCTTTATTGCTTCATCATAGACCACCAGGTCTGTGTTATTCGGTATAATGCTCACGGTTCAGGGGTGGGAAAAGGCTTGGCCGTCCCTCGTTAGTAACTCCCTCCTTTACACTCCCCTGCCTCGGGTGGTAATGGCTTTCTTTGGTTACAGATCTATGGACAACACAGTTCTCTCTGTGTTCCATTCAGTCTGTTTCTGTAGTCTACATGGTGGATGTTATGGTCTATGATGGGACTATCTGTGACATGTACAATTTTCTATCAAGACTGTGACTCAGGGGGTCACAAATGTGCCCATTAGTGAATAACAGTTGTGATTATATGGCACTATCACTAGGTTGCAAGGATCTAAAAAGGTATTATAATCTCTCCAGGGAAGCATTCTAGGGCCAGGCTCTGGGGGGATAGAATTGTGGCACTGCGTTCTGCCTCTCCTTTCGCCGTGTCTGGACACCATTGATACACCACCTCGAGGAGGACCAGGCAAAGTCTGGAACAGGGGACCAGGGTCCACAGTCCAAATTTCCTTTGAGGCATCAAACTCAGCTGTATGCCAGGCCTGTAGGAGAAAGCAGATCCTGGCCCAGTTTGGAGCGAGTGCCAGGTGAGTCTGTGAAACTGGATGGGGAGGAGGTTGAGGGGAAGGGGAGTGGGGAGGTTTCATAAAGAATCTTTTTTTTTTTTTTTTTTGCCTCGTTCCGGTCAACCCTGCTCGTTCTGGTCTTGCCCCGCTTGCTCCGGCTGATCCCGCTCGCTCCGGCCGGCTGGGTGGGTTTCTGGAAGGGTGGAGACAGGGAGTGATGATGTGTTAGCCAGGAATTTTTCCCCAAGTGGGTAGGGGAGTTTTCTGTTTGGGATGGGTTGGAGAAAGAAGGGCAGATGGGGTTTCCCAGCTTGTGTAGGGGATAAGCAGGGGTTCCAGCCTAACAGTACCTGCTTTGTGTCTTTATTTTTTCTTCCAAGGGGAAGAATAGGAACAAATTTCAATGAGGCAAATACAGGCTTGGGGTGTAGTTCACTGGTAAACTCAAGTTGAGCATGTATGAGGTTCTGGATTCAAGTTTCAACACCCCCAAAATAAAACTCAAAGCAAAAAAAAATTCATTACTATATATTCTAGGACCATACTGTTTATTAGAAAGATTTTGCAGTTCCCGTGGTATAACAGTAACAGCGCTGGAGAGATCAGTCTGTGTTGAGGAAGTAGGTAGCACTTGTTGACATTGCAGAGAGTCGCCAGAGATGACCACTCAGAGAGAGGTGATCACTCAGACACAGGTTGGAACTACACCCAAGTGTTCGGGAACCTGGGTCTAACGTCAAGTGTTCAGAACATGTATTTTTGTTTTGTTTTGTTTTGTTTTTGTTTTTAAGATTTATTTATTTATTTTATGTAAGTACACTGTAGCTGTCTTCAGACACACCAGAAGAGGGCATCAGATCTCATCACAGATGGTTTGGTTGCTGGGATTTGAACACAGCATCTTTAGAAGAGCAGTCAGTGCTCTTAACCACTGAACCATCTCTCCAGCTCCCGAACATGTGGTTTTTAAAGACAGAAACTATGTCCTGGTGTTTTGCTGTTTAAACCTGAGATGTGCTGAGCAAGAATACAAGCTAGAGGAAGCTCTACACTGTCATGCTCTGTCATATATGACACACTGAAGGGCAGGGTGATGCCCAACAGTCTGTGGCCAAGTGGAGGGTTCGTTTCTGTTTCTGTTTTTAATCTTACAGGTTATATATATATATATATATATATATATATATATATATATATATATATATGGTTTTGTGTTTTATGGGATTTTTCTCTGTATGCAACTCTGTTTCTATATGCGTTTCTTGTGCTCTTTGTTTTTTTTCTGTTTTGTTCTATTTCATTTTGTTTTTATTTTAGCATTGTTACTAAACATGAATTATTATTAGACATGAAAATAATAATATAAGAATTTTATAATAAAAGTGCTTTATTAAACATAATTAGCCCAACGGGGTAGATTTCATAAATTTGAAGAACATAAAACTGAAGGAAAAAAACAACAGTGGACTCAAGTTTTCAGGGTGTGCAGCAAACACGTGGTGAACAGCCTCTTAGTGACAGCTGCCTTTAGACAGCACTAGCAAAAGGAGTATTCTAAAGTCAGTTGCTGCAGGTAACACGCCAGAAAAGCAACTCATTTCACAGAGCATCCAAAGAGAAAAGGGGCAGTGAGATGGCTCACTGGGTGTGCTGGCTAGTCTCATGACAATGGCTGGGGTAATCTGAAAGGGAACCTCAGTTGAGTGAATGCTTCCATAAGATTTGCCTTCGATTGATGGGGCAGGGTCCAGCCCACTGTGGATTCTCTAAGAAAACAGACTGAGTAAACTGTGAGGAGCAAGCCAGTAAGCAGCATCCTCCATGGCCTCTGCATCAGCTCCTGCCTCCAGGATCCTGCCTTGTTTTGAGTTCCTGTCCTGACTTCCTTCACTGATGAACAGTGATGTGGAAGTGTAAACCAAATAAACATTGCCCTCCCCAACTTGCTTTTTGGTCATGCTGTTTTGTTGCAGTTACAACTAAGACAGTGTGAAGGTACTTGCTGCCAACCTGTGAACTTAAGTTTGATTCTTGGAACCCAGTGGTGGACAGAGAATAGACAACTGCAAGCTGTCCTCTGACTTTCACACATGTGCTATGGCAAGAATGAACACACACACACACACACACACACACACACACACACACACACACACACGCACACTTCTTTGATTGTTATTTTCTATGATGGTTTGCATATGTTTGGCCCAGGGAGTGGCAGGATTAGAAGATGTGGCCTTGTTGGAATAGGTATGTCACTGTGAGCATGGGCTTAAGACCCTCACCCTAACTACCTGGAAGTCAGTATTTTGCTAGCAGCCTTCAGATGAAGATGTAGAACTCTCAGCTCAGCCTGCACCATGTCTGTCTGGATGCTCTCATGCTCCTGCCTTGATGGTACTGGACTGAATCTCTCAACCTATAAGCCAGTCCCCAACTAAATGTTTCTATAAGAGTTGTCTTGGTCATGGTGTCTGTTCACAGCAGTAAAACCCTAACTAAGACACTCTCCTAACCACTCAATGATTTAAGCATAATAACCCTTTATTTAATTGCTTGTTACAATCATAGACATTCTGAACATTATCTTTTCAAAAGGAAATTTCCTATTATAATCATTTTTTGTCCCTTTTAAATCTTTCCCTCTCCCTCTCCCTCTCCCTCCCCCTCCCCCTCTCTCCTCCCCCTAACCCCGAGCTGTTAGCAGAGTAGTTATGGTCAAAGCCTTGACCTTGAAATCCTGTGTTTGATCACTTGTCCTCAAATAGAGCAATCAAGGAGACAGGCAGAGAAAGATTTATTGATTTATTCAGTCTTTCCACCATTTATCTCACAGATACAGGGAGAAAGAGCATGGACCCAAATTATGGCCAAATTAAATAATGTTAGCAATCTTTATTTGTGTTCATAAGTCAGTGTCTCCTTAAAGGCGAGGCTCAGGAGATCAACACTGAACATGAGTAAGCTAAGTGTTTTTACACTCAGGAGTAGGGGGTTTCCAAATGGGGGATTTGGCAGGCAAAATTGTTGGAATTACAGAAACAGAACATAAGCATAATAAATTGGTCATAACGACTTCCTGAAACAAAGATGTGTTTGCAAGGTGGTCCTAATAAGGCAGGAACAAGTTGGTCTAACAAAGTGGTCATAATAACCTTGTGAAACAAAGACATGGTTGGTGTTTCCTGGAACAGGCAGTACAGAACCATTTGTAGTTAAGGTTACAGGTGGAACCTAGCCCAGTCCTTGAGAAACAGGTTTAATCAGAATAAACTAATTTGTCCTTATGGTCAGATGATTTTTAAGCCTAGGATAGAGGCAGGCTGATTATCAGCCACATTGGGAAGAGGAACAAACACAGAAGTAGAGTGACTCTCAAAACATGAGCTTTAGGACAGACACAGGGCAAGAGGTATGTAAAATCAAGCAGTTGGTTCAGGATGGTTTCTAGCTCTGGGTCCTCTTCCAGGGTGGTCTGAAAGTTGTCAGAGCTCGGTGAACTCTCTTGTTGGGTGGCAAGCTCTGCCTCTGGCTGGCACCTGGGCCACGATCTCTTTCTTCTTCCCAGCATGAGAGCCAGGGAAATGCCAGTCTTGGGAGTGGGAGTTGTGTGTGGGAGTGTCCATGTCTCAAGAATCAGATCGCCAAACAAGGAAGGAGCACAAAGTGTCTCCTCGGAAGATCCCTCCTGCCATACAGCTACTGTTCTGGGACCAACACTGGATCTGGGCCATGTGGGGCAAGTTCTGTAGCACTGTGGTAACTCCTAGGCTTACCAGTCATCTGAATTCTCTTCTTTCAAGGGCTAAGTTGTTACACTTGCAGCAATGTAATGTGTGTGTAGAGTCTGGTTTTGATAACAAGTGTCAGCTTCTCATCTGGGCACATGAAGTAACTAAAAGGTGGAGGCAAGCCAGGGCTGGAGAGATGGCTCGGCAGTGACTACTCTTCCAGAAGACCAGGTTTGATTCCCAGCAACCACATGGCTGCTCACAACCTTCTGTAACTCCAGTTCCAGGGGGATCCCATCTTCTGGATTCTACAGGCACACTGTACACATGTGGTACAAGATATACATGCAGGCAAAACCCATACACTTAAGATAAAAATAAATAAATCTAAAAAATGAAAAAGGAAAAGAAAGAGGGGGAGAAAGAGGAGAAGGAAGAAGAGGAGGAGGAGGAAGAAGAGGAGGAAGAGGAGGAGAAGGCAAGCCTGGCATCTCTGCTTATATCTCTGCTTACATTGTGTGCCAGTTTTCTGGATGAAAGCACACAGATTAGTCATTCTCCTCTCCTCTCCTCTCCTCTCCTCTCCTCTCCTCTCCTCTCCTCTTCTCTCCTCTCCTCTCCTGTCACCCTGGGGCCTAGAAAGAGCGAAAGCTAAAAGGATAAACAATTTTCCCTCTAGATAGGGTCGGTGTCCATGAGGGCAAGCCTACTTGCTGGCACAGAAGCAATCATCTCATAGGAACTGGGCTGATGGCCATCAACAGATTAACAAATTACCAGACCTTGTACTATAAAGATAGACAGGATTGAAGGACAGACAAAGTAACGAGGAACTTGAAGATTTTTTTTTTCAGAGAAAACTTCTGATTCGGGAACTGTAGCCCACCATCTGCCTACAGGCTGGAGTCCACACAGAGCTGAAAGTGGCAGGGATGAGAAGCAGACTGAAAAGTGCATGTTTTGGTTCATGATTGGCCATTGCTAGTGGTCACCGGGGAGCAGCGAGATCAAGAATGTCAGGTGACAGGTAAGCATTTCCCTTGGCTAGCCATTCTTGTGTGTCCAGAGGGTGGGAGAGCAGAATCTAGAGAAAGAAGTTGCTTCAGTTTGGGAAACCAAATTACTATGATTTCAGAACTGTTCCAATTCACCCAAAATGGAGGGGCCTTGAAAAATGGTGTGGCTCTGGCTAACATGCAGGACCACCTTGTAGAGCCAGATTTGAGCTAAAGATGGGGCAATAAAGGGCAGAGTCACACCTTGACCAGAACTTCTGAAGTATTCATACCCCTTGCATAAAACACATGCCCGTACCCTAAGACTTGGGGTCACTAGACCCAGTTATTTGTTCTTCTTCCTGATGTGGACATGTCAAATCAATCTGTTTCTTGTTTTCATCATTAACTATCTCTTTGATATCTTGAGGTCTGTTGGCTGAGCCCAGCCTCTTAGGGTTGCTGGGGTCCTGGTTTTTGCTGTTAACACTCTGGTAACTGTAAAATTACACAGAATCGTGTATCCTGTTGAAGCTGGAACAAACTTAAAGGTGTATTTCAAAACCAGTATGTTGTTGCATACCAGCTGTGACCATACCTGATTGGTTTCCCATAAACCACACCAGGAGTATATTTCCTTCGAGATATCACTGAACTGTTTTCCCAACTCAAGTTTTATTTTTTATTTGAGACAGGATCTTAGATGTGGGATGGCCTTAAACTTAGACTGTAACCCGGGCAGTTCCTTACAATCCTCTCTGCTCGGCTCACATGGCTCAGGAGCTGGGGTTATAAACCTGCACCAGCAGACTTGACTCTGATAGCTTTGCCTGCAAAGTATTTCTGAGTTTCATCCTTTTTGTTTGTTTGTCTGGAGTCAGCCTGATGAGTGAGGCCTGCACCTTGAATTTAATCTGATTGGTTCGCTGCCTGTGACTGACTGACCCACAGTTCTGTGATTGGCTGAGCCTCCTCCACTCTTTGTGATAAAAATAGACTTAAGTTAGGTTCTCAGGCTCCCTATTAAACTAGGCTCCAGTTTGCTACAGTAGGAGCTCAAAGTATGGAGGCAGCCTCAGGTCAAATTTAATTAACACAATTTTATGTCATAAAAACACCAATGAACATTGAATAACAACTACGGCCTGAGGTGAGCTTGCCAATAGCAAATTAGTCTATACAGAATCTCAATAGAGTCAACAGCCAGCTCCAGTGATCATTTATGCGTGGATGGTGTTTCAGAACGAGTAGTTAAGGCCACTCTAGTGTACTCCATAAATAGGTGAGCTCAGAGGGGTTCAAAGAAAAGAAAAGCAGCTTGTAAGTCCCACTGGTAAGTCAAAAGCATCCTTAAATATCTCCAAGCTAAAATAAATGAGGATGGCGGTCACCTTTATAAAATGGAGCAGCTACATACCAAGCCCTGAAAGCATTATTAAATTGCATTCCTTATTGACCTGAGTGTAGGGAAAGGTGGGGAGGAGGGAGCAGATTCTTATGGGCATAAAAATGAGATTACCAGGTGTTGATCTGTAAGATCTAATCAGAAATACCCCTATTTTAAACACGGGCTGTTCGTGCACCCCACGAATCACGAGACCGGTCTTGATGCAAAAAAGCATGAGGATTTTTAATCGGAGCTCCGGGACGACCCGTATCCCACGCAGGGGACAGGGGGGTCGACCCTGAGGGAAAAGAGGACCCAGTTTTTATGGTTTCTCAAGAGGGAGAGAAGGAGGAGGAGGGAGTAGGGGATTTTTCTGATTTGACAATATCCATTCTTTCTACAGAAGAAATGGGTACACGGAAGATCTTTATGCTCGGGTGCACAGCTGCAAAGTGAAATTCTTACCACAAACACTTGGCAGTGAGCTGTATCTCAATCTATCAACTAACTCACAAACTCTTGGCAGTGAG